>JBAKGM010000001.1:18804817-18830007 GCA_037177215.1 Asparagus racemosus
ATCTCAGGAAAGATTTGGGGGATCAGTTACATCTCATAATCCCCTATAAATATCCAGGAACCATCCAGGAGTAAGGGGGACGGCAAGTTATGAGAAGAAAGAGAGATCTTGAGCTAAGGACTCCAAGCTCGGTGATTTCAGCCTCTAGAGATCAAACTCACTTGGCGGGTTCATCAGCGTTCCAAGGATTGGAGACGATCGGATCGTCCACGGGATACAAGATTCAAGCTCCTATCGCTGCCGCGAAGACCCCAGATTAAACAAAAGGGAAGACTTGTATCGATCTTCCCTTCTTTTGTAAATCGGGATTTCTGATAAGAGAGAGAGTTTGCGAGGAAGGAGAGTGATTGTATTTCTTTCTTTATTAAAAGATTCAATACACCTTATTCTTTTCTTCTTATCTTTCTCTTTAATTTTTCCGACGAACATGCCTACCCACCAAAATCTCTAGCAAAGGTTACGATACATCTTGGTAGCTCTTAGATGCATGGCATATATCGAGGTATAAGCTTCTGTCAATAGTTCTCTCCAGACATCCCCTCTTAGCCCTCTTAGTACAGATAGATGTTCTCTGCACATTAGGGACCCATCTTCCATTATGCGTAAATCTGACCTTTTCCCTTCCTCAATTAGCTTCTTGAACTCTTGGATTCTCTCATCACTAGGTTGCTCTGTTCGAATCCTTTCCACTAGATTGGAATCTATTTGAAGCATCATCAGTTATCATCCGGTGTTTGGACACAACACTTCAATCTACAACCTAGAGAACCCTTAGCTATATCCTTTGAGATGTCAGCATCCTCAACGCCGGGTGTCTACTCAAGGCGTCGGGTACTACATTGACCTTTCCTAGGTGATACTGTAGAACCATGTCATAGTCCGCTAAAAATTCTAACAATCTCCTCTACCTCATGTTGAGCTCCTTAGAGATGAACATGTACTTCATGATTTTATGGTCAATAAAGACCTCAACTTCGTTGCGTAACAAGTAATGTCTCCAGATCTTTAAGGCGAAGATGACTGTAGCCAACTCTAAATCAAAGGTGGCATAATTCTACTCGTGATGCTTTAACAATCTCGAGGTGTAAGCAATCACCTTGCCATTTTGTATTAACATACACTCAAGACCTTTGCCAAATGAATCACTAAGAACAACTTAACCATCTAATCTATATACTACTCTAAGATAGGGGCGATGGTCAATCTCTTCTTCAGCTCCTCAAATGATTCCTGGCACTCCTTGATCCACTTTTACTTTTCTTCCTTCCAGGGTTAACTTAGTCATTGGGCCGGTAATTCTTAAAATGTTCTTAACAATCTCTGATAATATCCCACCAATCCCAATAATCTACAAACTTCGGTGACATCTTTTGATGTCAGCCACCTAACTATATCCTCAAATTTCTTACCATCAATAGCTATTCCTGTGGCTGATATTTTATATCTCAAAAAGGCAACTTCACTAAGCTAGAACTCGCACTTTTCAAGTTTACCATATATTTGTTCCTTCCTCATCACTTTCAGCACTACCCTCATATGCTCCTCATGCTCTTCTAGACTCTTTGAGTATACCACGATATTGTCAATGAAAACCATCACAAATTTGTCCAAGTACAGAGAAAAGAGCAGATTCATCAGGGCATTAATATAGACGAGGCATTAGTTATGCCGAAAGGCATAAATAAGAATTCAAAACGTCCATATATGGTCTTGAAAGTAGTCTTAGATATGTCCTCCTTATTCACTCAGAGCGAGATCAAACACTTGCTCTTAATGGTCACCCAATTCAAATCCCTATAATCTGTGTGCACGCACACACACGCGCGCTAGTGTGCGCACACGCGCACACACACACACATATATACACACATTTTTGTCCTTCTTCCTTACTAGTAAAACTGGTGCTCCACATGGCGAATAGCTAGGACTTATAAATCTCTTCCATCGGTAGTCCTCCAATTACTCCTTGAGCTCCTCTAGCTCCTTCAGGACAATTCGATATACTAGTGTGGATATCGATGTTGTGCCTATTACTACATTGATAGTAAACTCTATGCTACAAGGTGGTGGTAGTCCTGGCAACTCCTCGGGAAATACATCCATAAACCACCTTACAACAGGTGGAATATGCCTCTCCTCCTCCAACTTCTCTTCCTCCATTGCTATCAGAACCTTGGTAGCTACCACTTGATACTCTGGTGGATCTAAACTTCTACTACCTTCCTTGAACTCGAAAGGTGTATGCTTCAGTAGACGGAAGCTAACAACTCATTTTTGGTAATCTGTGGCCATGGAATGTGCTAAGCCAATCCATACCTAGGATGATGTCATACCTAAGGTACTCTAGCACTAAAAGGTTCACACAAAGCTTTGGACCGCAGATGAGTATGGGACATAGCTTACACTCTCAATCTACTACTACTCCACTAGCGGTCCTAACATGCCAAGCCTGGTCTAAAAATGCATGGAATGCGGTGAACGCAGATGAATGCAGATAATATGAAAGTATGTCTAACTACTAACCCTCCCTGTCCAAAGCGGCCTACATCTCTAGGGTCGAGAATGACCATGGGTTCAGTCCTCCATTTTGGATATGGGCAGTCGTCCTCCAGTCAGGCTCCGCTCTACTAAGAGCCTTTGATGATGAATAAGTCATCTTCTCCTGTGGGATCATCTTCGGAGTGGGTGCTGGGGCATGAAGGGGGTAATCTTTGAGAAGGTGGCCTGACTTTCCACATGCATAGCACAGGCCTAGGGCCGTGTAGCATATCATGATAAATCAGCCGTCTTCTGCTCTAGAATCATCTTAGGAGTAGGTGCTGGGGCACGAAGGGGGCGATCTGAGAGAAGGTGGCCTGACTTTCCACATGCATAGCACAAGCCTAGGGCCTTGTAGCACATCATGTAGGTGTGACCCCAGTGATGGCATTGATCACACAACATTGACAGAGTCCTAGGTGGGTATGGTGCAGCCTGAGCTTGAGTGTCGATCCTATCGATAACGATACACCTAATCACCAGTGCTGTCATTGGCCGTGGCTACCAAGTGGTCCTAATCCCCCACTCTCTCAGCTCATGAGATATCTCTCTTTCTCATAAGGTCCACTCACGATGAAGTAAGCTACCGGTGCAAGTCCAAGGTGGTATCACCTTGCCCCGTTAAGAGTGCTCAGAGCTCTCGCTCCCTAACCTCTCCTCTCCTCACATCCTCTACTCTGGCTCTGTACATATGACCTAAAGCGTCTATGATCCTACTTTGAGCTGACTCTAAACTGCTAGTACTTATGGAAGGAATGGATAGATATCGCCTTCAACATGCAACAGGTGAAGAAAGCGACTCAAATTGGGATCAAAGAATATAGGGTAAACAAAAGGAAAAATGTAAATTTTATGAAATATTCTTATGATACTGAGATGTATGTATTGATAATCTTAGGCTCAAATACCAAATGAAACCTTTTATCGCTAGTGTCCCAGAAGCACCTGATGGGCACGTGACTAGGCTAGACATCATGTACAATTGAGCCATCCCAAAGTATATACTTCAGCCATATCAATGATTCGTAGATACAGCTCATTCACCATACATAGAATAGAACCACATAATCATACATAAAAACAAAGTTAACGAGTTGAAATACAGCATAAGCAAGTATTTAGTACAAATACACAGAGGGAACAAGATACTCAACAATATCAAAAGGTCTCATATATAAATATAAAAAGGTCTCACATACAACGAATATCATAAAAGATATCATATCATTGTCATCAACTTAGATACATAAAAGCCAAGATACAAGACCTGTAAGTCTAAAACAACTGCTATAAATATCTACAAACATCAGATTCACTACATAGCAGTGAAAAAAGATAAACATAAACATTAAAGTCTGGCAAAAAAGCTGAAACAGAACTAAGCAATAGATAGACAAGCTGCTCATTTGGTAAAAAGGCTAAAATAGAACTAAGCAAATAGATAGACAAGTTGGTCATTAAGGATTCCATCTATGATAGATCACTGGATTCTGGTGTGCCTGAATCCAAGGGTGGGACATCCGGATTTGCTACTAGTGTGCAAAACGAGAGAGTCAGAAAGCTATCTTGTAGGTGGTAAAATGAAGAAGTGGTTTGTACATATCATAAATGGATGACTAGTTTAAACATAAGAAACGCTATAATATTGTATCACTTTACTTACTTTCATGAAAAGGACATGCATCTCAAAATTCAGAACATAGAACATATAGCAACAGATAACCTGAACAACATCAACATAGAGATAATAACGAGAGTGCACCTAGCTCCTGAAGTGTGATGCAAAGGTAGTGTGTGCATCTAACTAATAAGCTTTTACTTAATCTTGTTTAGGGATATATCTCATGGAATAATGTGCATTTGGTGTACCCGATGGGAACATTACTTTACTTAACTTGGTTCGTGTGCAAAAACTCATTTGGCACTAGCACTCGAACATAACCTTGGGCCACACATTGTCTACGAGATGTCCATGTCCCTCCTGTTAATTAACCCACATGAATATTTTCATTACTAGGTTATACATGATATGTTATGCACTAGTCCCAAATAATTCAATCCGTAGAGAACATCTATCTCGTGGGTGCCCACTCCGACTAGGTTTTGAAAGCAAATGAAACATACCTCTCAAATACCAAAGCAAGTCATCATGACTTGATACACACCGATACTTGGCCTCTGTCTTGGTTTACCATGTTTTTACTTGATCAAGTTTTTGATGGTGGAGAATCATGAGCCTCCACTCACATTAGCAATGTATCCTAAATCGAGAACTTTCTTGATTTTAAAATAGGGAACAGTATTGATTTAGTGTCACGAGGGACATATCTGAACATAGGCAATCAACAGCATCATGTATATACCATATAATGGTGCCTTATCATGCATACCCCTAGATCCATGTCTCATAATAACGTACTAAGCAAACGAAGGTCCAAGGTATAACCTAGGTCAACATGCATAATGTCCATGAATTCTAGGTCATGCATAGCATAACATGACAAAACATATGATAACACTATGCAATAACATACAACAATATGCATTACTTGCATACCTAAACATGGATATTTCATGGATTTAATAAAACAACATAAACATGGAATTATAGCCAATTGACTAATATAACATCTACTTTATCTCAAGATGGTAAGAACAAGCTTAATTGCATAACTGATATCTTCATCTAGGCAAGGAAATAAAAGAACTGTGTTTCAGGTCTTTTTGTATTGCAATTATCATAGATTACAATTAGAAGACTTACAATAAAACAAAGAAAAAATTTATATTTCATGGGGTTCTTTTCTTTGTGCTGATGGAACATTGATTTTGTATTCCATTGACGCTCTGACTAAGATGGTGAGTCTTTTGCTGTTGATGAGAACTTAATTGCTTGGAAAATATCTCAGTCTTCTCTTAGCACCTTTTCTCAATAGAATCCTAAGTGCGAGATTAGTAATCTCTTTGTGCGTGCGTGTTGATCTCTCTATGATCTAATCATGGCTAAAAAATGAGCAATCTCTAAAGAATGAGTTAATGGCCTTTAATTGTGAATTAAGTGGCCACCAAAATAGGAGATAGTGGGGGGGGGGCAATTATTCCCTTGAAAGGCACCCTCAAATGGATGTTTGGCAGGGTTCACTGATTTGGCAAAGTTCGCTAAAGACGTTTGGGCGAGGCTCGCTAATTTGGTAAAGTTCACTGAAGATGTTTTGGTGAGGCTTGCTTAGATGTGGGTGAGCCTTCTTCGGAACTGTGGATGACGTGGCCCACTTGGATTGTTATGAGCGAAGTTCATTAATTAGCGAACTTCATTTGTGAGTTCGAATTTAGCATATAATTCGACTCATAATTCGTCCAACTAGTGAAACCTTTTGACTCGGCCTGGGGCATGCATTGGGAGTTGACCTGCCTTTGACTTGGTCGAGTTGAGTCGAGATGGGCTATGTGGCGAGGTTCGCATGTTTTGTTAAGCGACCTTCGCTACGGCTTGTTGTGGGCTCAGTTTTGGGTCCATTCAAAGTGTTTAGCCCATGGGCGTTCACTTCTTGGATCCAAGCTAAACATTAGCCTGGGTAGAAATATAGTTTAATCAGCTAGAAAATGCAGAAAAGAAGCTTAAACGGTTTAAAATCTCAAAATAGAAAGAATCTGTTTTCTTATGCTGAGCGCTTGCACTCAAAGGTTGGGTGCGTGTGCTTACCCTGATGCTAAGTTAGCTAAGTTTTGTTAGCAGGCTAAGAAAAAGCTAAAACAAAAATTATCTTCAAAAAACTAGCTTGAGTATGTGTGCTCATTATTTTGGTGTGTGCGTCAAACCCTACAGAACATTCTGCACTCTGGATTTCACTGAGCACTTGCACTCATTAGATCAAGTGCGTGCGTTCATGCTGAAAACAGTGACTCCCAAAATATTTTTGATCAAATATTTACTTGATTTAGAACCAATTCTAAAACTAACTTCTAACCAAGTTTTGTATTGTCAAAAGAAAACTATTCCACTAATTTGCACTTTAATATCAAGGCTCACAAGCCTAACAAAAAATGAGGACAACATTTTATCCAAACTACTCATTTCAATCCAAAAATATTAAAAAAATATAGAGATCTCAAAAATACACAAAACACATGAATTTGTACTTCAAAAGATGAAATAAAGACTCAATTTTACATAGGTATCATTTATCTATAATATTGGGCCCTTCTCCTTAAAAAAGATTGTGGATTGAGATCCACCTCTTAGAGAAATCCTCCCCTTAATCTAAACCCATAAATTTAGAAAGAAATTAAAATTAATGTTTTCCTGGTTGAAAAGATAGAGGAAAATAATATCTAAAAGACCCATAAATTAGAATTTTAAAATAACCAACTTAGCAAGCAACAACACTTGCCTTGGTTGTGTAGAGTTCTCTTCTCTTAGCCTCCAAGCTCTCTAATCCTCAGCCCTAATTTTTGAGGGAGAGAAAATAATGCTTTTTATATAAGGTTTCATGAATTGGGTTGTGGGTTAATGGATACCCTCCTAGTGGATCCAACCCAATAAGATAATATGCATTAAAGCCCATTATCTTTCTTAAACCCACGTCGTTATGAAATGCAAAGTAAAAAAGCTTAATAAATCCAAAACTTGATTTTAAAGAAAGATAAAAAATAACAATTGTGACCTTCCCCTTGTATAAAGAATGTAAATGTGTCAAAAATCTAGAATTCAACAAAATCAGATGGTTCAAAATTATCTAATGAAGATCTATGATTTAAAATAATTCGAGGATGGTTAGGGTCCTTACACCTGATCCCTGTCCTAGATCATTCTTGTTAGTAAAAACTAGATTGCATGAGGTTGCCATAGGACCGAGATTTAGTGCATAACATTACATGTGCAAATTCAACAACAGCGATGGGGGATATGTAATGAGAAGAATCGTGACTTTAGGTTGCTTCGTTAGCTAGAGGACTCCGATATGAGTGCCTATTGATTAATATGAGTTATATATATGTGTAACCACCTTAAGCAGACAAACTCATTCATTTCATGTCCAAATAAGAACGTAAATAATTTCTTTAATACATTGTGGTTTTGATATATGTTGTGTTCACAACACTACATGCTATATCCATCGAAGACTAATGATCATTCTCTTGATTCTTATTTTTATTCTTATCTAGCTGATAATGATATTATTATGTAGCTTACCCTTGATTCTTAAAGTTACCCATACTTTCCTTGCATAGACCATACATCTAACCCGTTTGTGTAGCCTCTTCTTTAGGTAATGAAGTGAGTCCGACTACAGTTGACCACACGTATCTGAATAAGAAGGTTATGAAAAGTAGTTGTGTCATGCAGTAGTGCCAATAAACAATAATAAGATTATTTGTTTATTGTTAGTAGTTACTATATGATATCTCTAGTAATACAGTTATCTAATTTTTGATGGTCGTGTTTGAGCCAATACATGTATTTATTTTGGAGATTGAAGTTTGTTCTATCTAGTAAATTTGGAACTTTAAATAATTGCTAATTAATTTTTTATTTTCACTTTGATATTTTATTGTGATGTCATTGTTGTTGTGATGAGACCTGTAATTCAAAGTATATGTGTTATGAGTGGTTGTGGATGTATGACAAAATATGTAACATTGTATTTGAAGAATATTTTGCATTTTTGATTTTATGAATATTCTACCTACCTAGTCATTACCTATGAGAAAGGCGTGACAAATTCTATATTCACCTAAGATTTATATTCAAATTAAAACTATCTATAATTTGTAAATTTAAATTGTAATCAAATACTTTATAATCCTAATCAAATTATATTTTAAAAATTATTAAAATCCATAATTAAAAAATCTAATAACTATATTTAAATTTTGTTTTCATTATATATAAAGAAGGTATTAGTAGCTTTCTATGAGCCTTACATCTAAAAAATTGTCATGTGTCCCTCAATTTTTTATTGGCTACATTTCACTAAACCTCCAACAAGTTTGATTGTTTTCGTACTAAAGCCCCAAAAATTTTGGAGCTCTCACAAACCCCAATAATAATATCTTTTTCATATATAAGAGAGATTATTGGTGGTTCACTATTAGCCTTACATCTAAAAAAAATACCATATACCCTCCTTAATTTTTTGAAGGGTAAATTTCACTAAACCTTGAATAAGTTTAGTCATTTGGCATTAAGTGCCTAAAAATTTTGATAACACCCCATAAGTTTGAAAATTTTAGAAAACCCAAAAGTAGTTTTTTTTTGTAATTAACCCACATAATAGCATTGTAGGCAGTCAAAAATTACTAAACCTTTATCAATGAGTATTTTAGTCATGAAAAAAGTGAACCAAAGATCCTAGATGCTAGCCAAGATTAAAGCATTTTTGAGCATGCTTACTTTTGTGCCATGTATGGTTATGCGTGTCTTGATCGGTGCAGCTCTTGAGTAAGTCTCAGTGAATTGGAGCTTGGACCGTTACACGGGATAGAATCATATCAAAAAATGGTTTGATCTTGGCTAGCATCTAGTATCTTTGGTCCACCTTCTTCATAACTAAAGTACCCTTAGATAAAGGTTTTGTAACTTTTGACTGCTCCCAAATTAATTCTTTTTGCACTTGACCCACAAAACCGCTCTGTAGGTGGTCAAAAAATTACAAACCCATTATTGAAGAGTATTTTAGTTATGAAAAAGGCAGACCAAAGATCCTAGATGCTTGCCAAGATCAAAGTATCTTTGGATATGATTCTAACCCACAGTTGACAAGTTAGCATCAAACCAACCTTGGAGGTTGGCGACATCAAAAAAATTTCATTGTGATCAAGCTAACCTAACAAACAAGTCATTAGTATATACCAAATGTGATAATTATCACTCTAAAAATTACAAAGTTCACCATGGATCCTATCAGTGTCGTCAGCCTGGGCATGTCAAAAGGGACTGCTCGACCTTGAAGGACCAACCGATAACAAAGTGAGCACCCAAAGGAAATCACATTGCTCGAGCCTATGCTTTGTAATAGTAAAAAGCTCCACGGAAGACTTAGCCAAAGCAGAGTGTGCAATAGAATCAAAGGAATCAATGAAGAGTCTTTGCTTTGATAAAGAAGGATGCTCAAGCCTTGCCATCTGTGGTGGAAGGTACACTTTTCATATGTTCATTCATTGCTTTTGCACTTTTTGACCATGGATCTACACTCTTTTGTATCACCTCACTTTACTAGCAACTTTACCAATTAACCAACACTGTTAAATAATGAGTTAATTGCGCCTACACCTATGGCTGGTAGTCTCCTAGCATTATATGCCTACAAGAATTATGGAGTTCTAGTGGGCGATCATACCATGAATGTAATCTTGATATGCCTTGATATGTCAGAATTTTATGTTATCCTAGAAAATGGATTGGTTAGTATCTTATCATGCTACCAAAGATTGTTTGAGAAAATTGATAAAGTTTAAACTAGAAGGAGGTGCGAGATTTATTTTTGAAGGAAAGAGTAGAAGACCACTCACACAGCTAATCTCATTTATAAAGGTTACTAAACTATTAAGATAGGAATGTAGTGAATATTTGGCTTTGTGTGATTAGTGATCAGCTGAATGAGAAAAAGTTAGAGGAGATACCTATTGTAAGAGATTATCTAGATGCTTTTTCCAAAGACTTGCCAAGATTGATCAGACTGAGAAATAATGTTTGCCATAGACTTGGTCCTAGGAACCAATCCTATATCTAAGGCCTTTATAGATTAGCACTTGTTGAGATGAAGAAATTGAAGGAGTAGCTCTATTAATTGTTAGATAAAGGGTTCATCAGACCTAGTGTGTCTCCATGTAGAGCGCCGGCCTTATTTGTGAAGAAGAAAGAAAGGTTAGAGTATGAGACTCTATATAGACTACAGAGAGTTGAATAAAAAATGATAATTAAGAATAAGTACCCACTCCCTAGGATAGATCATCTATTTGATCAGCTCCAAGGTGCTTAATATTTTTCAATGATTAGCTTCAGGTCAGGGTACCATCAGTGAAAGATTAAACTTGAGGAGATACCAAAGACTGCATTTAGGACTCGGTATGGTCACTATGAATTTCTAGTGATGCTATTTGGATTGAGTGATGCATGTATTATAGATAGTATAGTCATATTTGAATCAATTTGCTCTGGTTTTCATTGATGACATCTTGATTTATTCCAAATGTTTTCAATAGCATGAAGAACATGTGAAGATTGTATTGCAAACTTTGAGAGAGAAATAGTTGTATGCCAAGTTTAAGAAGTCTAAATTTTTGTTAGAGGAGGTAATATCTCTAGGGCATGTGATCACTAGAGAGAGGATATCTGTAGACCCAAGGAAAGTTGAAGCTATTGTGAACTAGCTACGTCCCATCTCGGTGACAGAGATTCAGAGTTTCTTGGGATTTGTCGGGTATTATAGAAGATTTGTTAAGGGCTTTTCTTAGTTAGTGGCCCTTTTCACTTATTTGACTCGTAAGGATACCAAGTTTGTGTGGAGTGAGAAATGTGAGGAGTATTTTTAGGAGCTAAAGAAGTAGCTAGTAATTGCTCCCATTCTCACCATCCCATACAACTTCATATAGTGACATATAGTGATGCATCTTGTCAAGGTTTGGGTGTTATTCTGATGTAGAATGAGAAGGTGGTAGCTTATGCCTCCAAACAATTGAGACCCCATGAGAAGAACTACCCAACTCATGACCTGGAACTTGCTGCTGTGATTTTTACCTTGAAGATTTGGACATTCTATTACATGGAGCAACCTGGGACATCTACACCGATCATAAGAACTTGAAATTCATCTTTACTCAGAAGATGATTAACATGAGGTAAAAGAGATGGTTGGAGTTGTTGAAGGACTATGATATAAACATCCTTTACCATCTTGGTAAAACCAATATGGTGATAGATGCACTCAGCCATAAAAATCAAGTTGTATCAGCTTATTTATTGACTAAACAAGTGGAGCTGATTAGAGAGCTAGAAAGAATGAAGATTAAAGTTAGAATGCATCATTCAGAAGCAAAGATTTGTCAGATGAGCCTAAAACCAAGCCTATGGGATCAAATCAAGGAGTGGTAGAAGGAAGACAGAGATCTGAGTGAGATAAAGAAGAAGATGGAAAAAATAAATACTTAGACATTTAGATTCATGGCACTGTTCTTAAGATGGGTAATAGCCTTTCCATACCCTAAAACGAGGAGCTCAAGAAGTAGATATTGAGAGAGGCTCGCCAAGCCCCTTACACTCTTCATTCGGAAAGCACTGAGATGTACTAGAATCTTTGATAGAACTTTTAGTGGAATCACAAGAAGGAGAAAATCACTAAATATGTTTAAAGTGCCTGATATGCCAACCGGTAAAGATTGAACTCCAGAAACCATTAGGACTGTTGTAGCCTTTGCCTATCCTAGAATGGAAGTGGAACCATGTTACCATGGATTTTTCCACTAGTTTACCTCGCTCAGCAAGAGAAGAAGATGCCATTTTGGTAGTAGTTGATCGCCTAGCCAAGTCAGCATAATTCATAGCTGACAAGATATCATATACTATGGAGAAGTTGACCTGTCTATAAATCAAAGAGATCATGAAGCTCCATGGAGTTCCTATATCTATTGTATCAAATTGAGATCCCTGCTTTACCTACATAGAGCTTTGGGGTGGGATTGAAGTTTATCACTTTAGCACATCCTCCAACTGATGGATAATCATAGAGAATGATATAGACCCTAGAGAACATGTTGAGAGCTTGCACGTTGGATTTTGGAGGCAATTAGGCTACGCATTTGCTATTAGTAGAGTTCACCTACGATAAAAGTTTCCATTCCAGCATTCGCATGATACCATATGAAGCTCTAGGATCTGACTTAGTTTAGAAAATGACAGAGAAGATAATTCCAACATTCTATATGGGAGACGATGCTAGTCCCCTATCTATTGGGAAGAAATCAGTGGCCATCAACTACTAGGATCCAATTTAATTTAGGAAATGACGGAGAAGATCTAAATCATCTGGCAACATATGAGGATGGCAAAAGTAGACAAAAGTGCTACACAGATCTTCGATGCAAGGACTTCGAGTTTCAAGTCAGTAATCACGTCTTGCTAAAGGCTACACCAACTAAAGGTATATCAAGAGGTGGAAAGAAAAGCAAATTCTATCTAAGATATATTGGTCCATTTGAGATCTTAGAGAGGATCAGACCTGTTGTTTATCACCTAGCCTTACCACAGGAGTTGGTAAAGATTCATGAGGTGTTCCACATTGCAAATCTAGCTCAAATTTGAAGAAATATGTGCCAGACCTAGGACACATTATCTCTCACCAATCTCAGCTGCTACAAGAAGATATGCCCTATGAAGAGCAATCTGTTTGAGTGTTGGACTTCAAGTAGAAGAAGTTGAGGAACAAGTCCGTGTTCTTAGTCAAACTTCTATGGAATAATCGTGGGGTTGAGGAGGCTACATGGGAACCTAAAATTGAGATGCAGAAGGTAGTATTTGCATTTATTTTAAGGGTATGTAACATTTCAAGGACGAAATTTTCTTTAAGCGGGAGAGTATGTAATATCTCAAATCTTTTTATCTCGATAATTGGATATCGCTATTGATACTATATTGACAGCTTTGAGACACATAATTACATAACTAAAGAATCTTAGTTTGATCATGTCTTCATTATGGGTTTTGATCAAGCTTTAGTATTTACAATTATCATATAACAAACCCTATTTAACCGTGTGCTAAACCTTGATTAGAATTAATTCAACATGAAAAATACCTATCTCAATAACATGAAGATACCACATCATTGAAATATGGGCTGCCATAGGAGAAAGAGAAACTTTTATATTAACCCAACTCTTTTCTTTTTTCTCACAATTCCCAAATCACATAGGCCCTGCCCAATATATACACTTAAGCTCAACTCTTTGGTTATTTTCTTTGAAGCGCAAAAATCTCTCACCATAACATTCCATCTCCCTCTCTCCTCCCGCACATTGGCCACCCACCCTACAAGCCCAAAATCCCAAAATTTACACCATTAAAACCTCTTTCAAACTCCCTTTCTTAAATCTAGAAGAAGAAGGAGAAGGTAGGAGCTAGTTGGAGGGCTTTATAGAAATAAATATGACTCAATCTTCTCTATTAGGCACACACTCAAACCCTCCTATATTTTTTTATCTAAATTAGTTTTGATCTAATAATAGTTGGAATTTGAAGCTAGATTAGCTCTTGAATGAGTTTTGTTTTTGAAAATATAATGCATGCATGCATAGTTAAATGCTTGCATATCCTCAACTATGTTTCTATCCTATATAGCAGATTTTTTAAAGCATGCTCTACGAAATGGGTCATATCTTTCTCTAGAAAAATTAATTTGAGTTGTTGGAAACTAGACTTACGTATCTTTCTGTTAGCACTAGTTTGGCTTAATTTACAGTTAAAATTCATATATCAATTTGTAGTATACAGTCCATGCATGTGCACTGGAAATGTAGTCTACCCTCTAGGATTGTTTTACATGTAAATCTATTTCTAGGTTTGATAATGTGAAGACATGTGTGGGATTTAAAAATAGGTCTGTCAAGGTACATGCACCCTATATATGGTTGTATTTTTATAATTAATGATACCTAAAAGGGTTCAAAAGATAGGATGCTATTTCTGTTTCAAGCTTGATTCTACAATCCTAACACCTTTGCGTTGGAGAGAGTATAACTCTTCCTGGGAAGCTTGCATGCATGAATTTCCTTGTATTCCTGAACTATACTTGTATAGTAACACAACTAATAAACATAGGAGAAGTTTGTAGTTTCTTAGAGATGGTGGGTTACAATCGGAGGTTCGTTAAAGATTATTCATAAATTACAGCGCCGATGATGAAGTTGCTTTGCAAGGGTGAAAAATTCAACTTGATAGTAGAATGTCAGAAGACATTTAAAACTCTCAAGCTTTGCCTAACGACAACACCAATATTGATGTTACCTGTGAGGAACAAAAAATTTGCACTTCTCTGATATTTTAGGAATTAAAATAGGGTGCGTCTTAATGCAGAATGGAAAGGTGATTACCTATGCTTCTCGACAATTATTGCCACATGATAGGAGTTACCTTACTCTCGATTTGGAGTTTGTAGTAGCGTTTCACGCGTTGATGATTTAGTGATAGTATACTCTAGGAGAGAAGGTTCAAGTATTCACTAATCACAAAAGTCTTAATTTACACCTAGAAGGAGTTGGATATGCATCAAAGAATATTGTCAGAACTCATGGTAGACTACGATAACGACCTTCAATATTATCTTGATAAAGTAAATGTTATACTTGATGCACTCAGTAGAACGCTGAGCACTATGAGGCTCACTAAGCAGAAGGAGTTAATTGCAAAGGTCGAGAATCATGATATTTAAGTTATTCTACAGGGCAATCATGAAAAAATGATGAATATGCAAGCACAACATTTGTTGATTGACCATATTAAGGGGAAACAATGCATGATGAAGAGCTCGTTGAGGTCGAGGAGAGATTACTTGAAGGCAAGAGAAAGGACTTTTGGATTCAGCGAGTTGATTCTTTGAGGAAAGGTGACCGGTTGTGTGTTCCAGCAAGTGAAGTTTGTAGAGAATCGTTCAACGAAGCTTATTGTTCAATGCTTTCAGTTCATACTAGAGGAAGGAAAATATACGAAGATCTAAACTTGTACTTTTGGTGGGACGGTATGAAAGGCAATATCATTGAACATGTGTCCAAATGCCTCATATGCCTAGAAGTAAAGGCAGAACACTAGAAGACTGTAGGTCTATTGTAACCATTATTGATATCGAAATGGAAGTGAGAGAACATTACAATAGATTTTATGATAACTTTGCCTAAGAACCAAATGCAAAATAATGCAGTTTGGGTGATCATTGATCAACTCACTAAGAGCACTTGTTTTATTCCTTTTCGAGTTAGGCAAACTACTGAATGGTTAGCAGTGTGTTGTATGCAAGATATAGTACAACTTCATGGAGTGCCAGTTTCCATTATTTTAGATCAACATAGTTGATTCCTCTCTCAATTTTGGCATAGTTTTTTGTGTAAGAGAGATTGGGCACTAGATTGAAGTCCATTACCACTTATCATCCACAATCTGATGGACAATCAGAGTGAACTATTCAGATTTGAGGAAACATGCTTTGAGTGTGTGTGTTAGATTTTACAGGTTCGTGGGAAGATTATTTGCATTGTGTAGAATTCTCTTAATAACAGTTATCGGGCTAGCATTAAGATATCACCATTTGAGTTATTATATGGGAGGAAATGTAGATCACCATTATATTGGGATGAAGTAGGAGAGATGAAATTGTTTGGTCCCGAACTCATCCAACTATTTAAGGAGAAGATTAAGGTGGTTTACGTGCATCTCAAGATAGCTTTGGATAGATATCGTAGCTCGATAGATGTAAGTAGAATACCTCTAGATTTTAATGTCGGAGATCATGTTTTTCTTAAGATTTCACCGACTCATGGAGTTATTCACTATGGTACTCCTAGGAACTTTAGTCCATGGTATATTAGACCCTTTGATATTATTAAACAAGTAGGCAATGTAGCGTACAGGTTAGTGTTGCCATCATGTTTGTAAGACATGCATAATGTATTCTATGTATAGCAGTTGAGGAAGTACATACCCGATGAGAGTTACATTTTATATTATTTGGAGTTGATAATTAGAGTGGACTTATCTTACACTTAATACTCAATTTCTATCACTGACAGAAGGGAGATGCCCCTTAAGAATAAGATTATTCTCTTAGTGCTTCTGTAATGAAATTCATACTCACTCAGTGATACTACTTGGGCGCGAGAGGATTTAATAGTGAAGAAATATCTATATTTGTTAGAGGTACATCTATCGTTTATTTTTAAGGGGAGTAGGATGTAACGCCTCAGATTTTTTGATTAAATAATATATTTAACTAAAGGGATTTTTACAAAATAAATAATTATTTCTACTTGATACGATGAAATTACCTAAATTATAACTTTATTAGAGTGAGATTCATAAATTAATCCTGAATTGGATCAACTAGTAAAGGGGATTTTCATATGTAACTTTAGGGTTATAAGAGTAAAGGAATTCAGTAACTAGGTTATTTTGTAATAGGCCTATAGACTACATAATCCCAAAATTAGGGTTCCTGTTCATTTTTTGAGAACGTATCTTTTTGGGAGTCGGAGTTCTATAGGATAGGAAGGCTAGAGAGAGGAGATTTGTAGCAGGAAAACACGATCTTCATCTCAGGCGTGGGTTTTCTCCACTTGTAATCTTTTATTTAGGGAATTATCTTTTGTTATCTTTCTGTTTTTCACATCTTTGGATCTAATTAAATCCTAGAATTCATGCTAAATCATTAAGGTTATTTTCTTGATGTTTGATCTTAGAAATATGATAGAAACATGTAGAAACATGTTTATTTGTGCCCTACCTTTGTTTGAAAGAGTCATGAGAAGAAGGCAAAATGACGAAAGGATGGGCAAAATGAATTGAAACAATAGCAGGAATGACGATCAGAGTCATCTGGTGGTAACATCAGACATCTGATGCTCCAACGCCAGATGTTTAAAGTTAGTTTCAAATGTCTAGCTGGGCAAGATAGATTTCTAAATTTGAACAATAGAAATAGTGAATTTTGTCTATTATACATAGACGTTTGGTTCTCTTTTATAGACGTTTGATTTTTAGTTCAGACGCCTAATCTAATATTTCAGATGCTTATTTTAATTTAGTTTCATAATTAACTCTCTAATGGTATTATTAACTATATAAATAGACTAATTAGTTATTTTAACTTAGTTAAAAAGGGTTTATGATTACTTGTTGATGTAGGAGTAGTCCCATGAGATACCTACACATATTTGGAGTGTTTTGATCACTCAGTTTAACTCATAGGATAAATACATTATATTACTCGCTATAAGATGAATAAATGGTTTAATAAAATTGTTTTGAGTAGTTTGTGCTAGAGATGATGTAATAGAATGTTACATCTAATCTTCGTACATGTAGACGAGTGTATAGACCTACATCTTAGATTATGCAGTGTACCTCGATATAGTGAGTCCTAATACATGAATTGACTAGGCAACTGATCCATGACCAGGACTATTCTGATAAATACTAATTAGGTTGTGTCAGGTTACAATAGGACGTAGATTGTGGGCATAAGATTACATGGGCAAATTAAATAATGGTAGGATGGGGGAAAAGTTGTGGATTGGTTGGCCAAAAGACATGAGAACCTATTTTATGATTTTGTATTGGTTATGTGTAACCATCTTAAGCAACCAGATGAATCATTTGAGATCTAAATAAGAACATAAATAATATATTTAAAATTTTTGTTCATGTTGCTTATGTATAAATATTGCATGCACAACACAACTTGAGATATCTCTTTGAGCTTATGATCAATATCTTTGATTTATTTATTCTTTCTTATCTAATGGATAAGTTTTGATTATACTTGATCAGCTAACCTTTGATTCTTGTAGATCTCCATATTTTCCTCACTTAGACCTTACGTCTAACGTTTTTGTGGACCTCCTTCTTTAGGTAATGAAGTAAGTTTGACTACAGTGGAGCATGCTTACTTGAATAAGTAGATTATGAGGTAGTAGCCCAATCTATGCAGTGGCTTATATAAATAATAATTAATTGTTTATTTAATTTAGTATATACTTCTTGATTATTCTTAACATACATTATCTAGATTTGATGGACCTGTTTGAGGCAAGACTTGTACTTATTTTGAATATTGAAGTTATCTACCTAGTGGACTTGATATTTGGACAATTCTGATATATCTTTATTTTCGTTTCCACTTGTTATTCTTGTGATGTGGATGTTGTTATGATGAGACCTATTCTTTTCGTGTATATTTGTATTGTGTGTGGTTATGAATGTATATTACAAAATGGGTTACATGACATTTATAGAACATTTCATATTTTTGTTGTATAAATATTATGTTTACTAGGTTATTCCCATATGCGAGGTGTGACACCAAATGGGTAATCTTGCTATTAGAATATGATATGGAATTCGCACCCTAGAGAACTATAAAAGGACAAATTATTGTAGATTTTCTGGCCATGCGCACAGTTACTCAAAATTGAATGAAGATATTCCAGACAAGCTATTTGAAGCTAATGCCATAACCGACAAGGAAATCAGGCAAATGTGGTTTGATGGAGCCTCACGAACTAACCCCAATGGGCTTATTTTAATAGGGGTAGGAATTGTGTTTGTCACACCAGAGAAACTCATGATTCTGTGATCATTCTCATTAACTGAGCCTTGCTCTAACAATGTGGCAGAGTACAATGCTTTGCTATTCATACTTGAACTCATAAAAGAGCTCGAGGTATGTTACCTCAAAGCAAAGGTTGTGCAGATCAATGAGGAATGCGCAGTTAAGGACACAGACTTAGTTTCATACTTCAACTAGTCTAAGGAAATGATGAACGAGTTTGTAGAAGTTAATGTTGATCACCGTGCGAACACAAAATGCTTATGTTGATGCCCGAGCAGGCTTGCCAGCTATGCCTTACCCCATGAAACAACATTGGAAGCAATAGTGGGGAGTCATTATCGTTTCTACCTACATCTTGGGATTGAGATGCCTAAAGCACCTCATGTCAATACTGCCTTCGTTAATTTGGAGCAAGATTGGAGTTCCCTATCATTGACTATGTTCTTCATGATATATTGCTAGAGGCTCCGAAGGAAACGGTATTGGTAAAACAATGATCGACATAATTCTACTATGACACCACTACAATGATTTTGTGTTCCTGATCATTAGGTGGAGTCCTTCTCTCATGCTTATCAACAATAGAGGCCAAGAAAGCATTAAGAGAGGCTCATGGAAGTCTATGCAAAGCTCATCAACCCAGACCAAAGTGGCGAGATAAACTTTAGTGCTTAGGTTATTATTGGCCAATAATGGTGAATGATGCAATGGAACATGCTAAGCGATGCCCCACGTGTCAATACCATAAATACATACACGAAGCCTTAGAATTCCTGCACCTAACTTTGTCCTCCTAGCCAGTAATGGGGAATGGACGTCATAGGTTCTATCAATTCACAACCAATAAGAGGACATCGATTCATCTTGGCAGTCACTAACTACTTTTCCAAATCGACAGAAGCAATCCTGTTGAAGGAGGTCAAGACCAAGACCATAACCAGTTTTCTCCAACACCATGTAATTTATTGCTTTGGCATACCCAAGTGCACAGTCCATGAAACTAGACCTCAGTTCATCAGCAATGCATTTGAATGCTTTTACAATAAGTTTCTAGTCGAAGACATGCTGATGCGAATAAAAATGCAGATGTTACAAGTGCACAATAATCAAGTTGTAGTATTTAAACATATCGATTCACAGAGAAGGAGTGTATTAGAAAGAAATTTCTATTTGGGTTCTTAAATTGTATAGGAAAAGAATGAGAGTGTGTAGTGTGCTTTGGTTTGAGGGTTGTCACAAAATAAAAGGTTAAAACAATAAGAAAGAATGAGAGAAAGAAAAGAACAAAATAAAAGAGATTCTAAAAAGAAATCAAATCAAAATAAGAAGCAAATAAAAAGGAGGAGGAAATCAAGTGAGAAGACTAGGAATCTAGGATTGAATCCACTAGTTAATTTCAATTTGAATTTAAGAATTACTCTTTTTTTATTCTCATATTACTTAGAATTATTAAGCATAGACTATCAAGTTACTGATAATAAGCATAACCTATTAAAACATATTCAATCAATATTACTACTCAAGAAAAGATATAAACAACTAGATAGTAACCCTAGAATTGAAAAAGCATAAACTATGAAACCATTTAAGATAAGTATAACTTATCAAAAAAAACTATCAATTATTTCTCTAGTTTATTATCCTAAACATGATATTTTCAGCACAAAAGAGATCAATTCAAAAAACTAAAAGGAAATTAAAGTGGTTTCATCTAATCCTAGAAATCCTATATGAATTAGCTACTCATATTGCAAATTAAAAATAAAGGATTAAAATCTACAATACAAAGCATGAAAGGAAGTAAATCTAAACTAAAAAGTAAGAAAAGAAAGAAATAAAGAATACACACTACAAAGAATGAGATAAAAGAGTAAAAAAATAAATTTACACTACAAAACATAAAAGAAATCTACACTACAAGCAATAAATCTATACTACAAAATATGAAATAAAAACAGGAAATAAAATTCTAAATATATAATCTAACATAGTAAAATAAAAGATAAAAATAAAAACTTACATTGTAAGGAGTTAGCCTCTTGTGAAGCAAATATTTATCTTCATCATCAAAAGAGAAGAAGAACAAAAATTAAAAAGGAAGAATTTTTTAATTTATTGCAAACTAAAATTTATAATTTTAGAAGATCTTCTCAATTAAGAGTCAGACTCCTCTCTAGGAGTTTACAAAATTTTTATGCATTCCTAACCCTCACTTTCTACCCCAATTTGTAACCTACAACCGTTAAAAGTAGTCATTGGTACTTCTGTGACAACCAAACTAATCAATTAACTAATCCATTAGTTTGTAACAAAATTTGTTTTCTTGTGTTGACTTATTGACTCGATCGTAACGTGTGATTCTTGCTGGGATGTTCGCCAGCTGAGCCATCACATTGAAGCGGTACGGAGAGTTAGAGCTTCCCAGTTTATCTCCTCCAATCGGGTGATTGAATCGAGACTGCTTCGATAGCTAAGCCTCCTGTGGCTGTTTCTCTTTCAATTTGGGCATGGCTTCCTTTGCAGCCGCCTCTTGTGCCTTCTCTGCGGGGATTGAGGGGGTTGCTGCTACCCCCAACACTTACAGAGTCTTGGCAATTGGATCAGGAGCTTCTGGGTACTTGTACTGGTACTCGTGTTCGCTCCTGGTGGCGTGGATCTACGATTTTTCGCCTGGGAATTGGTATGTGGCTATTTGGTCATCATCTCCCTCTAGGACTGCCGAGGCAGCATGGCATGACTTTCCCTTCCCCTTCGACTTCTTCTTGGATGAAGTAGAAGTTGCCCATTGATCATCTTCGAGTAAGTTGGGATGGACCCACAAAACCTCGCCATTTAGATCTGTGTGTGGTACAAGCCATTTCTGGCGCTGCTTGTGCGAGTCATCATTGACCGTCTTCATTGCCACTTTTACCATAGTCTCGGGTTCAAACCATGTCAAAGGCACCGAGCCGAAGCTGATTGATACTGCATTTGCCCCGACCTTCTTTTCTTTGGCCGGCTTCATTGTAATGACCCTGACATTGATCAGGGCTTGGATCTTGTCCTTGAGGCCGTAACATGACTTGGTGGGGTGGTGGACCACTCTGTGATAGGCACAGTACTTCGGGTCATTCGTCCTCTTTGCTTCCTCTTGATTCTTAATTGGAGGGAGCTTGATTTTGTTGTTCTCCACTAAGTATTTGAAGAGACCGGGAATCTCGTCGTCCCTAAAAGAATAAGACTTCGGGAATCTCAGCTCGGAAGGTCTCTGCCTCTGTGC
This sequence comes from Asparagus racemosus, assembly GCA_037177215.1. Lineage (NCBI taxonomy): Eukaryota > Viridiplantae > Streptophyta > Magnoliopsida > Asparagales > Asparagaceae > Asparagus > Asparagus racemosus. Next base: position 18,826,928 of record JBAKGM010000001.1, read on the forward strand.
CCCTTGCTGCTAGTGTGACTGTGATTGCTGTGGCACCCGCTATTGCAGTTGCTGTTGGGGTTGCAGTTGGAATGTTTGATTTGCTACCGCCGCTCTAGCCTGCTCCTTCCCTTTGCCACGAGGAACGAAATTGCACTTTGGGGCTTCTGTGGCTGGTTGGCCTCTTTCTGCCTTTTTTCTTTTTAGGAGACGTTCAGCCTGCTCGCCACGCACCTTCAGATCCTTCCATGTAGTGGAGGGTGCCGTTCCCATCACTTCGAGCACATCCAGCGATAGGTTGTTGTGGCAAGTCTGGAGAATAAATTCCTCCGTAATTGGATCTCAGCCGTTCATCGCCTTGTTCCGGACATGGCCACCTACACCATAAATAAGAAAATCAGGTGCAAAAGAAGTAGATATGAATTCTAACCAAAATCCTACAGAAATTGTGGTTTTGTGATTGAATTCTAGTTAAACCTACAAGGGTTACACCAGGTTCGATTCTTCGCTCGAGCACCTCTCTGAACTAGATTTGGCTGTGAAATAACCAAAATACCCCTGGGTCCAGACTAAATTTTCAGCCATCAAAGTCAATCTCAGTCCCAAAATCTTCAGCCACACAAACCCCCCCTTAAACCCAAAGTTTAGGGCTATTTTTGCACAAAACCCCCTAAATTTTAGCCTTTCTGCACAGAACACCCTAAATTTCAGCCACAATTTGCATATAACACCCTTAGATTTTGGCCAAAACAAAAATTCAAGAATTCCCCGCAATCATTGGCCTACCAACCCTTCAAATTACAGTCTAATTCTTTGCATAAAAACCCCTTGAATTTCAGCCCTCTTTTTCATAACCCGAAATCCCTCCAATTTCATGTTATTTCCTTCATAAAAACCTAATTCGAGACATGAGATCAAACCCATAAGTTCTTGCATGCATGATTATAGGTTTATTTACTGAAATACAAAGCCAAATATGCAAGAATAGTGGAGTATTTACCTGGAAAGAAGTTTGGATACCTAAGAAACCGAAATCTAAGAGAAAAGATTGAGGGGCTTCAAGAATCCAAATAGCTTGAGAATTCGAATGAATTCTTAAATCCAAAATAAATAGGAGACCTGAACTTTGGAGGCTCACTGAAGTTTGAAGACGGTGACGCGAGGAACAAGGGAATTAAAGCTGAACAAGGAGGCTACGACTCGGCCGGCCAACAAGAAAAAAAAAAGAAAAAAGAAAAGGGGGGCTGACTTTTATAGCTTTGAACCAGGTTTGGGCTGACCGAAACCCAGTTAGAATTGGAGTAGGGGCCAGCCAAACCAAACAGGAAAAGGAAAAGAAAAAGAAGGAAAGAAGAAAAGGGAAATTTTTTGACGAATCCTACAAGGAGAAGGAGAAGAAAAAAGGGGCTAAATTTCCACCACATCAAGTGGGTTTTTTGAGTTTCCTAATTGGTCTCAAGTGGACCCAATCCTATTCCAACTAGGGTTCTGATCCTACTCTAATCAGGAATTCGAGCCGGAAGCCAAAACAAGTGTTAAAACGACTCCAGATCAGCCCGGTAATCGATTTCTTCTCAGTTCCATCCAGAAAAAGTAGATTTTTGAGTTTCCAAATCAGTCTCAATCAGGTCCAAATTAGTCCCAAAACGGGTCAAATTAACCCTAGACTAAGGAGATTCAAATCAGAGCCGAAACGAGTACTGAAACGGCGCCAAATCAGCTCGGCGATCGATTTTTTCTTTCTCACACACGCTTGGAGGGGATACAGGAGATTTATTCACCTCATGAGGGTTAATTTCATCTAGCTCAAATTATTCGAGTCCCGAAAAAAACTCTAAATAGGTACATGAGTGTAAACTATTCTCTATTTCGGCCGAGAAGTTCCTGGAAAATATTTTATTTTTAAGGATAACTCGGCGAAACTCTAAATAGTTACATGAGTATTAACTGTTCCCTATTTCAGCCGAGAAGTTCCTAGAAAATATTCTATTTTTAAGGATAACTGGCCGAAACTCTAATAAGGTACATGAGTATAAATTTTTCCCTATTTCGGCTGAGAAGTTCCTAGAAAATATTTTTAAGGATAACTTGCCGATACTCCAAAAAGGCATATGAGTATAAACTGTTTTCGATTTTGTCGAGAAGTTCCTGGAGATTATTCTCATATTCTTAAGGATAACTCGACAACCTCTGAATGGGTATATGAGGATAAACTAATTCCCATAAACTCTAGTATAAACTGTGTTGACGCCGGGCAATGCGTGGCTGCCGGAGAATTCGCCGATTAACAGTTCGATTCCAAGCAAAGTTGGATGCCGGTCAACACGTCACACTCCTCGATCGAAGGCTAGATTCCACACATTTCGATGTTCATCAATACGTCACAATGAAGAATTCCTCGACCACCGGAGGAGTCGCATAAAAAGTTTGATGGTCAGTCGAATGACAATTCACTGACACGAGTTGGAAACAAATGAACTCAATCAGCTTCAAGATTCTGACAGCGGTCAAACAAAAAAATGTAGCACCGTAATGCCTTCAGCTATCCTACAATGCACTGGAGAATCTGAAAAAGGATTGAAGGAATCAAATACCAAAGCTAATCTCAAATCTCAGAAGAAATTCATCTATCAACTTCAGGTCAAGATCTCAACAATGGTCAGACAAAAAATACAGTACCGTGATGCCTTTAGTTATCCTACAAAGCACTGGAGAGTCTGAAAGGATCGGAGAGATTGAACACCGAAGCCATCCACAGGTCCTGTCACACAGACTGAAGATTGGGGCCTATCATATCCAAAGTATCCCAGGCTCGTCTAAAGAAATTGAGATAGAGACACTTTGGAAGGGGTATCTGTAGGCGTTGAAAAATGCTTATCAATACCCGAACGAGACTCGTGGTAGTGGGTTGATGATTATCACATTCTAATTACAAATTAATACCCTCATTATCTATTTTATATGAATAAATACCCTGCTAATAACTGTTTTATCTTAATTTGCAGGTTAATGGAGAAAATACTAAATAAAAGCCCAAATGACTCAACTCTCCAATTTTCTACTGATTTTAGAAGCCCAAATACGTTATCAAGACGAAGGCC
>JBAKGM010000001.1:18842616-18869004 GCA_037177215.1 Asparagus racemosus
AGTTCTTTGTAGGATAGCCGAAGGCATTACGGTGCTGCATTATTTTTGCCTGACCGCTGTCAGAATCTGGAAGCTGATTAAGTTCATTTGAATTTGACTCGTAATGGTGGGTTGCCGTCCAACTGACCATCAAACTTTCTACGGGACCCCTCCATTAATTCGGGGAATTCTCCATTGCGACGCGTTGATTGGCATCAAAATATATAGAATTTTAGCCTTTAGTTGGCAAGTGTGACGCATTGACTGGCGTCCAATTTTACCCAGATTCGAACCGTTAATTGGCGAATCCTATGGCGACGATGTGTTGATTGGCGTCGATACGCTTCGCTGGCATCCGTCGAGTTATCCCAAAGAATATTTAGAAGTATCCTCAGGGAACTCCTCGATAAAATAGCTTCCACAGTGGGACGAATTTCCTTGATACGAGACGCGTTGTCCGGCGTCAAGAATTTTAAACTCCAGTCGGCGAATTCCTCGTGACGACGCTTGTCGAAACACCCTAGTGGGAGGAGGTTGGGGTTCATCCTTTAATTAGTGAATTCCATTACTGTGACGTATTTGACTACCATTTTGATCATCGTGGGAGGAAATAAGGACTTGTCGGGTTATCCTTAAGAATACCTTCCAGGAACTTTTCGGCAAGAACTAGGAAATAGTATCAGCGAATGTCCTCATCGGCAATGCATTGACAGGCGTCGATGTAATTCACATGCTTTACTAGTGATCGTCGAGTTATCCCTAAGAATATTTTTATGGAAATATCCTCCGGGAACTCCTCGAAGAAATAGGAAATAGTTTATACTGGTGTACCTTTTTAGAGTTTCGGTGAATTTCTCTTTGGCGACGCGTTGACCGGTGTCGATTATAATCCTCGTGCTTTATTGGTGACTATCAAGTTATCCCTAAGAATATTTTTTATGGAAATATCCTTCGGGACTTCTCGACAAAATAGGAAACAATTTATACTCATATACCTTATTGGAGTATCGGCGAATTCCACTTAGGTGACGCGTTGACCGGCATCGATATAATTTCCACACTTTGTTGCATTTGTGTAGTTATCTCTAATAATATTTCTTTTATGGAAGTATTCTCTGGGAACTTCTTGACAAAATAGGAAACAGTTTAGACTCGTATACCTTTTTTAGAGTTAAGGACCATCGGTCAACGAGCAGCGAGGACCAGATCTCCCTCTTCGAAACTCCTCTGTCTCACCTTCTTATGGAAAGCTCTCGACATTCTTGCTTGGTAAAACTCAATGCATTGTTGAGCCTCCAGGCGCTTCTCATCTAACATCTCGAGTTCTTCGAGACGTTTCTGATGTTGTTCTTCATTCGTCATCTCTGTTGCGAGGGCGATATGAAGTGACAGAATCTGAATCTCCAGCGGAAGAATTGCTTCACACCCGTAGATCAGAGAGTATGGGGTCACTCCAGTTGACGTGCGTATGGTGGTGGGATATGCTCAGAGTGCTTCTCCGAGTTTATCATCCCAATCTTTCTTGTTAGACTTCACAAGCTTTGACAAGATCTTGATGATCGTCTTGTTGAACTCCTCCGCTAATCTATTTGCAGCTGGATTGTATGCCGTTGATGAGACATCCTAGATTTTGAATTTATCGCAAAACCAGATGAAGGAATTGCTGATAAATTGGGGACCGTTGTCATGCACAATCCGTCTTGGTACACCGTGTCGATAGATGACATGATGTTTTATAAATTTGATGATTTTACTCGTCTTCACCTCTTTTAGCGGGATCACTTCAGCTCACTTGGAGAAGTAATCAGTGATTGCCAAGATAAATCGATCACCCTTGACGGACGAAGGGAATATAGGACCCACAACATCCATTCCCCAAGTCTCAAATGGCCATGATGTAGCTAAAGGATACAACTGTTCTAGAGGCCGATGCATGTAATTTGCATGAATTTAACACGCATGGCACTTTCGAGCGTACGTGATCGCGTAGTTGACCATGGTCGGCCAGAAGTATCCCATTCTCCTGATACGATCATAGAGCTTGGGACACGTTGATGCGTGCCGTATTCACCTCTGTGTGCTTCCCGAAGGACCTCAACCGCCTCCTTAGCTTGGGACACGTTGATGCGTGCCGTATTCACCTCTGTGTGCTTCCCGAAGGATCTCATCCGCCTCCTTGCTTGAGAGACATCGGAGTAGAAGGCTGTCATACCCGCGACGATATAATATCTAGGTCTCTGTGTCATAGAAGAATCTCGAGGCCCTCCGTCGGAACGATTCTCTCTCTTCACATCCTGGCAGGATACCATGCCGGACGTAGTTAATAATAGGAAAGCGCCAATCTCGGGGCTCTAATTTAGCCTGGGTAGTGTATACTTCTTTGGTAACCACCCCCTTGTCTCCCTATACCTCATCATATATTGGTACAAATAATTGATGAGTCCAGACCGTGACCAGTTGCTCAGTCTCGGGAGGTTGTGCCAACGATATCGCCAACGCCGCCAATACATCCGCGTAGGCATTCTAAAGTCGTGGGATATATTCAATGAAGAACTCTTCAAATGAGTCTGCCATCTCAATAGCTGCTTGGTGATAGGGAACTAGATCTAGATTCCTGACCTCGTATTTGCCACGAATCTGTTTGACTATCAGCTGCGAATCGCCGTATGCTTCAAGGTACTCGACACCCAGTTGTTTGGCGAAATTGAGTCCAATAAGCAAGGTGTTGTATTCGGCCCCATTATTTGAGCATGGTCTATTGAGTGAGTACGCTCGAGGCATGACATGTTTTCCTAGGGAAACTAAGACAACTCCGACTCTAGCGGAGATCTTAGAACATCCGGGGGTACTTGCCACATTAGTAGCTCGAGAAGCTCCGTCAAAATACAACCACCATATTTGTTGGTGCGATGTAGTGTTGACTTCGTGAGCTTCATCTGGCAGGTCATCATATAGTTTAACCGCGTCCGTCATTGGGTTTGCAGCCAAAAGATCACAAATTACTTGTCCTTTGACCGACTTCTGTTGTTTGAAGTGCAAGTCGTATTGGGACAAGAGCAGGGCCAATTTTGCTAATCGCCAGCTCATGGAACTCAGTTGCATCATTAATATCTGGACATGGTTCACGTTGGAAATGACGTAAATAGTCTGTCCGACTAGGTAGTACCGCATTTTCTAGATCGCGAACACTAATGCTAGGTACTGCTTCTCGATCATCGGATAACGAGACTCAACACCGACTAATGTTCGGCTCATGTAGTACACTGCCTGTTCGTGACTGCTGTCACCATCTTGCACGAGTAAAGCGCTTAACGAATGGTCTGTTGCCTTGGTGTAGATCAGGAACGGTTTGCCCGACTGCGATGCAACAAGAACAGGAGGCTTTGCGAGATATGCTTTGATCTCCTCAACGGCTATTTGACAAGCATCGTCCCAGATAAATGACGTGCCCTTTTTGTTCAGTTTAGAGAGTGGCTGGCACTTCCTGGATAGATTCGAGATGAATCTCCGAATATACGCCAATCGCCCTTGTAACTCTCTGAGCTCTCTCAGATTTCTCAGAGGTTGTAAGTCTTGAATCACCTTCACTTTATCAGGGTCGACATGAATGCCCTTATTGGTGACGACAAAGCCGAGGAACTTGCCACTGGACATCCCGAGGAAGGACTTGGCGGGGTTCATCTTTAGCTGATGAGCTCGCATGAGCTTGAACATTGTTCTTAGATCTTTAATGTGATCCCTCTTGTCGCGACTCTTCACGACCAAGTCATCGTCGTAGCATTCGACAATCTTCCAGAGGTAATCCGAGAAAATCTTAGTCATTGCTCGTTGGCACGTAGCGCAGGCGTTCTTCAGGCCGAACGGCATCACCCTATAGAAGAATATGCAAGGGGCATTTTGAATGCTGTATGTTTGGCGTCATTGGGGTGCATTTTAATTTGATTGTATCCCGAAAAGCCGTCCATGAAGGACATTCTTTCAAATCCACACGTGTTGTCAATAATGACGTTAGTGATTGGGAGAGGAAAATCATCTTTAGGGCAAGCAGCATTCAGGTCTCTGTAGTCGACGCAGATCCTGATTATCCCATTCTTCTTTAGTACCAGGATAATATTTGCCACCCAGTCTAGATGTTGCACTTCCATGATGAATTTTGACTCAATGAGCTTTTTCACTTCTGTCATGATTGCCTCCATAATCTGCGGACGAAACTGTCTTTGCCGTTACTTAACAGGTTTGGCATCTGGTTTGATTTTAAGGCAATGGGTTGCCACATTCGGGTCTAGCCCTGACTTATCTTCATAGTTCCAAGTGAACACATCGATATACTTCCTAACAAGAGCGATCAATTCTTTCTTTTCTTCTGGGGTAAGGCTACCGCTCATGAAAATTGGCTTTGGATTGGCTTTATCGCCCATATTGACTTGACGACTAAATCTTTAGTGGGGGGTTCTCTTTGCTCGAACCGGTCCCCGTACTGCATGTTGAGATGATGAATTCATGGGTCTTCCAATGTTGACATCTCCTCATCGTCTTCCATGGTGCTCCGGTCGGCAACAGCTATATTGACCATCATAGGTTTGTAGACTTCGCCTAAGCTTACGTCAGAATTCCAAGCAGATGAATCAGACAAATGCCCATCTTTTTGATCGGGCAAGTGGTTGTCGATTAACCAAGAGCATTCATCTTCTGAGGAGGACTCGTATCTCAATCCTCTTCCGAATGCGTAATAATTGTCCGGCCTCCCTTTTGGTACATATGCCGCTTTGGGTGGGGCTTGAGGGCCTCGTCCAAAGCAAAGACCTCCTCCCTGCGCTAGGTTGTACTCTAACTTCTTCATGAAATCCAGTGTTTCTGAACTGTATCTGAATGCGTGGAGCGCAGGCTCGTTTTCATCGACGTGTTCTTCCAGGAAGTGATTCGGCGTTGGAACTGCCTCTCCTTTTCCGTAGATCAAATCTTTCTCACTCCTGAACCTTCCTGAAATGATTAGTGTTGTCCCAAAGGAGTCTTGAAATTACTTCTGCGTTATACACGACGACCGTGTTGGTAAGTGCAAGTCTGGATCATTGTATAATCCTGTCATTACATCAGCCAAAGACAACGAGTACTCTAAATCATCCTTTATTGATTCATCGGCAAGCTGCTAGTTACAACTTTCATCCGACGATTCTTCATCGTCAAGATTGATTACAAAGGGTGTAATGTCATTCAAAACAAACCCATCATTATAATCAAGCCTGGCTTCGGTATCCGCTTTCCCATCGCTGTCCGTGCCTTAGGCCGATGATTCAGTATCGGACTCATTACCGTAGAAGAGAGAATTAGTGAAATAATTCTCCATCCCCTTGAATGGCTGTTTGTTCCTGACCACCGTCTTGACTTCATTATTTGTGTCTACGTATTTGAGCCACTGATGAAGAGTAGAGGGAACTATAATGTTATTGTGGATCCAAGGTCGTCCCAACAATAGTTATAGGAAGTCTCAGCATCGATCACATAACACGTGACCTCGGACTTCAAATCTCCCATCTGGCACCTCACTCAGATTTTACCAAGTGGCTAAGACCCACTGGTGTTAAACTCATAGATCACTGTGCCAGTCGATGCCAACTTACTGGCAGCCGAGACTAGACATGAGGCGTAGGGGCATTATGCTCACAGCAGAACCCGGATCAACTTGGATCCGGTTAACTTCACTAGAGCCAAAATACCCGGTGAAGTATAGTGGCCTGTCATGCTTGGAATTCCTCATCTGCATGTCTTCCTTAGTGAAGGTGATGCAGGGGAGGTGCTTGGCAGCTAGGTTGCAGTGCTGGACCGTTGATGACTCTGCTTCTTAAGGAGCTGGCTTGATCTATGTGAGAAAAACCTCAGAATCAGCCAGAGCTTCTTGTAAAGCTTCCCGGGTTTCTTTGGACAGTCACAGGAGCTTGTAGAGAGTGATTCTCACTAGTATGCTGGCCAGCTGAGCCATCACGTTGAAGCAGTACGGGGAGTTAGAGCTTCCCGGTTTGTCTCCTCCAATCGGGCGATTGGATCGAGATTGCTTCAGGAGCTGAATCTCCTATTGTTTCTTCTCTTTTAATTTAGTCATGGCTCCTTTGGTGGCTGCCTGTTGCGCCTTCTCTGTGCGGGTGAGGGGGCTGATGCCAGCCCCAGCTCTGATAGAGTCTTGGCATTCGGATCGGGAACTTCCGGGTACTTGTACTGGTACTTGTGTCCGCTCCTGGTGGCGTGGACTTCAGGTTCTTCCCCCAGGAATTGGAATGTCACCAACCGCTCATCGTCTCCTTCTAGGATAGCAGAGGCAGCATGGCACAAATTTCCCTTCCCCTTCAACCTTTTATTAGACGAAGTGGAAGCTGCCCATTTATCATCTTCGAGTAAGTCGGGATGGACCCACAAAACTTCGCCATTTGGAGCCGTATGTGGCACAAGCCCCTTTGGCGTTGTTCGTGCGGATCATCATTCACCGTCTTCATCGCTACTTTTACCACAGGCTCCAGTTCAAACTATGTCAAAGGCACCGTACCGAAGCTGATCGACACTGCATTTGCTCTAACCTTTTTCTCCTTGGATGGCTTCATCGTAATAACTCCCGCATCGATTAGGGCTTGGATCTTGTCCTTGAGGCCGAAACACGACTTAGTGGGGGTGGTGGACTGCCCTGTGGCAGGCACAATACCTCAGGTCATTGGTCCTCTTCGCTTCCTCTTGATTCTGAATTGGAGGGAGCTTGATCTTGTTATTCTCCACTAAGTATTTGAAGAGGACAGGAATCTCATCGTCTTGAAAGGAATAGGACTTCGGGAATCTCGGCTCTGAAAGCCTTTGTTTCTGTGCCCCTTACTGCCACTGCGACTGTGATTGCTGTGGTGCCCGCTGTTGCGGTTGCTGTTGGGGTTGTAGCTGGAACGTCTAGTTTGTGACCACCGTTCTAGCCTACTCTTTTCCTTTGCCGCGCGGAACAAAATTGCGCTTCGGGGTTTCTGTGGCCGGTTGGCCTCTTTCTACTCTTTTCCTCTTCAGGAAGCATTCAGTATGCTGACCACGCACCTTCAGATCCTTCCATTTAAGGGAGGGCGTTGTTCCCATTGCTTCAAGCACATCTAGCGAAAGGTTGTTGTGGCAAGTTTGGAGAATAAACTCCTCCCTAATCGGATCCCGGTAGTTCATCGCCTTGTTCCGGAATCGTTTGATGAAGGTGTCCACAGTCTCTCCGTCCTTTTGCTTTTCACCGAGTAACGTCCCGATGAAAATCTCAGTGTCGTCATAAAAGAAATTGGAGAGGAATAAGGACTCCATATCATCCCAACTGGTAACGCTGCCCGGTTTGAGATGGCGGTACCAATCGAAGGCAGCTCCTCAAAGGGTGCCAACAAATGACCGAACCATTAGGGGCTCGTTTCCAGAAATAACCCCCAAGTGAGACTGAAGTAAATCAAGTGCTGAGTGGGGGACCCCTTTCCGTCAAATGGCATGAAGTTGATCATACTCAACTTCGACAGATACGGGATCGACTCCCACTCTCTGTGGTACGGACATGGTATTTCAGTCTTCTTCACCTCTTGGGCGGAGATCAGTGTGTTGATCTTGCTTTCAAGGTCTTTGATCTTCTCATTTTTAGAGGCTACATTGCCACTGACATTCTCTTAGACACCCCCAGCGTTTCGCTCTTCGTAGGGTTGTGCAGCACCGTGGCCTTCTTTCCCGTCAGTATCACTGTCAATTTGGTTGACGTTGTTGCGACGACTGGTCTCACCTTGGCCATTCGTCAATACCTGGATTTGCTGGTCATGCATTTTGGGCATCTGCTACATGGCCATCTGTATTTTGAACTTGAAATTTTCTTTCTGTTTGGCCATCGAGCATCTTGGCCACCTGTTCGGCACTGATCATTAGGGTTTCTCAGGGTTGCCCCTCACTGGAGATAGTGTTGTCGGAAGCTAGGGCAGAGCCAACATCTGACACTTTATCTTCCAATGGCAGTCACTTTAGGATCTTGTCATATCGGGGGCGTCGAATGGTTCTGGCCTGCAATCGGGTTATCCAGTCGGATGCCCAGGGACCAGTGTGGGTTGACGTCCTTCTGCTCGTCATGTTGTTTGTGACTCTGGGCAATTCATCGCTTCAAGTCACTGATATTCTCTTGCAGAAGCATCGGGAGCTAGGCTTTGGCAAGCCGTCGCCTATTCTATCTGAGACAGAAACCCTGTCTAGAGTCGCTTGGTTGCAGCTACACTCCGATAGCACTGCTTTGATAAGCCTGGAGCAGTGGTAATGTGCAGGTTTCTCAGGAGAACTCCTCTTTCGGGATATCCTCGTACCCCCAGCACGATAGTACAACTCATCGGCATAATTGCCAGAGTAACCCATCGTGTGTTGGCGCGATCTCTCGGGTATAACGTCATCGTCATCGGACGAAAACGTCTCCTTCTGAGGATGGACTGCTTCATCAAAGCTGCCAAAAGTAATTCGCCTTGACGTTTGCCTGTGTGGGCGTGAAGTCTTAGCGGGCTCTCGGACTTCGATCTTGAGTCCGGTAGGTATGGTTGGAGGAGCCTTGAGGTGGGTTCGACCTCCTGCACGAGGAGTGACCCGTGATTCCCTCAATGGACCGAGGCGCTCCTTGATGGTTGGCCTGCTGGTCTCGACAGAAGTTGGATTCACCAAAGGCCTGGATGCAGACGTTGGAGGTGACCTTGGTGCCGAGCTGAACTTGATTGGGACGCCCGTAGATTTCGGCCTGGGTACTGAAACGACTGGTGCTAGGGTGCCCTCAACTTTTGATCTGGGTGCCTGGGAAGTAGGTGCTCGGGCGCCTTCAACTCTTGGCTTGGGCACCGAGGCTGTTTTCATCAGGGCGCTTTCTACTTTTAGCTTGGGCGCCAGTTGGAGGATCGGCGGTCTTGGGCTTAGACGCCGTGACTGCTGAAGCTGGAGTGCCGTTAGATTTGGGCCTCCAAACCTGGCGGTGCGTCGGCGACTTCCTTGCCACCTCCTTTCGTGCCTGCACAAGGAGCGCGCATCACTTCTGGATGCGCTCCTGAAGCATGGAGCGGTTTCGTTTGACACAGACCCACTCATTGGTCGACGGCTTGGGGAAACCATCGATCTTCTGAGGCTAGAGCCTCTGTGTGAGTCTGGATCTTAGATCCACTTCGTAGTGGACCCCATCCGTCGATTGCATGGCTTGGGCAAATTTGCGCGCCATGCTCTGTCGTCGCCTTTGACGGGCTCGCTTGGAGAGTGCGGGTGTGTCGTCGGCGGTCATCTCGGACGTCGGGGGAACTTGAGCTTCGGGCACCGGAGGGAATTTACCGCTGCGGGTGGCAGCGGGGTTGGTTTCGCCGCCCTAGGACTCTATGTCTGAGGCCCGTCGGATTCTCCTTGCAGTGGAGACTTTCTTGGAGCGGCGAGGAGAACTGGATCTGGAGGAGGAGGAGAGGTATTCCTCGAACTTCTGTTGGTTGAATTCAAACTCGACTTCTTCTTCCACCGAGATCGGAATCCGCAGCTGCGGCACGACGACCTCAGATCTGAGGCTGGTGGCAGCCACTGTGGTCGCCAGCTTGTTCGCGGTGGATAAAGCTGCTGATTTTTCCATTGATTTGAATCTGTTACACCTTTATGGATTTACAAACAAATTCAAATAAAGAGATCGCCTTTTTACAAGGCTTACAACGAAAAAATCAAATAAAAATTACAACTTTAAACTAATTGAACATACGCGGGATCCGTTTATCGAATCCTTGCTTGCGTGGGATCTTTGCCTGTGACGGGGACTTGTTTCATCTATGGACCACCGCATAATTCTGATCCAAATAGAGATCCGGATTCTGGATTTACAGATCTAGGGGTTTTATTTCACGAAGGAAATAAAACGCTGACGGGGATCAACTCACAAAGGAGGTGATCACCAGAGCGGGTGAGATCAACTAGGAGAAATCACGCGCTGGACCCTGGACTAAGACGGGGCTTAGCCTAGAGGATATATCTGCAAATCTGACCCAGATCGCTGCAGATCTGAACTAGACTCCTTACCTCACGATGTAGATCTGGTGTAGACGAGTTCATCTCTTGCACGGGCTGTGGATCTGACTTCCCTCCTTCGCTGGTGCTCGGATCTGTGCAACAAGGACTCGTAGATCTCGCGTAAGGTTCTGGTAAAATCCCATAATTTCCAACCTCTTGAACTGAGACCCCCCTTGGTATTTATAGGCATCTGGGGGTATATATGCCGGCCAAGACTAGGTGTCTCGGCCAAGTGGCTGAGACACCTCTAGGTGTCTCGACCTTGGCCGAGACACCAAATGGTGTCTCGGCATTGGCCGAGGCACGGTTCTACCCATTTCTGTCATTTTTCCGGTGCTGTTTCTCTCCTGATCTCATCGCCATTGTGTCGAGCCCTATCTGACTGGTTTATATGTTGATTCGGAGCTTGATCGATTCAATCTCGACAACATCCAAGTCTGGTTGATCTGGAACGTCGCTCAGTCAAGTCCCACTGGCGTTTAAGTTTGATCCTGTCGATCCGAGTCTGATCGACTCGCCTTGTCGAATCTCGCTAACCTAAAGTTTCATCACTAGATTTATTCCACAATACGTCACTTCGTTGACTCGTACGCCTTGCCGACTCGCTTCATGAGTTCGTCGGCTCGCTTTATGCATTTTTGTGGCGTAGTTACGTCGTCAGCGGTTCTTTGCCGCATCGATTGATGGGTTGTCGGTTGTGAACCCACCGTTACGAGTCTGGTTCAGGTACTAATAAGCGATTTTCAATGCCTACAACATGCATCAACAACACATTGAGTTTTACCTAGCCAGAATGTCAAGGGCTTTCAACAAGAGAGTCCGACAGAGAAGCTTCAAGGAAGGAGATCTGGTCCTCATTGCTTGACCAATAATTCTCGATTCTAAGAAAAAGGGTAAGTTTGAACCCAAATGGGAGAGACCGTTCGTGATAGACACAGTCTACGAATGGTGCATACTGTCTAATTGCTCAAAATGGTGACAGGCAATTAATACTGATAAATAGAAAGTTCCTAAAAAAGTATTATCCTTAGTATATGTGGGATAACCCATTTGGACGGGAAGTTCCTCAGGGAATATTTCACTCATTGTTCTTGAAGATAACTCTATATCTGTTCTCCACCATAAATTCCCTCACTGATCAAATTCATTAACGAAGAGTCCACTGAAAATCTTTCTGTTCTAATCCACCAGTAAAATCCACTCTTGATTCTTTCCACGAACAAGAGGTCCACTTTCAATGTCAATATCCCCTTGTGTTAACAGAATGGCTCCATGCTTTCCTCTTCGATCACGCCTTTCCAAGGTTAGGGCTAAAATTAGAATTTCACCTCGATAAATGAGAAATTCATTTCCAGATCAGGTAGCGAATCCTATAAAAGTAAAAGTTATCTGATCCCCTTGTGATAAACAGAAGGGCTCCATCCTTTCCTCTTTGGTCAAGCCTTCCCAAGGTTAGGGCTGAAATTAGAATTTCATCTCGATAAACGAGAAAGTCATTTCTAGATCAGGTAGCAAATTCTATAAAAGTGAAAGTTATCTGAATATTTTCGATTCTCAGAGTGGGGATCCCCACTCTTAGTTTCACCTCTTAAGATTCTCGAAGTGGAGATCCTACTTTTAGTTTCCTTCGCACTAGAGATAGAATATAAAATTCTTCCTCTCAGTGTCTGGAGATAGAATATAAAATTCTTCCTCTCTAAGAGCAAGAGATAGGATATAAAATCCTTCATCTCTTATTTCGGGTTCGTCTTTACTCTAAAAAGAAGATCTAGAGATAGGATATAAAATCCTTCCTCTCCAACATCGGGAAACAGAATATAAAATTCTTCCTTTCCCAAGTCAATTTTATCTTTTCAACAAATATCCTTCAATATAGAATTCATCTTGGAGAATTTTATCCTGAATTCTAAGTAGGGATAAGTCAATGCCTAGCACGTGTGCCAGTTTAGTCTTTTACCAATTGAAGAAGACACCAGAATCCAAGTCTGAGGAATTTTATTCTGAATCCTAAGTAGGGATAAGTCAATGCCTAACACGCATTGCTGGTTTAGTCTTTTACTAATTGAAAAAGACACCAGAATTCAAGTTTGGAGAATTTTAACCCGAATTCTAAGTAGGGATAAGTATAAGCCTAACACACGTTGCCGGTTAGTTCTTAACCGTAAAAAGAATGAAAGCCCACATATTCAAAATTGTGGCAGGTTGTTATTAATAACACTATAATCCACGCCTCACACATGTGGGGAATTTTATCCCGAATCCTAAGTAGGGACAAGCCAACACCTAACACGCATAATCAGTTTAGTCTTTTACCAATTGAAGAAGACACCAGAATCGAAGTCTGGGGAATTTTATCCCGAATCCTAAGTAGGTATAAGTCAACACCTAACACGATTTGCCAGTTTAGTCTTTTACTGATTGAATAAGACACTAGGATTCATCCTGGGGAATTTTATCCCGAATCCTAAGTAGGGATAAGTCTACGCCTAACACACGTTGCCGATTAGTTCTTAACCGTAAAAAGAATGAAAGCCCACATATTCAAAATTATGGCAGGTTGTTATTAATAACACCACAATCCACGCCTTACATGTGTGGGGAATTTTATTCTGAATCCTAAGTAGGGATAAGTCAACGCCTAATACGCGTTGCCGATTTAGTCTTTTTCTGATTGAAGAAGACACCGGAATTCAAGTCTAGAGAATTTTATCTCGAATCCTAAGTAGGAATAAGCCTGCGTCTAATACATGCAGCCGGGTAGTCTATTCTTGTGAGAAAGACGAAGCCTATGTATTCAACATCATAGCACCAAGTCTAAAAGAGTTTCATTCTTTTCGCACAATGTCACATGTAGAACGGATTTAGATAATATGCATGCTAACCCAATTCAAACAGTAATCAGTAAAGGCTCATCAAATCCGTTAATGGATGCAGGTTGGCTAATAATCCTAAAGTCAATGCCTAGCACGCATTGCCGGTTAGTCTATTCCCATAAAAAAAAGACGAAGCCTATGTATTCAACATCATAGCACCAAGTCTGAAAGAGTTTCATTCCTTTAGCGCAACATCACGTGCGGAACGGGTTTTAGATAATCTGCATGCTAGCCCAATTCAAACAGTAATCGGTAAAGGCTCATCAAAACCGTTGATGGTTGAGGGTTTGCCAAAAATCCTATGAGTATTGTGGTTGACTATTTCAAATGAAATAATAAATCATAATAAGCTAAATAAAAAGGAGGATGGAAATTTATTTAATTAATGAAGAGTCGAGTCTTTCAAACAAAGAAATTACAGTTATTCAAACATTAAGTTTATGGCAAAAGATTTGTT
Source organism: Asparagus racemosus (assembly GCA_037177215.1). Taxonomy (NCBI): domain Eukaryota; kingdom Viridiplantae; phylum Streptophyta; class Magnoliopsida; order Asparagales; family Asparagaceae; genus Asparagus; species Asparagus racemosus. Next base: position 18,855,964 of record JBAKGM010000001.1, read on the forward strand.
GTTCTAACTTGCACAACTCATCATTGTAAGCTTGTTAGAGCTCCTTCTGCAGTTAAACCCTGAAAGACTCCTCATTGGCATTCAATGTCTTTGCAGCTTCTTCCTCAACTTCAACTAGCTCTTGTTCCGAGAGCTCTAATTTTTTGGATATGGCGGTTTGAGCTTCCTCTTCGTTAACCCTTGTCAGCTCCAAGACACTTAAGTTCTCTTTCTCCACCTAAAGTTCCCGCCTAAGCTGCGCTATCTTGGCCTCACATGATGCAATACAAGAGTGAATGTTGCTCAGGGATGCTGATTTCTTGTCAAGTGCAGCCTTAATCTACTATGCCTGTTCCCGTTGTATTTGAACCTCGAGTCCAGTAAAAACGCGAACATCCCGCCATACGTCGAGGTGAGATTCCACTCGATCGGCTATATATGAAGAAACACCTGCTACCTTTAACTCCTGTAATTTCTGAAGCTTGAGTCCCAGACGATCAAGATCATCAGCAATTGCCTTGGCTAACTCTAAGTAACCAGCATCCCTTATCAAAGCCTTTCTAGGGCCAAGGACCAGCTTGAACTGACGAAGAGAAAGCCCACTATGGAGAATCTTGTCGATCATCGTGTTTATAAAAGAAAAGAACGAGCGGACCTCCATACAGATAATAATCTGAGCTGGGTCATCATCTGACATCAACGCTCTCACTAGATCATGGAGTTGAGATGTAAGCCCTGCAAAAAGAAAATAAAGGGATCGACATCTTAGAATCTTAAGTCAAAGGCCAGCGTAGACATCCTTAGCTGGATAACACATACCTGCTTCTATCAGTATAGCTTCATGGGTTAGCGGGGCTATTGGGAGAGTAACCATCGTTGATGCACCAACTGCTGCAGTTAGTCTCGCGGCATGTTCATCAGGCACGGCGGCCGCCACGGTAGCCAATTCTGGAGGAGCATCAGAATGAGGAATTGAAACATAGGCCTCAATAGGAGTTCCTACCAACAATATAATGAATTCCTTAGACTCATCAAATTATAGTTGTATTAATCAAAAAATAGCTAGTTCTATAATTAACGGGAAAGAGAACCCATACCTTTAGAGAAACAAGCCTCAGTATTTTCGAGAATTGTTGGCTCAGGTGATATATCACTGGGAAGATGATTATCTCGGGGATAGCCATATATCAAATCGTCCATGGGGGTGTCCACAAGCAAGCCATCTTCATCAAAATCCTCTATCAAAAAATTTGACACAAGAGAACATAAGTGAAAGAAGCAGAATTAGAAACCTACGATCAGGTAAAATGGCGTACATCCTGTAGTGGAGTTAGTCTCTCTAATCCTAGTGTCCGCGTTTGCTTCCTACAATTTCTCTAAAAGAGCAAGGAGCATAGAGACAATTAGGGAAGACACGAATTCTGAGTCATTTATTCCCGTACTCACCATCTAAATTGGGTATTACCAATGATAGATATACCTGAATTTGCTGAATCGGGTCCTACATTGGTAGTCTCACCAATTTTCGCAGCTACTACAGGCTCTTCTGCCATAGACTCGTACACTTGTTGTGTGAAACTGGGATCATTTGAAGAGGCAAATTCATGATGGAGAAAATCAAAGCTGGTCTCGCCTTCTTTATATCCTCCTGCATAGAAATGGAGAAATGTGATCCTTGAGCTCAAGGAATTAAATGATCGAAGGGACTACGTGGCGATTAAGCATTACCTCCTTCATTGACAGGATCATCACCAGCCAAGTCCATCTCAAAAGCTCGCGGGTCTGCACGTGGCTTATGGGCTAGCTTTTTCCGCTTAATAGCTTGAGTCCCAACTTGAGGCATCACCCGTTAACAGGGGCGAAGTCCCTTCTCCTCCTCGGCTGTCATTCCTAAAGCTTCAAATTGTTGTCAGACCCAATAATTCTAAAAGAGGAAAGAGCAAAAGGGAAAGGAGGTATCGACAAACCTATCCCAAAGTCCTCCTCATGAGCTTTATCATCCCCATGATCTCCTCTTGAGGTCTCTTTGGTAGAATTGAAGGCCTCCTCTTCGTCCTCATCTATTTGGCGAGTCTTGCATCGCTTCCTCTGTAACTAAGCGGCCTTCTGAATCATCTGCGTATCTACTCGAGGGGCCTCTTCGGCCGTTAATTCTGCAATAGGCTTCACGGGAACGGGTTCATTAGCTACTAGCAACCACCTGCAGCATAAGAATGTCAGCTCCAGCTAACGCTCAGCACTCGGAAGGCTGAACCTAGCACCAGTGCACCCTGTCACACTCCTTAGTCATGCTCGGATGCTGTCCACTAATCCGCCATGAGTCCAAAGCTGTTGACTCAGATTTCCAACATAAAGTTGGTCATAACAAAACTGGTGGGCAAATCGACAAGGAAGATACGGCTCTACAAAGCACTCATCTCTCACCCGGAATGTTAGGTAACCCAGCCTAATGTTCATCAGCCTATTGAAGTAGCCAACATCAAGAGAGGTCCGGCTCACCCTCAGCCTCTCCTCATCAATCAAAGACTTGCCATACTGACCAGAGAATCACGAAAAGCACCTAGAGAAAACCAAAACCTTGTGAACCTACAATTGCTTCCTTATTTCTGATAATCCTCGCCCCTTCCATCTCTAATCCTCTAATAATTGTAGTAAGGGGGTGGATTGATCTGCACTGCCCGGCGCTAACATCATATCTGATCGGTGAAGGACAAACTAGGCCATCAGGTAAGTGTATGGATGCTTCACCTTAACAAGAGGTATCCGAATCGATGGCTGACCCTTCCCTTGAGTGAAGGCACTGACTATATGTCAAAGCTTACGATGAATGTTAGCCTCCATCACTGGAAGGAGAGAAAGTTCCTTCCTGTGAGCAAGCTGAACTGCGGGATAAAGCACTTCTAATGGCAAAGCATCACCAGACTGATAAAGTATCACGCACTTCTTCAACTAGATCACGAGGTAACCAGCTAGGAGAGTCATTAGCTAAATCGGCTTTACTGCATGCCACAAGAATATCTCAAATTTAGTCCCTACAGAAAAGCCACTCTCGGTGCTACTAATGGTATAGGAGCGAGCGCTAGATTTGTTAATTAGCTCGTTAATCTCTAAAGGAGTAAGCGGTGACAATCCACAAATCGCCTCGCCAGAATTGATTTCCAAGTGCCTGAACAAGTAACTTGCGAACTACTTCAGGCTCACTTGTGACTTGGTCCTCTTTGCTAATAGCTCAGCTTGTGCCAAAGCAATATGATAGCGGCAAGTAAGATCCCATAAGGTATCATAGTGACTGGGCATGCGCTCTTTTAGCTGACTCAACTCCTGATTCGAGGGAAAGTACTCCTGGTATAACATCTTCCCCATGGGTAAGCTAGAGACTTGATGCATCTCGTAGAGAGCTAACCCTAGCTTCCCATGCTTAATCAAGAAAGTATTCGAATCTAGGTAGTAGAGCTTTGACAATGCAAAGAAATGATTAGCACTAATCGGCAGCCCATACATGGTGGCACGAATCGCTGCATGTAAACCTCAGGCATGTAGCTCCTCACCCCACATGCTGAGGACATAGTTCGTCATTCGAGCCTACCAAAGCTTGTCTGAAAAATGAAGGCAGCCGTAAAATCTGTGACGGGTCGCAAGCATTTCTCGCCCTAGCCTCGCAAGACGATTCTTCAAAGTATGAGCAGCAGTGAATAGCTCGTTGCGGGGTGGTGTGTCTAATCCCAACACACCAGGACGCAGTCCAATAACACGGTTCCTACTCGAACCCGGATCGCCTGGTGAGTAATATACCCACAATGTATGTGATCATGCTCCTCTGTCAAGCGCCACGATATCTCCCGTGTCACGGCTTGAGCGGTGGCGAAGTATCCATGGGAGGTAAAAGAATCCTCTGTCATCTTTATGCAACCACTGCTCACTTTCAATAAAAACTCCAGCTGGATCTTCAACAGATTCACCAAATAGGTAGTCCGTCTTCCTCAAAGGTTGAGTGGAACTGGTGTCCCTTACAAGCGGTGCATCAGTAACCAACAGTCAAAGCACACGAGGGCTCCCCTCCCGTATCGCCTAGATGGCCTCCGCTGACGTACCCGGTACAAACCAAAGAGAAATAAGAACAGATGAAGAATCATTGGAAGTGGCATAATGCTCACCACTGCGTTTGTCAACCGCATGAGAGGAAAACACTCTAGTGGGGCAATCAACTAGAAATGAGTAATTGATATTCATTAGATTCAGTCATAAAAAATATATTTTAAAGGTAGTATAAGGTGTCGAACTCATCTCGCAGACATATGAGATAGAGTCACTACCTTATAATGGGTGAGACAATTCTGGCTGCATTACACACTCATGAGACAATGTATACCATCGCATAAGTAAAGCGACGAGATACACTGTTCTACAGAACATGATGCGGCATAGAATCGCCCCCTTCAAATTGCTTCGAGATAGGTGTTGACCAAGCAAGACCTATCTTTTAAGCATCAACCCTCATAAAGAAGAATCTCGGCTCTTCCCAATTGCCTCACAAAGGAGAACAAATCGGGGATGCGGTATGCCATATGCAAATTTTGAATGCACTAAAAGATGGGGAAAAAGCTCGCCAGTAAATGACGTAGGCGCACTCTCATGTGGTGTGGTAGCTGGCTAACTCGTCGGAGCGTGTGATCTCCTCGACGCCATATCGATCTGCAAAAGAACTGAACGGGTCAGATACAAAGATAAGCCCTGAGGATCTAAAAACATAAAGGGAAACTATAAATTTTAACCAAGGTCCTATAAAAATATATATATGGGATTTTACAGTTAAATTCTAGTTAAACCTATATGGTCTGGTGTGCCAAAGTTGAAGCTGGTGCGCCGAGGTCGATGTCCGTGTAGTCAACCGAGAGCGCAGGTAAATTTGGTGCACTGAAGATCAGGTCTGGTGCGCTGACGGATCTCGACCTGGGGCGGAGTTAGCACGGTCGAGTGGTCAAGGCTGGTGCGGCCGAGGATCTCGCCCTGGTCGAGTGAGGGCGCAGTCGAGTGGTCGAGACTGGCACGGATCTGGTGCGGCCAAGGTTCTCGGCCTAGTCGAGTGAGGGTGCGGTCAAGTGGTTGAGGCTAGTGTGGATGAGGATCTCGACCTGGTTGAACGAGGGCGCTGTCGGAGACGGTAGGGCTGGACGACGTCGACGGCAGCGGTGGCTTTAATACCAATTGTCAAACAGGTTTTTAGGGTTTTTAAACCAGCCTAAACTGACCCGAACTAACCCCAAACTACACCAAACCAGTCCTAAACCAGACCTTGAGCCAAAATTCAGACTAGAGCTGAACCAAACATCAAAACAATCCCGAATCAGCCCGTCGATTAGTTCCTTCTCCCTCCTATACGTCTGGAGGAGCCCTGGATATTTATTCAGTGGGGTTATCACCCATGGAAGGTCACTTTTCATCTAGTTCAGTTTATTCGAGCCTCATAATTACTCCAATAAGGAGTATACGAGTATAAACTAGTTCTCCCAGCTCTAACACCTTAAGAGCCTAAACTATGTTGATGCCAATCAATGCATCGTTAATGGAGAAATCACCAACTAAAGGAGAGATCTCAAGAAGTTTGATGGTCAGTTCTATGACAACTCACCGACACGAGTCAAAGCAAAAAAAATTTAGTTACCAGCTTCAGTTCAAGATTTCGACAGTGGTCAGACAATAAATGCAGCACCGTGACACTTTCAATCATTCGACAAAGCACCGGATGGTCTGAAAGAATTGAAAAAATTAAGATTTGAAACTATTTTCAGGTCCTATCATGCTGATTGAAGATTTGGGCCTATCATATCCAAAGCATTTCAGGCTCTTCTATAAAAGAACGATACTAAAACACTTTGGAGGGGGTGTCTATAGGCATTGAAAATTACTAATAAGTCCACGAACGTGACTCGTGACAATGAGTTGACGATCAGTGAACCATCTGACAATGCAACGAACAACCTTTAACGACATAATAACAAGTATCCACGATGCAAATGCATGAAGCAAGGCGACGAAATGCATGAAGCGAGTTGGTGAAGCGTGCAAGTTAGCGAAGTGACGGATCACAACTATGAAGTTTCAGATTCGCAAACGTCGATGAGACTGAACCAGATCAGACTCAACGAAATGACTGAAAAAAGCTAACTGGGCAGCTCAGCCAAAACCAAGCCACCGTTTGGTGGCTCAGTGGCCGAGCCACTAAATGGTGGCAAGGCACAGATCCGACCCATTTCCACACCTATAAATACAAGGGGGGTCTCATTTTCACAGATCTGGACTTTTGGCAAGAAGGGAGGCTCTGTTGAAATCTACAGCGATCTACACTTAGATTCGAGATCTTGAAGAACCTGCCAGCATAAGATGAAAAAGTTCGAGAGATCCAAGGATCAGATCTACACGTGATTCCTCCGGATCAAACTTGATTTTGATCCTGAGAAGAGTGGTGATTTCGCTTGGTCAATTTCATTCACTTCAGGTGATTATTTCCTTCATGAAATAATCCCTTGATCATGTAGATCTTAGATCTAACACCCGAATCATATCACGTGGCTGTCTATGGATAAACCCCGGCACTAGCAAAGATCCCACGCAAGCAGGAGCCCGATAAACAGGATTCTGCATTTGTTTTAAGGAAGAGTTGTAATTTTTCTTTGTTTTGATTTTCACTAAATCGAGTCTTATAAAGACAAGAGCATTTTTTTGAATTCATTTGTAAACGCATAAAGCTATAATGAGTTCATCATCAATGAAGATCAAACTGATTTTTCCCGTGAACAGTGGCCATGGTCCTTGTGGTATCAACAAAAAAGCCACATGTCTCTCTTCCGGGGGTCCGATCTCATCTGTTGGGGAGGCGTAGTCAGGAGTCCCACCCCTTGTGCTTTATCAAGAGCCCTAGAGAGAGATGTACTAAGGACTGTGAAGACTAGTGGGGGAGTAACCGCCCTCCTCTCGCCTCTCCTGTCGAACCGATCATTGCGGTTGTTATTCCTGGCTAGAGGGTTCCTCGAAACATTTCTTGGCTCCTCCTGCCTGAGGGGATTTTGGGCTGACTTGATTGGTGACGTTGCGACTAGGGTCGTGGTCTGGGCTATGAAGGTAATCAGCTGAGTTGGTTTAGGAGGAACTGGCATAGCGTAGGGGGCAGCCAATGGCTTGGGAATAGCTCCTTGACCGCGCTCGGTTGTGGCTGACATGGCTTTGTAAGCTTTTGCATCCTCCATGTTCATGTAACCGTGGGCCTTGGCCATCAGGTGTTCATAATTCATGGCTGGCTTTCTAGCGAGGACCTTGGATAGATCACCAGACTGTAATACGGCTACTAGAGCTACCATGGCAACCCGACTCCCTGGGTCTTTGACTTCTAGTCTTTTCACTTGAAATCTCTTGAAATAGGCCCTGAGGTCCTCATCAGGCTCTTGCTTAGTGTGTATGAGCACTTGGGGAGGTAGCTTAGGTTTGGAGTCGGCCAAGAAGTGATGGATGAATTTTCAGCTAAGTTCCTCAAAACTGCCAATGGACTTCTTCTCCAAGGTGTTCCACCATAGCTTGGTGCTCCCTGTCAATGTGACCAGGAAGCAGCGACAGATGGATGCCTCGGGTGCTTGTAGCATGCTTATAGTATCAAAATAATTGTGGACATGTTCTGCTGGGTCTTCCTCACTCTTGTTTTTCTCTATTGTCAGCATTTTGAACTTCTTGATAGGTGCCTTCATGATTGAGTTGATGAAAGGGGTGCTTTCCTTAATGGCATTGACAACATGCCTGTAAGCCTGATTGCAGTCACTTGCTCGCTAATGGGCTAAGGGGATCATCCCTATGTGCTCCGTACTAGGGAGCCTTGAAGCTTCTGCGGCTAAATCCATCTTGTGGTAGTTGGGGCTAGGGCTCTCAATTGTTGCCTCCTGGATTTGAAGTTTTAGCGTGCAGGGCTCCTGTGAGGAACCAGGTGTATTTGCAGCGGTTGGGAAGGAAGCTCCTTGCGGTCCCTTCTTGGCTTGGTGATAAAAGGAGTCTCCGGTAGTGGCACGTGCTGCATGGTGAGAGGATGAGCCTCGTGGGTGGTAGAAAGGCAGCTAGTAGAGAGCTGGGCATGGCTGAGGTGGCTTGATGCGCTACAGGAGCAGGGAAACAACTGAGGAGCTTGTCGGCAAAGGCCTTGAGCTAAGCTTGCATCACTTGTGTGATCTTCTCTGTGGATTCTTAGAGTTGGGCTTGAGTAACATAGCCCATTGGTAGGTTTCCCAACTTGGTAAGATCATCGGAGAGGGAAGGAGGCCCCATGGTGGGCGCTAAACTATTGATGTCTGAAACCACACAGTTGATAATCTCTGTCAGATTAGGGTTTGGGTGAGTGAGGTCCACTTCCTCTTCTAATGCCTGGCAGTTCAGTTGTGTCAGAGTCTCTCCTGATCTAGAGGAAGTTCTATGAAAAGGTAGAGTTGGAATCTCCGGTGGTCCTCCGACGATCAAGTTAGTATGGGTCCTCTTTTAAAATAGAAACTGAAGATCAAAGTATGATAGGGAGAAACGTTTTTAGGTTAGGTTACTTACTTCTTTTTTTATTACCCAGTTCTCTATTTATATGGGAGTCAGAGGGCATTTACATCATTTTGATTAGCAATGAGCTGAAGTGTGAGTCAGCCTTATTCCCACGTGTTCTGACTTGATGATTAGATAGAAACATGTAGAGATGGTTGCGCAGGATAGCCTTAACAGGTGTCGATTAGAGATTGGCGTAGGAGTCAGCGCTGTTCCCTCAGCATTAATGGGATAGGGTCGGTAATGCTTGCAGCCAGAGTGGTTCAATGTATCTTAATTACCGTGTGAGATGGGGGGAATCAAGGCACTGATCACACAATTAATGTGATATCGACGAATTGTCGGACCCAAACTTCATACAACCATCATCTGGGGATGAGAGCTCGAGTCGATGGAGTGGAAAACGGTGTCAATCATGCAAGAGATCGACTAACACCACCATTTGCGTCATCCACGAAGGTAGTCGACCGAGAGGATGACTGGCTTCATTTCCTGAGTAGCTCTATGGAGGTAGTCGACTGGAGGGTCGACTAACACCAACTTTCGAGTCATCTGTGGGGTTTCGATCAGCGCAGCATAAGCATAGGTATCAAGTGTCCCTCTTGGTTTAGTGGAGGGAAACATGGGCGACTCATAATCAGCAGATTAAACACATTTTCTTATCTTATGTGTGGAATTTTCTCTGTGTGTGGAATTTTCTCCCAAATATCAAGAGTTAATAGTGAAAAAATGTCCAGGACCATAACACCTGTACTCCGATACTATTGTTGGGATGTAAGATGCAAGCCTCGAGGGGTGAATAGGGTTGCCTACTATTTTTTAATTATTTAAAATAAGCACAGATATGCAGCGAAAATATAAATAATATAAAAAATAAGGAACCACATGAAGGTAACCACCGCAAATTATGAGAATTTTTGTAGTGGTTTCAATAAAATCTTACGTTCACTCTTTCTTCTCTCGAATGGGCTTCCACAATATGATATTGTTTACATGGATTACAAGTCCTATTCCAGTAGGCTTTACAAGATTGCTCCAAAGTTTAACCCTAATCTAATCATCTAAACTAGAACAACCTATCACAAGTGCGTGCCGAGCTCCTCCTAGTAACACTCTTCTTCTATTAACTCAGACTTGGGTATGTTGTCAACCCACACACCGGCTTGAGCATGCCCTCAAAAAATTTCAATCTCATGATTGTAATAAAATTTTATTTACAATTATAAATACCAAATAAGTGCAAATTGAAAGGTTTTACAGCCCTTGTAATTCAAATTATTCTCCAAAGAGATTTGTAGTGAAGATCTAGAAGAATGGCGTTAGTGATCAGATCCAAGGGCAACACTCTTCAATTATTGATTATCGGAGAGGTGGAGATATGATTCTCTTCAAAACAAATCAAATCCTAACTCTTTCTCCCTCCTCTTCTATGTTTTTCTTTCTCAACAACAACTTTGAGAAATGAAAGAGAGAAGCCTTATACTCAGCTGCAAGAAACGGTTGAGATTCAATCTTGAAAAATTAAAATAGCTTTAGAATCATTGATGATCAGGAGAAATCATTGATGATCTCAAATCACCAATGAGGGATATGGATCATCAATGATCAAAAAGTGTCTGGAAAATTTTATCATTGATGACACATAAGAAATTGATAATTCATTAAGGGATCATCGGTGAGGCTAGGGATCATTAATGCTTGAGATGTCTCTGCTGATCTGATTATGTCTCACTAAAATATTCATATCTTGAGCTATATTCTCCAGAATCAAGTTCTGTTTGTTTTTATAGATTTGTGACAGAGTAACGGACACTTTTATATGTCAAAGTTGATTTTAGCTTCTTATAATTTTCTAGAATTAACTGTGATTAACATATTGTCTTGCTCTTTTTACTTTTGAACTTGATTCTAATTTCTTATAACCTATAGACAACATCTCAAATACATATCAAAATCTTTTTACTTTTGAACTTGATTCTAATTTCTTATAACCTATAGACAACATCTCATATACATATCAGAATCTTTTTACTTTGGAACTTAATTCTAATTTCTTATAACCTATATACAACATCTCAAACATATATCAGACTAATATGAAGGTTTTTTATTCATCAAACTAGGTCAAATTTTTAGACACGATCCTAACATTAACGCCCCGAGACTTATCTCACGCATATCCTCCAAGTAAACTTCAATGCATACAAGAGCTTATCAATGCCTCCATTGTTGGATCATTCTACCAAAAATATTTCATGAATTTTTATCCAACTGCACCTTCTGAAATATGTTTATTGCTTTTGAAATATTTTTACTTAAGATAAGAAATTTAGAAGCTTAAACATATTATTTTGGATGATAGAATCATCTAGGTGGTGTGTTGTCAGCCAAGTCACATGCTGTTAAAGTCTCGAGGAGTGACAGGGAGAGCGCGGAGAATTTTCTGGATGAGTTCGTCCTTGTTATATTCTTTTCCAAGCACTTTTAACTTGTTCACATTATTCGCAGAACATGTGAATTTCTCTTGTATGCTCTTTGAGACGTTCATCTTGATGTTTTCATACTTGCTCACATCCATTGCGAGTCACCTCCACTGCGAGCTTAGCCTCCTTCACTTATGAAGTTTCTTCATGTGACCTTCAAAGTATTCCAGATTTCTTATGCAATAGTGCAAGCAGATGCCCAATTAAATTCTTTAGAATTTAGAGAATAATGTAAGGCATTCATAGCTTTAGTATTAAGAGAATATAACTCCTTATCATTATATTCCACTTATTGCTATTTTTTATAATTGTGGTTTTGTCAACAGTGAGAGTGGGTTCTTGACAAGTAGAGTCAACCATATTCTTGACATCATAATCGGTTGAAAGAAGTAATACTCTCATTCTAGCTTTCAAGTAGGTAAAGTTAGTCCCATCAAAGAGGGGAAGTTATGTAATGATGTAACCTTCTAGAAAATTAGTTGACATACCTAGACGAGTCATCTATCCTTAGAATATTAAGCCTAATCAAGGACCCCTATGCTCTGATACCACTATTAGGAGATAAGATGCAAGCCTCGAGTGAGGGAGGGGTGTGAATAGGGTTACCAAATGTTTTTTTAATTATTTAAAAATAAACATAGATATGTAGCGAAAATATAAACAATATCAAGAACAAGCAACCACAGCAAGACAACCTTAGCAAAAATACGAGAATTTCTATAATGGTTTCGAATAAAATCTTACATTCACTCTTCCTTCTCTTGAATCAGCTTCCACACTATGATATTGTTCGCTTGGATTACAGGCCCTAATCTAGTGGACTTTATAAGACTGCTTCATAGACTAACCCTAATCTAGTCATCTACATCAGAGCAACCTGTCATAAGTGTGTCCCTAGCTCCAGCTAGTACCACTCTTCTTCAATTAACTCCTGCTTGAGTACGTTGTCAACCCATGCACCAGCTTGTGTACACCTTCTAACAAATTTCAGTCTCATGATCATAATAAAAGTTGTATTATAATAAATACTAATTAAACACAATTTGAAAGGTTTTATAGCCCTTTAATTCAAACTGTTCTCCAAAGAGATTTGTAGTGAAGATCTAGAAGAACAACATTAGTGATGAGATCCAAGGGTAGCACTCCTTAGTGATTGATTGATGAAGAACACAATAAGAAATAAGTTGAGAAGCTTCGGAGAGGTAGAGATGTGTTTTTTTTTAAAACAAATAAAGCCCTAACACTTTCTCTCTCTTCCTCTATTGTTTTTTCTCTCTCAATTAGGTCAATAACAACTTTGAGAAACGAAAGAGAGAAGCCCTATACTCAGCTGCAACAAATGACTAAGATTTAATGTTAAAAAATTAAAATAGCTCCAGAATCATTAATGATCAGGAGACATCATTGATGGCCTCAAATAATCAATGATAAAAAAAGTCTAGAAAATTTTGTCATTGAGGACACATAAGAAATCAATGATTCATCACGGGATCATCGATGAGGCTAGGGATCATTGATGCTTAAGATGTCTCTGCTGATTTGATTATGACTCACTAAATCACTCATATCTTGAGCTATATTCCTATGAATAGAGTTCTAACTATTTTTTGTAGATTCATGACAGAGAAAAGAACACTCCTATATGATCAAAGTATGTTTGAGCTTCTGATATTTTTCAAGAATTAATTGTGATTAACTTATTGTCTTGCTCTTTTCACTTTAAAACTTGACTCTAACTTCTTATAACCTATATACAACATCGGAAACACATATTAGAGCAATATGAAGATTTTTTATTCACGAAACTAAGTCAATTTTGTAGACATGATCCTAACATTAACCCCTTAGACTCGTCTCACGCATATTCTCCAAGTTGACTTCTATGCATACAAGATAGGGGTGCTAAACCGTATCCGTATCCGAGGAAATATCCGTAACCATATCCGTTAGGATACGGATATGGTTACTCAAATCTATAACCGATAGGATATGGTTACGGATATGGTTTTGTAGTGAA
>JBAKGM010000001.1:18871042-18891682 GCA_037177215.1 Asparagus racemosus
TCTTTTATACTATAACTTGTTAAGTTGTATACTTGCAACTCTAACGGAGGTAACGCACGTTATTTTCCACAACAGGTATCTTCACAGATCTGTCAGCTAATTGGAGGATACATATGGTTCATTTCAATTCTCTGACCTCTAGCTATTGATAGACTGAATACGGGAGAAGATTACACTAGCTCCTAAGTTTAGAAGTCCATTATCAATGAAGGTATTTTCTACGTAAAATAGTAGGACAACCTAAATACTTATATTTCAGGGGGATGAGCTTTGAAAGAATATAATTGATAGTAGCAAATAAAAAGACCAGTGATAGTCGCAAATAAAAAGACCAGTGATAGTAGCAAATAAAAAGACCTCCTTGGGAGGTTACTTTTTTCTTAGTATACAAATCCTTTAAGAATTTTGTGCAAGATGAGATTTCTTGGATGGAGTCTAAGAGATTTATTGACCTTGACTTGCTTACATGTTTGTGATGTCCTCTCCATCTGAGGAGAGTTCTTCCTCGGTCTGAGTCTATCTGGAAAGGGAGCAACGACTTATACCTATCTAGATTGAGCACATGTTCGGTTTTAGGTTCATGGTAATCAGAAGAGGATGATGGTCATTACATTTTATTACACTTTTATACTCTCATTATCTGTTTTATTGAATAAATATACTGGCTAATATCATGTGCTTTTGCAGGAAATAAAAAAATTAACAAGTAAGAGCTCAAATGAAGATTAAATCAAGGCCAAAAGAACTCTGATTGGCAATAGAAGCCCATAGAAACCCAACACAAAATGGCTCTAGAATTTTAGTAAAAATCAAAATCAAAGAAGTATCGATACCTATATCGATAGTGGTATTGATAATAGTATTGATATCAATATCAATACCTATCAGTAGTAGTATAGGTACTAATATTGATACCTATATCAATACCTATATTGATACCAAGTTAACGGTTACAGATTAAAGGCTGAAATTGTGCAACTTCGAGATGAAGTTTAAGCTAAGGACTAATTTAGATTCATGTAATCTATAAATAGGAGTAGAGAGTGAGGGTTTGAGAGAAGAAAAATTTTATAAACTCCATTTTGAAGAGTAGGGTTACTCTTCATTGAGAATACCTTCCAAATTATAAATTTTTTGTTTGCAATAAATAAAAAAATTTATCTTTTTCTATTTGCTTTCTTCTTCTCATTTAGTGATGAAGATTTGCTTCTCAAAGGGTCAACCCCTTTCAATGTAAGTTGTTGTTTCCTCTTTTTATTTTCTTATTTTAGAATTACATGTTTTAAGATTTTATTTCTTATTTTTATTTCATGTTTGGCAAATTAGATTTATTGCTTTGTAGTCTAGATTTATTTCATGCTTTGCGGCGTAGATTTATTTTTTATGCCCTTTTATTGCTTTATAGTGTAGGTTTTATTTTATTTTTCCTTTATATGATTTGTAAAGTAAATTTTCTTTGTCATTATTTACTTTGTATTTTAGATTTACTTTCTTGGCTCTAATGCTTTCTAGTAAAAAAATTTCTTTGCTTTTATTTTGCAATATGAGTAGCTTATTCTTGTAGGAAATCTTGGATTAGATGAAACTAGTTTAATTTTCTTTTGTGTTTTTGAATTGCTCTCTTTATTCTTAAAATGATCATGTTTGGATAATCAACTAGAGAACTAATTGATAGAAAAAGATTTTGATAGTCTATGCTTTCCTTGAATGGTTCGATATGTTATGGTTATTCAATTAAGGTTACTATCTAGTTGTTTATTTCTTTTCATGAGTGATAATATTGCATAGATATGATTTTGATCGGTTATGCTTATTTTAAGTAACTTGATAGTCTATGCTTAGGAAATTTAAAAAATATGTGAATAAAAAGAGAGTATTTCTTAAATGCGATTTGAAATTAACTAGTGGATTCCATCCTCGATTCCTATACTTCTCTCTTGATTTCCTCCATCTTTTTATTGACCTCTTTTTTTGATTTGATTTTTCTTTTGATTTACTTTTATTTTGTTCTTCTCTTGCTCTCATTCTTCCCTCTTGTAGCCTTTTATTTTTGTGATAAAACCTCTACCCAAAACACACTCCGCTTTCATTTACCGTTCTCATTGTTTATTCCTACACATTTTGAGAACCTATTTAGATTAGTCTTTCTAATACTCTCCTTTCTCATAGATTGATATCTTAAATATTTTAACTTGATTGATATGCATTTGTAACTTAGCAGGTTTTTATCTCCATCAAGTTTTTAACGCTGTAATGGGGAAGGTGCACGTAATTTGAAATTTTCTAGTTTGGTTCTTTGATTATGTGTTTTTTATAAAGGAATAACTTTGAGTAAGAAGATTGAAGACTTGAGAGAAGATTTGGTCTTGAAAAGGGAGTTCTCTTTTCAGTATTTTCAATTCAACCCTCTAGTTAGGTTTTTCACATTCGAGACAATTAGGAACTAACTTAAAAAATAAAAAAAATTCTCTTGCTGACTATAATAAAATCCGTCCTCTACTTGATAACTATTATACAAGATAATAAATTTAAACAAGAGTTGTCTCTCTCTCACATTGATTTGTTTATTGACCCTAATTAAGAAAAATATTTTTCTTTTTGCATCCTTTTGTAGTTGCTTTTAATTTTTAGGGTTGCATTGCATATAATTAGTAGGAATTTACCAAAGTGATTTGAGAATTTTGATTTGAGCACTCACTTGAACTACTCTTAAGGGAAAGCAAACCCCGTAATCAAGATAAGTTGAGGGATTTCATCACCCTTTTATTAGCCCACAAATCACTAATTTCTCACCACAGAAATCCAAGTATTAGATGTTAGCCCTAAGGATTTGAACTCAGTAGGAAATACGAAATTTTTAAGTGAACCGGTTTAAGTTTGTTTGACTTTGTTGGTGTCTAAGGTAAGATTAGGGATTGCGTAAGGTGCTCCAGAAGGAAAGAGGTACTTAATTAGTCTTTGACATTCCTCTAGTACTATCCTTACCTGACGTACTGAGCAATTAAGTTTGGATCTTTTCATTAAAGAAGTTTTTGCTTAGGAGCTAGTCTAGTGGAGTTTTGCTTAACCCCAGATTAGGAGTGATTGTTCAAGTGGTTGCTTTTTGATTTGTTTAGTTAAGTTTTCTTTTCTCCTTCTTTTTTCTTTTAAAAAATCTCTTAGATCTTTTATTTTTTTCCTTTTTATAAAAACTAATAACAAAATTTATTTTTAGATATTTTCTTTTTTGGTTATTTGTAAAAAATTTAAAAAAGATCTTTGATTAGTGCCTGCAAGTTTAGATTAGGGATAAAACCAATTGCTCAATTCATGTTGAATCTGTATTTAGACAAGGAGAAATGACTTATTCAAGTTAACCCGTTCTTCAAGACATGTGTTATCCTACTAGGAATGTAATTTCATCTTGCATTAGACTTCTCGAGATTAATTGTGTCAATTATGAGCTTAGACCTCACTTCATAAACAAGCTCCCTAACTTTTTAGGAAATGAGTTTGGATATGCCTATATTTTTATATCCAAATTTAAGGAAGTTTGTCTTATGATTAAGATTAGAACGTAATCTGAGGATGTAATTAAGCTCAGATTTCTCTCTTTTGCTCTTAAGACAAAGCTAAGAAATGGCTATATAGCTCACCATAAAATTTATCTCAACTTGGGATGAATTTGTTACTGCTTTTCTAAAAAATTATTTTCAATCCATAAAATGGTAAAGTTTAGGAATAACATTTATTCTTTGTCTCATAATAACAAGAATAATAAAAAGAATTTATTCTTCACTCATTTTAGAGTTTCTTGTTCTTTTGGAAAAAAAAGAAGAAAAAAAGTAGAAAAAGAGAAAAAAAAAGAAGAACGGAAAGAAAAAGAAATTTTTTTGGCTTCATCCTCCACATACAAAAAGTAATTGTAGATTTTAATTATTTTGTCATTATTCAAGATCGACCCAATAAATATAAGTGCTTCATTTTCTATCTGCTTTACCTTATGCATCATATAATTTGCATTGAGGATAATGTAAAATTTGGGTGTGGGGCGGGGACTAGTCATCTTTTCTCTTTATTTTATCCTTTCTTTTACCCTTTCTTTTCTTTCCTATAAAAAAATTGTCATTTGCCAACTTGATAAAGTCAATTAATAATTGATGTACTTGATGAATCTTAAACTTTCTACTTTTTAGTTAGTTTTATACTCAAGTTAACCTTTTATGATAACTATAAATAAATTTTTAAGAAATGATTTTCCAAATATTATACCTTATTGTAGCTCTAACTTTGGACTTATATGAAGTAATGAAACTTTTTTCATCCTTTACTTGAGTAGATAACAAATTCTCAAGTCTTCTTGATCTAAATATTTCTCAAATTTTACGCACGGGCGTGCACACACTCACACAAACTCAATTAAAAAAAGAGTGCAAAAAATTGGCACCAATAAAAATCTTGAGCTCCAAGATGATTCTATCTTTCTAAGGCTAAATTGATTGAGTAATTAAACCTGAGTAGTATTTCTGTACTTAATGACCTAAGCACAATTCCAGCGGCCCAAAGCTTGTTACAAAGTCATGTAGAAAAGCGTTATAAAGTAGAAATTCACCAAGGAATGAATATGAATATATATATATATATATATATATATACACACACACACACACACACACACACGTTTCAAAATTAGACTTGGTTTGTATAACTACAATAAATTGATCAAGAGACTTGGGAATTGTTTGAAACAAAGAGTTAATTTGTTCCTTTCAAAATTTCAAATAAATTTCAAAGTTAGACTTGGTTTTGTATAACTACAATGAAAAGATTTTATAAAAACTTTACTTTGAAGTTATGCATAAAAATATTTTCTTAAACTAACTCTAATTAGATTAATTAAATATCTCAAATGAATTAATTATATACTGACTTCTTCAAATTGGCAAGTTGCTTGAAGTTTGTGGGTATATTCACCGCAAACCCTCACGAGACTATAACTCCTCCTCTAAAGTAACCTAGAGGTTTAAAGACCTATTGTATGCACTAAATACAACCATGATTACTACAAAAAGTCAGTTAAAATTTTAATCATTATATTTTATTACACTTTTATACACTCATTATCTATTTTATTGAATAAATATACTGCCTAATATCGTGTGTTTTTGTAGGAAATAAAGAATTTAACAAATAAGAACTCAAATGAAGATTATATTAAGCCGAAAGGAACTCTGATTGAAGCCCAAACAAAACCCATAAAAGCCCAACACAAAAGAGCATAGGAATTTTAGCAAAAATTAGAATGAAAGATGTATCGATACCTGTAGCGATAGGGGTATCGATACTAGTATTGATACATGCTTAACAGTTACAGATAAAAGGCTGAAATTGTGTAACTTGGAGTCTAAGTTTGACCTAAGGGCTAATAATTATTTGTGTAATCTATAAATAAGGGTAGAGAGTGAGGGTTTGGGAGGTGAAAAATTTTGTAAACTTCATTTTAGAGAGGAGTGTTACTCTTAATTGAAAAGACCTTCCAAATTGTAGACTCTTTGTTAGCAGTAAATAAAAAAACTTCTCTTTTTCTATTTTCTTTCTTCTTCTCCTTAGGTGATGAAAATTTGCTTTTCAAGGGGCCAATCCCTTACAATGTAAGTCTTCATTTTCTCTTTTTATTTTCTTATTTTAGAATTATATGTTTTAGGATTTTATTTCTTATTTTTATTTCATGTTTGGTAGATTAGATTTATTACTTTGTAGTGTAGTTTTATTTCATACTTTATAGTGTAGATTTATTTTCTTACTCTTTTTATTGATTTGTAGTGTAGATTTTTTTTCTTTCATTTTATGCTATATAGAGTAAATTTTCTTTCTTTCATTATTTTTTATTTTAGATTTACTTTCTTATCATTACTGCTTTCTAGTATATATTTTCTTTCTTTACTTTTATTTTGCAATATGAGGTAGCTAATTCTTGCAGAAAGTCTAGTATTACATGAAGCTAGTTTAATTTTTCTTTAGTGTTTCAGATTTGCTCTCTTTGTTCTTAAAATATTCATGTTAGGATAATCAACTAGAGAAGTAATTGGTAGAAAAAGAGTTTGATAGTCTATCATTTCCTTAAGTGGTTTGATAGGTTATGCTTATTTAATTCTAAGATTATTATCTAGTTATTTATTTCTTTACATGAGTGATAATATTGTTTAGATATGATTTTAATTAGCTATGCTTATTTTAAGTAACTTGATAGTCTATGCTTAGGAAATCAAAAAAATATGTGAATAAAAAGGGAGTAATTCTTAAATGCGATTTGAAATTAACCAGTAGATTCATTCCTAGATTCTTACTCTTCTGTCTTGATTTCCTCTATCTCTTCAGTCACCTCTTGTTTTCATTTGATTTTTATTTTGATTTGCTTTTATTTTGTTCTTCTCTTTCTCTCATTCTTCGCACTTATTTTAGCCTTTTATTTTTGTGACAAACCTCTACCCAAAACACACACCACTTTCATTCATCACTCTCATGCTTTGTTCCTATACATTTTAAGAACCAATTTAGATTAGTCTTTCTAATACTCTCCTTCCTCATGGATCTATATCTTAAATACTATAACTTAATCGTTGTGCCCTTGCAACTTAGCATATTTTTATCTCCATTAGATGGTGTTTCCTTAGAGTTATAAGAAGGAGGGGATGTTTGCTTAGGTTCAGCAGATTGGATAGGAGAAGAAAAGATTGGTCAAAGGCATTCTAACATGTTCATAAATTTGTTTTCCTAAATTTAATGTGTGGATTGCGATAACTTGAGCTGGAATGGATGAACTTGATCCATTATCTTTAGGATTTACAACCGATTGACTCAAAAAATTTCCTTCCTCTCTCTCTCACTCATAGCACTAACTAGCTGCCCTAGTTGAGTTTCTAGTCTAACTATGGTTTGAGTGTTGGAATTTAACAATTAACGTGTTCTTTGCATGAAGGAATTCAGAGTGTTAGATGACTGAGTCAACATGCTGGTGGACTCTTAGATGCTTTTATCATGCCTTCTAGACCTTTTTCTAAGATGCTGAATCATTTCTCATAGTCAGAACTCTGTGGATCAGGATTTACAGATTGATTATGAGGAGGTTGATTTTGGTATGAAAGGTTGAGTTGTGGATTATAAAAATTATTGTGAGTGTTGAACAGACCCCTATTTCCCTAGAAATTTTTAGAGTTGAAGTGGAAGTGAAGTTTGGATTTCTTAAGAAATTTCTCTGATTCCATGCAAAGTTAGGATGAATTTTCCACCCCATATTATAAGTTGGAGAATATGGATCATTCCTAGGATCCTAGAATATAGTGTTCATCTGATCAAGCGGTTGGTTATTTCCTAAAAGGGGACATTCCTCTTAAATATGAGCTGGAGATAGACAACTATGACATCCTGGGGAAGAAACTTGGTTAATTTGAGCAGTAACTCATTCTTTAGTTTCTTAGGCTTCTAATTGATGCAAGATTGTAGCCATCTTAGTTTTAGAGACTATGTTCGACTCTAAGGACAAACCACTAGATTTGGTTGAGGGAACTGATGAATTTGCTCTTTCATCATAGTATTTCCATTACATGATTTTCTCAGATAAATTCTCTAAAAATTCTAGCGCTTCCTAAATAGTTTTCTTCACGAAATCCTCTTGACACATAGATTTTAAGGATGTTTTGAGGAATAATCCAATTCTTCATAGATAATTTAGCATAAACACCACTTTTCTAAACCATGATGAGAATAGTGGATACGAAGATCCTTAGCCTATTGAAAAACTTCCAAAATAGTTCCCCTAGGATTACCCTACACGAATGAATGTTGCTCCTAAGCTTCACCACTTTATGATTTGGGAAGAAGTTTTTCAAAAAAATAGTATCAAATTCATCCCAGGTGGAGATAAAATTTGCGGGTAAGCTATACAACTATTTCATAGCCTTATCTTTTAAAAGCAAAGGGGACAAATCTGAGCTTAATTGCATCCTCAGTAACTCTCCAATTTTAATCATAAGACAGATTTTCTCAAACTCAGACACAAAAATGTAGGCATCTTCAGACTTATTTCCTAAAAGTTTAGGAAGCATGTTCATGAAATGTGAGGTCTAATCTCATAATTAGCACCATTAACATCAGGAAGTCAAATGTAAGACGGGATTGCATTTCTAGTAGGGTAACACATATCCTGAAGAACGTGTGGATTCAGATTAGCCATTTCTTTTGAATCAGATTTAACACGAACTAAATGATTTGTATTATCTCTAATCTAAACTTGCATACATCAATTAAAACTCTTTTTAATATTTTTTTATTATAAAGCCTAAGAAAAAGATCTAAAAAAGGAATTTTTTAAGAAGGGAAACAAAAACTGAAATATCTAAAAGTTTTCTGAAAAAAAGAAGAAAAGAAAAACCTAACTAAACAAATCAAAAGACAAACCACATGAACAATCACCCTTAATTTCTAGGTTTAAGCCTTAAACTCCACAAGATCGGCTCCTAATCAAAAACTTCTTTAGTGAAAAAATTCAAGTTTACTTGATCAGTTAGCTAGTAAGGATAGTACTAAAGGGAGGCCGGAGACCGTTTAAGACACTCTTCACTTGCAGAGCACTTTATGCAACCCCTAAATCTTGCCTTAAATTCTCTAGTGCTTTGTAGGATAGCTGAAGACATTACGGTGCTGCATTTTTTTTGCTTGACCGTTGTTGGAATCTTGAAGCTGATTGAGTTCATTTGTTTGCGACTCGTGTCAGTGAGTTGTAGGCTAGCTGAAGGTTTCTTATTTTGCCAGCTAGACACAAATTTTCCTTTTTTTCAATCATGGTGAAAAAAGAACTATGTTTCATCATCTTTTTTTTAGGCATTTGGTATTGCAATGTTTTTTTGGAGGTTCTTTATTTATTATTTTTTTTTCTAATTTTGTTTTATAAAATGAAGTCAAGTAATTTAAATATTTTTTGCGTACAAAACATAATAAACAAAAAATTGCCATAAATGAGGATTTTAAATTTTACACAAATATATATACCATTTTATATAAATACATCCATGTGCATCGCACGTGCATTATAGTAATTGTCTTAAAAGTTAATGTTTTCTTAAAACCATCATCGTGAAAGCACTATTATGATTGAAAATCCTAAGTGGTATAACCACACATCTTGTAATTGGAATGAACGGCAAGGATTAGATTAATTGAAACCTCTCCAATACCACCAAAGTGGAGAGGATCTAGATCTCACCCTATGTTCTTTGCCCAAAAATGGTAACTCATTGGAGAGGATCTGGATCTCACCCTGTGTTATTTGCCCAAAAAAATGTAATTCTAGGATTTTGATGGATCTAATCACATTGTTCTCAGGCTCAAGGTGGATCAAAATGCCAATGTCCCCTCGTAGCTTCGATCATGTTCTTCAAAAGGCAATCTCTCAACGATATCTCAAGTTTAATTTTGATCTTCGTAGATTTATGCATCTTTTCCTGTGTTTCTATGTATGGATTTGGACCAAAATGAGGCTTCGCCATTTTTACCATATTTGAAGAATGCTTGCAAGACTTTCGTGATTGTGAGCAGATCCAGCGGAACTACGCAAGCATGGACTCCGATGATAAGAATGATATTGCTGAAAAGGTAATAAAAAAAGATAATAGTCTAAAGTAAATAATCTAACTTAAGCCCATTTTATAGATCAAGCAAATAATCTGAATTTAGTGTTATATATAGTTTCATAAGAACGACATTACAAATAAAGGACTTGTTAAGTAACAAATGATGTTAGCATACTGTTTTCAAAGAAAATGATGTTGGCATACTAGCGTCAGTTTGGTATTGTTTTTTTTAAAGGTGCTTTTGCTTATTTTTTCAAGAAATACTCAATAATGGTGTTTGGTGAAAAAGAAAAAACTAGCATACTTTCAAAACTGTTTCTGCTTTTAAGGCGGTGCTTTTAGAAGCAATCTGATAATGCTTTTTGAAACTAGCTTCTATTTTTTTTAGTTTATATACCATATATACCTTTTATCTTTTAACAATGATCATTAAGCATCGTTCTACCAAACACATTAACTGGCTTTTAAGCGGTTTTTTATATTTGATTACCCAATAATTATTTTCAAGAGCTTATATAAGTTGCTTTTATAAGCAACTTATTATCAGCTCCAGCAATACCAAACTGGCTCTTACTTTCTTTCTAAAAAGTGAAATAGTTTGATTTACAGGAAACAAAATAAAATAAAATAAAATGGATACTCCTTAAGATCAAAATGGGGTTAAGAGCTCACATTTGTTGTTCTGGATAGAACATTGACATTTTCTGCCTAAATATATACAAGATCATAATTGAGAGCTAAATAAAAAAATTGTCTAAATCCGCAATTGCGACATGACTAATATATTCGTTTGGCTGATTTAGCTTTAAAAGATCGAGCTTTTACATGTTCACGCTAGTTTCTGAATTGATTTAGCTATATTTGTTACTGTAATTACTTTTGACTATCCTAATAATTTTGCACACTCTTATCCGTCTGACTTCATTCTGGGAAAGTAAAACAGTGCGAGTTGGGTTCAAATTATTAACTAGAGCGGACAGAGTTTTCAATCCTTCAGAAAATGCCATTATAATTAACGAACCAAACTGAGAGTTCCTTCATGATAGAAAAGGGAATGGGTGATTTACATTCAGATCTCATCTCTAATTCAACTGTTAGTTCTTGATAAAAAGGAAATTGCGTAAATCATCTCTTTATAAATATGTTTAACAGGTAGAATTGCAAATGTTAACTTTTAAGGCAGAATAACAGAAACATGCATGAGCAAGAAACTACCGATATCTAACTCCGTTACGTGCATGCTAACGACTACTGACAAAATGCTTCCAAACGCTAGAAATTGGTACAAATTAAGTAATTAAAGAAAAGGATAGATAGCAACGGATCATCATACGAAATTAGCAACAGAGCATCGTAAGGCACACCGACTGCAACCATGTGAAAATTTGAGTTTTCCATAGGTACAAGATCAATAATGTCCATAATGTTATTTCACTGTTTGAACTAGACTAACACAAGACTAGCCTACTAACCATTTCCATCGCATTTTGGACAAGAACATAAGCTAAAGAAAAGCAATTTCTTCAATGAGCAGTAAAAGAAAGCCACTCGTAAATATATAACACTGAACATGTTAATGCTACAATCGCAATTGAATAACAAAGACAGATAAAATACAGACACTTAAAATAACAATTTATTGACTCGTCTTTGAAAAAAACAATCGATTTATCACATCTACTAAAAAAAATGAAGAAAAAGAAAAAGACGACGACCGACTCTTATATCTCCATATTTTAACAGTGTACATAATCATATCCTGATCCTACAACGCTAGTAATCCTTGAAATCCTTCTCTTTCAGTAGTTTCTCTCATCAGAATTGACGAAGGAAAGCCAAATCTCTCGGTTTACTCCGTTTTCTCTGGCCAGCCCCCATATCGCAATCGTCTCACCTTCCCTCAGTCCACTGCTCTTGACGAACTTTGAGTAACCCCGACCCATGAATCTATAGGTTTTGGAGGTTTTCAGATATTTGAACACAACATCATATAAGTAACCTTCCTTATCCAAAACCTTCACAGGTATTACAGTGCCGGATTCAGCTTCGTCAGCAAGATCCTTCAGAGGCTGCGTAGATTTGTTATTAATGTCAGATTTCGTCAGCTGCAACCTGTTCTGATTAGCGTCAGTGTCCGATTTGCTCACCTTTTTGTTCTCGAGGTACAACACATGGCGAGTCAAACCCATCGAATCTGCTCTCTGCCTCCACCCACCAACCTCAGCCTTTCTTAACGAGGGCCGCGGTTGCACGATCTGCGGTTTGATATCCCTTCTTGGTTCCTGCGTACTTGTTTCTGATATCATCTTCTTCTTGCAAGGCAAGAAGTCTGGAACCTTGGACTTCTTGAAGGATGAAGGCCTCCTCCGCCTCTTTTTGATCCTCGCAGAATCGAGGAGGGTTTCCGCATTCTCCAACGGTGCATATGAGAATGAAGCTGGAGGTGATAGACTCAGCCAATTCTCTACGGTTGGTCCTACGACAAACCGCATTGCTGACATATACTTCTTGATCTCAAGGAACCTCTTCTTGATCTCCTGTCGTCGAGAGTAGTCAACGGTCTTCATGCTGCCGCTGCTTTCTTCGATCTTCAGTTGATCTTGCGCGTGAGAGCTAGAGCTTGACGGTCCCGCGATCGACAGTTTCAAGCGATCCTCATCAGAACTCGTCTCCATCACTGGGAGAGTGATGAAGATGATGGAGAAGAAGAATATTCAGGTTCTGTAGTAGAGAAAGAATGCAACTCAATCTTTCGATTCTTGGGATTGTGACCTGCAATGTATATATAATATGGAGGAGGGGTAGAAGTCTGAGTCTGAGTGGGATTAGAACTGGGACTTCTCTAATTAGTAATGAATCCTAGTCCACGACCATGACTAGCTATTTGTCCGAAACTATGTATGTTTGCCTTTTTGATTATGTGATATTCTCTGGATAGTGAACTTTATTCAGTAATTCAAATAAATATCTAAATAATCTTGAAAATTTTCACAATTTTGCGATAACAAAGTAATAAGCTTTAGGCTAAAAGGCTATTCTTGGTCGAATTTGGATCCTCTCTGCTATAAAAAAATTAGTAAAGAGACCACTATATGAAGGATAGCCATTAATTAGTCTAGTGGGTGGTTATGATTCATTCTAAATTTTACACTAACTATAGTCCATGATTTTGCACTCTTTTTCCAAATTACACTCAAAGGCAAATCACAATCATACATTAAACAAATCAACAGTCCCCAAAGTGAGGCTCTATATGCTCAAGTTGGTTCCCATACATACCTTTTTGTCAATTTGGTCCTCGTACATTTTGTTACATGTAAACTTAGTCCTTTTTTAACTCTGCCGTTAAAAATTCTGTAAAATATAACTTTAGAAGACAATATTATCCAACAAGATAAAATGATTTGATTACCCTTATTTGCTTATTTGTAGGAATATGATCTGAGCTGGTATTAAAAGTATTAGGCAAGTGAACTCAGTAAATAAATTAATAATAAAGTATTCAGATTCATACACGCTTTCTATATGTTTGTTTTTAGGCAAAATTTTTTAAAAGTCCCTTTAACTTTGGACGATTATTCCATAACCCTCCACAACTTTCAAAATATCAACAAACACCCCTTTAGTTTAGGGTTATCAGAAAACCTTGTTTTACTTTAATATTTAGAAAACTACCCTAAAAGTATGGACCACAATTTTCACTAGCAAAAATATTCCCCAACATAATTTTACCAACCTATGTGAAATTGTGTTTTATGGTGTTGTGTGAATTTACTGATAAAATCCTAAAGTTAAAAGGTGGTTTTTTTTATAATCCAAAAACATAAGAAGGGGTTTCTGATATTTTAAAAGTTACTAGGAGCATCTGAAAATCGTACAATGTTAAGGGGGTTTTTGAAATTTATCCCTGTTTTTAACATATTACAACTTTGTCTAGTTTAATTAGTGATTGAATCTCTATGCAATTTGTTTCATTATTATTCTTATATTAGTTATAAAAAAAATTTAATACCTAATTCTTAACAGATCGTTAAAAAAGACTTTATAGTATAATTGAGTTGTGGTATGGAGACCGAGTTGAGAAGAAAACAGGCATCAATTTGAGTTTGGAGCGCTTGGGACCATCGTGCGCTAACTGGGCCAGTGTTTTAGCTCAGTGGGCAATGGCTGGGCCCACCGGCCTAATGAAGAGTACCCGCACTCTTTGTAGTCAGTTTTCTGTTATTTTGTGAAATGTACAGGACACGTACATCTCTGGAGAAAACTAAAAGTGCTCGCAAGAGGGCAATAAGGTAATCTTCGCTCATGGCATCAGCACTGGCGCCAAACTGCCCCTTACCCCGGTCGCGAGAATTTCCCCCAAAATTGAAATTCTAGGGCTTCGATGGATTTAATGATCATTCTCTCAGATTCAAGATTATTAAAACCCTAATTTGGAAAATTCTTGCAAGTGATTCGTGATGGGGAGCTGATCAAGAGGAATTCGACCGGCGATCGGAGCCGATGATAACTCCGACAGAGGCATCAATTTCGCCTCCAACAATATCCCTTTGCTGAAAAGGTAACAACAAAAGACTCTATTTTTTTCCCCCACTTTGAAGTTGACCTCAGTGAGTTCTGAAATGGGATCTACAAACTTAACTTAAGTAACTACTGATGTAAGCTTTAACTTAGGTTCTTTCTAAAATGTGAGAAATAGTTTAATTTACCAAAAATGAAAAGCTTGAACAGGGTTTGTTTGTAATTTTACACTGTTTAATATCAAGCAAAGTTCATAACTGAGTGCTTAAATTTTTTTTGTTTTTAAAATCATGTAAAAAAATTGGTACTTGTGACAAGAATATGATGGTCTTTTGACTGATTTAGCTTTAGAAGGAACTAGTTTTTACATTGTTTACTAACTGGTGAGTTGATTAGCCATTTTTATTTCTGTAATTACTTTTATTTATTCTAAGAATCCTGCAGATCTTATCTGTCCTAGTTTATTCATGACGACTTATTTAGTAGACCAGAGTGAGAATTTTGTACCCTTCTGAATGTTTCATTGACAAGTGAACCAAAATGAGACTTCCTTTTTTATCAAAATAACTATTAGTTCTTGCTCTGTGCTGCACTTAAAACGTCACAAAATTCTTTATTTTAGCATGTGGATACTTTTTTCATCCACTTTCAATTGTTCTTAATGCAGACCTATTGACCATTGATTTTTTTTTTCTTTTTTTTTTTTCCTTCGTTGAGAGCCATTTAGTATTTTGGGAGCATATCAGACACAAAAGTCTAGAAATTCGCTAAGCAGTTGAAGAAACACCCCTAGATTGCATTAGTCGCAATGTATTTTAGCTCTCTAGTGTCCAATATATAGTAAATTGCTCTAATTCAGGAAGAGTGACATGGAGAACGATACCATTATGAATGATCCCAGCATAGGAGTTCTAGCTAGAGGCTTATTTATTTATCACACATCTTAATGCTTCACAAGCTAACTCTTTTATGCCTTGAACAAATATTAGACCTTTATTAATTTTTTAATTTGAACTTCAGATAAAGCAATTCTTGCGCAATGGAGAGCAACCATTGCAATGTAAATACCTACGAGTATTCTTATCTGAATTTGATTCCACATCCATAGTTTGACAAATTGAGCAATCATGTTCTTTCATAATCAGCTGATCTAAAGATTGTATATGCTTCACTTCCATATTCCATGAAAGTCCAATTGCACTTCATTAAACATATAAAATTGAACAACACTGACATTTCATATTCGCATCCCCTAAAAGATATATAATAAATATGAAAAGCCATATTACCTGCTGGGCTATAGCCACTTCAAATCCACTTTGTCGAAAACTCTTAAGAATCCCTGTTTAGGATCATGTATCAAAATTCAATACATTAATTTGTAACTAAAAGGGACATCCATATTTGTCCAAGTATGAACATAGGCATGACTTATATTTGTTAAGTATGAATATAGACATGAATTTATAGTAATACATTCCATCTTCCAAATAAACCATAAATTATGACAAAACATAGATAGAACAAATGAAGGGTTATGGTTCATTGCACACACTAAGGAAGACTAATCTAGATCAAAATAACAAGCACCAAAATTAGAGTACCCCAGCAAATACAGCAGCACTGCCCATGTGCACTATTTCATGGATTTTCTAAATTTGAACAACCTTAAGCACTAGATTGGTTATTGCTAAAGACAAGCCCAGAATTTTGGGTTCAAGATAGGCTTGAACTCAACGTGAATCTGACCTGAAATTGGGACCAAGGAGTAGGTCCACACCCTCTCCAACCGTTTCAAATTAGGCAATCTCTCACCAAGTGTTCCTCATGCAGTGCCCCTCCCTTTCATTTGTTTCTTTCCACTTCATCATGTAAAAATTGTGCATCCATGTCAAAATCAAATCATTTTAACCGTAAAACCCCACATTCTTGATCATAACAACCAACAATATCTAAATGGTTGTGATTCAATCCAAATATAACTAACATCACGTCCCGATGAATTTCACTCATTTTCATTATACGTTAAATAATGAACAGTTATGATTAGTAAGTAATCTCTTTGTTGCAAGAATCTGAATCGTCGCAATTAATCCACAGTACATCTCAAATTCCAACCGTCCATCTCGGATAAAAAAAATCCAAACCCTTGCGTTGAACCAACGCAGATAGCAAACAGTCACCACTGCCACCACCGCCACCACCACTACCTTCTCATGCAAAGTGTTTGTTTGCATGAGAGGATGCGCACAAAAAGACCTCAGCCTAGCGCATTGTAACGCTTAGGAGGCCAGCCAATTTACCTTACAATGTTCTAGAGGCACACCTCAAATTCTCCTTATAAATCCATTCTCTTAACCTTCCTACTCCCAATCCTCATCAATGGAATCCTACTGGTTTTTGCTCATTGCAAACTGTTCTTCTCTCTTTATTGGCTCTGTCTCTTCAAGCCTCCTCTCGAGATTCTACTTTGTTCATGGAGGTTCAAGCCGGTGGGTCTCGACCTTCGTCCAATCTGCTGGCTTCCCTCTCCTCCTTATCCCCATCTCTCTCTCCTCCCTCTTCTCAGACAATCGCCATCGCCCTTTTTCAACCTTCAACCTTCGCCTCCTTTCTTACTCTATTCTAATGGGGCTTTTTTTAGGCATTAACAATTTCTTCATTTCTTGGGGAGTCTCCTATCTACCAGTCTCCACATCCTCTCTATTATTGTCCTCTCAATTAGCATTCAATCTTTGTCTTTCATTTCTTTTAGTCAATCAAAAGATCAAATTTAGCAACCTCAATTGTGTCGTTCTCCTTACTGTCAGTTCCATCGTCCTTGCTCTCGGCTCAAGCACTGATAGGCCCGACAATGTCACAAAAGCCCAATTCTTCCTAGGGTTTCTCACAACCCTAGCTGCAGCCGGAATGTTTGCCATCTACCTCCCAATAATGGAACTAATCTACAGAGGAATCAAGAACTACAACACAGTTCTTGAAATGCAGTTTTTGATGGAGGTGACGGCGACTGTATTCGCTGTATCTGGGATGGCAGTGGATGGGGGTTTTAAAGAGAGAGTGGAGTTCGATCTAGGAGTGAAGATTTATTGGTTGGTGATGGTGGCGACGATAGTAGGATGGCAAATGTGTTTTATGGGGACAGCAGGGATGGTGTTTCTGACTTCGTCGTTGAATGGAGGGATTTGTATGACGGCGTTGATGGCCGTAAATGTGGTTGGTGGGGTGGTGGTGTTTAAGGACGGGTTCGGGGGGACAAAGGCGGTGGCTTTGGGGTTGTGTTTGTGGGGGTTTGCTTCTTATTTGTATGGAGAGTGGCGGAGGATGAGGGAGGAGGAGGGGATGGTGGTGGTGGTTGATAGTGGAGATGGAGGAGAGAAGGACATGGAAAGGGTGGATAATAGTGGAATTTTTTGAGAGAGGTGTTTTGTTTTGGTGGTGGTGATCGTCGTCGTCGTCGTTGTTGTTGTTGTGTGCATACATTTGAAAGTAGGGTTGTCATGTGTTTTAGGGTTTGGAAGAAGTGGGATATAAAATGGACAATGATAAAATTGAAGAACTAATATGTTTTGATGTACTTAAATAAAAGGGGTTTTTCAATTTTAAGCTCGGTTTAGCGATCAAAAAAAAATTTAAGCTCGGTTTATCTGGTTTATTTTTAAACCTGCACACTTCCAAAATCCTTCATACACCAAAACATCAAAGCTATTTCATATTTGAATCCAAAAGATGTGGTAATATGCTATATGAGTATGGGAAACTGCGATAATTACTATAATATTAGTTAAAATATTATATAATAACGGGGTCCTCAAATTTAGGCCTAAAACAAATCAATTGGATTTGTTTGGACACCTCGAATGATTTTGGAAGTTGGTGAATTTAGAAACTAATTCATTGAAAAGAGTAGTCTTAAAATAAATAAACTGCTGTCCTTTCTATTTAGTGATCCAACAATAATTTTACATGTCTTGCCTCAAAACAGTTTGTTTTTCTAGTATAATACCTATCTAAACAACATCCGTGCAAGGTAGATGTTTAATGTCTTTCGAGAAAGAATGGAAGAGTACGTAGTTAATTTGGGGATTTACAGGCCCCGTCAAGGCTCATAATACTTTATTCGCATGTGAGGTGTTCTTTTCATGATACCAATACGGTTAAGAATTCTGAACTTCTATGGATGACATAACTGTTTTTATCTTTTAGTAGGGTCAAATAACACTTTTGTGCATGAGCAACCAGTATTTCTATCTTTTCTTTCTTCACCGTCAGCTTTTATTTCAAGCTTTAACGCTTGTGAAAATGGACACGTGTTTTCTCTCCTTTTTCCTAGTCCAAAGAAGAAGAAGAAAGTTTTGAACGTGGACAAAAAATATTTAGTTTTCAGTTATTCAATGATATTTTTATATCTCACCTCAAAGACAGTTCTATTCTGAATACAATTCCTATCAGGACAACTCACATATGATTCTTACTCTTTAGGGGAAAAAAATAGAAGAATAATTTGGAGATTTACCAACCTCGTTGGACCTAGCACATTCACACAAAAGTAGATAAAGAAATAAAAAGTCGAAAATTTTAAAGATATCAATAATATTGGAAACTTAAAACCTCCTTGTAATTGTTTTACTTGCATTGTTTTGTATGGGAAG
Organism: Asparagus racemosus; assembly: GCA_037177215.1. Classification (NCBI taxonomy): domain Eukaryota; kingdom Viridiplantae; phylum Streptophyta; class Magnoliopsida; order Asparagales; family Asparagaceae; genus Asparagus; species Asparagus racemosus. Next base: position 18,889,824 of record JBAKGM010000001.1, read on the forward strand.
TCATTAATTTTATTATTTGTCTTCTTAATCCCTTTTTTCCCCTCTTGTTTCTGAGCTTTAACCATTATGAACATGGACCCATTTCTCCTACTTCTACTAATAACCCAAAAACTTCCAAACATAACTATTTTAGTATTTTAATGGTCGATTATCACTTTTAGTATGTGTTCCCTTCCCCAAAAAGGAATGAAAACTACATCCTTTCCTACCAATAATGTTTGAAAAATTCTTACCTATTAATTAGTTTGTCTTTAAATACCATTGAAGAATGCTCCTCTGCATGGTTCTATCTCTTTTTATCTCTCCAAAATATTTTCTATTTTGTTGTATCAAAAACTTCATGAGTTTTATAATTTCCTACGATGTCCAAAATTTCCAATCCTTCAAAATGACTGTTTTAGTTTTATTTTAGTCAATTACGAAAACAATTCTCACATGGCTATAAAGAACTATAACAAATGCAATTAGCCAAAAAAACTATAATAAATGCTGCAAAGTATTATTATATTTCAATAATAAAGCTTTGGTTTTTAAAATTGTCGATAAGGCTAAAAAAATCTGAACCTTTAAACACTTTTTGCCCTTTCAGTGCGTTCCAAAAACATTTTATATACAGATCTCTGCGTGTGTGTGTGTTTGTGTGTGTGTGTATACACACTTTATCCAAAACTCTAGTCTCTGAAAATTACCAATAATCCTTCAAACGCTTAATTGCACCTAAATACCCCATATTTCCCCTACTTTGCACTAATATACCATTACTTATTTTTTATAAGAATTTTGTACCCTAAAATTATTATAACTTGAACTCAAATATCTTAGTTATGCAAACGCTAAAATTTCTCTCCGAAAATAGTCATCCGAACTCCCATGCTAATTTGGGAACTTTTTAGTACTGACTAATAACACACTTGTGCATGTTATCTCTGTCTCCTCAAAGAGAATTATGGGAAATGCTAGAAAACATTATTTGATCCAGAAATACTTGCTAACTGTATCAAAAAATGGGGAAAAATTACAAATTGTTTGATCAGAAATTTATCAATATAGGTATGCACATAACTCAACCGACATATGTGAAGTCTACTCGTAATGTTCTTCTCATGTAATATAGAATTAGATCACGCTAAAAAATTTATCGAAATTAGTTCAATATTAATAACAACAGTCTTTTGTGTGTAGCTCAAAGGAAAATTTATTTTCATGAAATGAAATGAAAGGAGTAAAGCTTTATTTAGCAGATACAATAGAAATATTTTTTTTTATTTTTGATATGAATAGTCCGGAGATCTAAATTCGTGGCTATCTATAATCCACCTTGAATCATTTACCCTTTGAGTCATATTTTATGGCCACAGTTCTTCTTAACTGTAAGATCTAATTCATTATTTTTTATTTGTACCTTGGTTGGATTAATTAAACTTTATTTAATTATATAGACTTTTGTTTATAAAAAAATTATATAGAATTTAGTTATGTTTATGGAAAAATGTTGATGAAAATGCTCCAGAAAAAACAAAGAGGAAAAATGAATATTCCATTGTATAGGTTTATCTATGTTTATGGTAAAATATGGATAAAATATTTTAGAAAGAATAAATAGGCAAAATCTCTTTTATGAAATTATCTTTTTACCCTTTCAACCATAGTAGAAAATAGGGTGTGTCCACCACTCATCCATATTTTGGATTGCCCTCACTTATGTAGACGTTTAAAATATACTCTATTGGATCAATGCTGAGTCCAAGTCAAAAAAGTAAACACATATGAGCTAAACACTTCAGATAGGCTCAAGCATCAGCATATGGTAGGCTACAGCGAAGTTCACTTGGATCACATGCGAACATGACTGCATCTGA
>JBAKGM010000001.1:18901214-18912035 GCA_037177215.1 Asparagus racemosus
CATTCCTTTTAAAATCTAAAATGTAATGGATATTTTACTATATGGACTCATATATTCTCTGTTCATGGAGTATGGTATAGAACATTCTAGAAAACAAAACGAAAAAAAGAGAAAATTAGAAAGACAAAATGTTTGTAGGATATATGGAATATTCTAGAAGAAAAAAGATAGAACGCAAAAAAAAAGGAAGATGCATCTTATTAAATTATCTTTTTGTTCTTCTAAGTATGGTAGAAGATGAGAATATGTACACCACTCATCAAATTTTGGATTACCCCCACTTGATTTTTTATATAGTAGTATAGATAGATAAATGAAGAGGTACATCATCACACCAACAAGCTGTAGATAAAAAGTCATATAAAAGATAATGAAGCAACAATGAAGGGGGAAAAAAAAGAATACAACAGGATCTCCATTAGTATGCAAAGGATATTGTTCTCACTAAAAAGTATGCAAAGGATACCACGATACAACGAACTTATTATGTGTAAAAGCAAAATTGATGCTCCGTTGTTCAAAAAGCCAAGCGATAACAAGATAGGAAATAACTCTACAATAATAAATGCTACATCCAAAGAACATTCACCAAAAAAATCACCATTGTATAGATAATGATCAAATGGCAAGAGATATACATACCGGAGCAACCTCCTGTTGCGAACTTATTTTACCTTATTACACAAATAAATTGAGTACTATCATCTAGACAAATTACGCTCAAAATGATACATAATATGCATGCCCTTTCCCCAAATTCTCTTCAAAAATGTATCAACAAACTCAAGAACCCAGAATTTGAACTAAAAGTACTCAAAATCAAGATATGAGGAATCAGTTGAAGCAGACTTACTTCCTCCACCTCCACCACCTCCGGTGACACCATTTTCAGCACTCTTCTTCTCCTTGACGGCAAACAGTGCAAAATCCACGGGCTCGGGCACGTGCGGTGGAGCTGCACTCCTAACCAAAGCCCAATTCACCCCCTCAAAAAATGGGTGCTGCTTGATCTCAGTAGCACCTCTCCTATAGGCAATTCTCCTCTGTGGATCCTTCACCAATAGACCTCTGATGAGATCTCGAGCAGTATTACTCACAACCGGCGAATCTGGAAACTTCAATGGCTGCCCAACTACATTATATAGTGTCGCTCTATTCCCCGAACCTTTGAATGGTGTCGTCCCATGTAAGAGTTCGTACAAGAAGATACCAAATGTCCACCAGTCTACTGCACTTCCATGTCCCTCGCCACGAATGATCTCTGGGGCAAGATATTCGTGGGTCCCTACGAATGACATTGATCTGGCACTGGTGGGTTCTGCCATTAGCTCGGGAAGGGACCCGCTGCTGACGCCAAAGTCTGACTTTGACTTGCGATTGCGCTTTGGGAGGATTCTTGGAAAGAAGGACGAAGGCTGGATACATCCCTGCACAACCTGATCGTTGTCGAGCAAGGCAGAGTTGATGGAGGAGGAGCTGACTAGGGTTGGGTTGCTAGAGCACCGGAGTGAGAGATCGAAGTCAGAGAGCATTATGTGGCCTTCATCTCTGACAAGTACGTTTTCTGGCTTTAAGTCTCGGTAGATTACCCCTAGCATGTGTAAGTATTCGAGAGCGAGCAGCACCTCAGATGCATAGAACCTGTATGAAATGCAAACAGAAGCGGGAATACTAAGACTTCGTTTGGATATCATTATGTTTTTTTTATTGTGCTTTTGTAAAAAAAAACATCATGCTGTTGTGTTTTCCCTCTAAAGTGTTTTCAAAAAGTGTTTTCAAAACACCATGCTGGGTGTTTTTATCAACACTTTATAATATTAGTATTAAATATATTATTAATAGTAAATATAATACAATAATATATTATAATATTATATTGTACTTTAATGTATTATATTACATTATAATTATTACATATTATTTTCAAATAAAAATATTTTTTTAATTATTTTGGTATATCAATTTGGTATTGCTATATAGTACATAATATTTTAAACTAATATTATCTTATTATTAACATAAATATTATTAACAATATTAATATTATGTTATTACTAGTATATTATTAATAAATTAATATATTTTAAATATTTTAACATTAAATAATATTATAGTTTCTAATATTTTAGAATTTACTAATAATTACTTTAATAATATAGTAATAATTTATGATATAAATAAATATTATTATATTATGAATATGTTATTATTACATTAATATTTGTTAGCAATAAATTAGTTTAGCATTAATAAATTATTTTACATTATAATATATTATTATATTTATTATATAATATATTAATATTTTATATATTATATTACATTTACTATATAATATATGCTGTATAATATATTATTATATTAATATTATTCTATTACTAATTTATTATTAAATATCTTACTATTATATAACATTTTATACTTATTAAGTTATTACATATTATTTATTAAAAATTAATAATATTATAGTGATTATAATATTGTATAGTATATTTTTATATATCCTTATTATATTATTGTTTATTATCGCTAACTTTTTTATCATTTTGTATTAATTTATTTATATTTTATTCTTATTTATTATTATATTACTTAACTGTATTATTATATAGTACATTATCATATTATAATATTGTGTAGTATATTATTATATCTTTATTATATTATTATTTATTATCTGTAACTTTTTTATTATTTTTATTAATTTATTTATATGTTATTCTTATTTATTATTATATTACTTAACTGTATTATTATATAGTACATTATCAACATATTAAATATTAACATTTAATATGTTATTATATTATTATATAAGATAGTTTAATTAGTAATATATTTTATATTATTTAATAAATATTTCTAATATATTAGATTAACTATAATATAGTACAATATAACATAATATAATAAGTATGCTGATAATAGCTATATATTAATTATATTTAATATATTATGTTAGATATTACATTAAAACCTCCTCAAACTCAAAACCAAAATACCAAACTTAAAACACCTAAAAAGTGTTTTGAAATAAGTGTTGTGTTTTCGATTTGATGATGATTTAGCTCAAAAAACAGCATGGTTTCCAAACACATGGTGATTTGTTTTTGGCAAAAAAATGCCATGGAAATAAGGAAAACATCAGGGTTTCCAAATGAAACCTCAGCAATTATAATGAGTTTAAAGATTTTTTTTATAATAGGATATGGATTATGAAGACATTTCCTAGGGTTGATTGCAGGTGCACCCCCTGTACTTTAAGGAGGTGAGCTATTTATTACTCTTTTTCTATTTTATTAGCACATATATCTCCTCAACATGACGAGGATTCTTTTTCGTTAGTGTTTAGTCTCAGACAGGGAATCCTCTGAGAATGTAATTAGCAAATGTCTAAGTCTGACCACCACATAATCTTCACCAAGGTTTAAAACCTTACATAAAACTAATATTGTCTCCGTGATCTGAGGTGTATACGCTAGTATAAATAGAACAGAGGTCATAAGTAGAGTGTATCTGCAATTAACCGCTTAGAAAATAAGAATATAAGCAGGCGTGTAAAAGAGAAATTGTGGATGAAAACATTTCAAAGAGAAAGTACTGTACAAAACACAAAGAATACTATTCCCGTTATCCTATGTTGCACGGGTAGGGGTGGGGGTGCGGACACAGACACGGGTGTGGATACAAGACACGGCAAATTTGTAAAATATAGGATATAGGAACACAGCTATATATATACTTATTGAAATTAATAATATATACAAGATCAAAAAAAATTTATTACATATTATGAGAACTAAAGTCCATATAACTTTTTAATGTTTCTTTTATTGAGTATATTTTAAATTGAAAAACTGCTATGTTTGGACTAGATATCCAAATCATCGTTAAAAGTCATACTTATGAACATGATATGGGCTGAAATGAACCCGATCCAAGTCCAACAAATTGCAGTAATTTAATGTGAAGTGTAAGATATACGTCCAAGGAGTGTACTAGTGTTTTAAACTAAAATATGTATTGTACAATTGGGCACATGCCTGCATAAATGTTTGTATATACTAAAGAACTGTCCAATGAGTGTCCGACAAGGGCACGGACACGGATACGGGAGCCAAGATGAAGTTTCAGGGTAACCTAGCCATTATCTCTCCAGCTATGTAGTTCTCAGACAATAAGAGGAAACAGTATAATACTTCTTGCAGAAATATTCTAATTGAATTTACCACAAGATTGTACTCTGAAAACCATGATCTAAATCAAACTTTATTGAATTAAAGAGTAACAATTTGTCTTATAATAGTTTAAAAGCAGTTTGAGATTTGATGGCAAAAACAGTGAAGCAATTGGAGCATAGAAAAGGTGCACATACAAATAAAGCATAAAGCATTTGCTCAGGAGAAGATAGAACTCACCTGGCAGCTTGCTCAGTGAAATACTTATTGGGCTGCTTCTGCCTGAGGGAGTGAAGATTACCGCCACTGCAATACTCCATTACCAAGCAATAAAACTTCTCTGTCTCAAAATGAGAATAGAGAGTCGGTAAAAAGGGATGATCCAAAAGGCCAAGTATCTCTCTTTCAGTCTGTGCACGAAGTAACTTATTTCTACTTTCAAGTGAGGCCCTGTCCATGACTTTCATCGCAAAATATGCACCAGTTCCTTTGAGCTCAACAAGATAAACGCTTCCAATATCACCATAACCCAATCTCTTAAGTAGCCTGAAATGGCTTAATCCGAGAGGGGCATCTCTGGCATTTGCCAATTGTATAGCTTCCCATCGACAATCACCTCCAGTGTGAGGTCTTATAGGTGCAGTTGAGGTACTGTCTATACTATCACTTCGAGTACTACTGCAGCTACCGTAACTTATTGAGTTAGCAGAATCACTAACTTTTGCATCACTTAGCTTTGTTATTGTCGAGTTTGATGTTGTTTCTGACACCCCTGGCAATCTTGTAGGAGATGGACACTGGTTCTTTGTAACATTATTCGTACTGTTCTTGGTAATTGACTCTGGTCTTTTCTTGGTGCGCGATGGTTTTTCTGCTGTTGCTTCTGAAGGAAGAGGTTTAGGAATTGAGCATGGACTTGGATGTTCATCAGGTTGTGCACTGGGATTCAGGCTTGTTGTGTGATCCTTGTTATCCTTAGAGTTGGAATCCAATTTTCCATCACTGGTTGAGGGATTCTCTGATGTTACTGCATTCAGCTCTGGAATTTTAAGTGAAGAGCGATAATGTTAGAATGTTAGAATGAAATTAATACAACGAAAATAGCTAGTTTGTGGAATGCACAATGATATAGTTAATCCATTGTCATACAAAAGCCAAAAGGAATTACAATTTAGCATCATGAGATCTTAAAATAGCTACAGTTATCTTAACTAAGGATAAATTTCAAGCTGCCACTATGAAATTTCTCAGGAAAACTACCATGGAACACTATTTATTTTAAGAGTAATTCTAACCGTAGTACAATAGGTACTACTTTTGTACTATTATAAAATGTGTATTGCCCTTCCTCGTGAATTGCCATAAAGAATTATAACTCTCCAAAGATACACTCTCGTTTGTTGTAGTACAAAAGTAGTATAGAGATTGTAGTATAGTTAGCATTACCCTTATTTTAGTTACCTATCATGAACTTGGATTTTTTACCTCATAATTAATACAATGAGGGCATTAACAAAAGAATTAGATTTACGCTTCTACTATTTTATAAAAGAAACTAATTAACAAAAAAAACTCTGTTATGATGCAAAATAATACGGCTCTTTTGTAATATCCATGTTTTATCCTTCCGGGCCCCTTTCTCTAAATCCACTGACTCCCATGTTAGAAGATCCATACTATCTTCTTTCAGTGGCTTTTCAGCCATGCAATCAAGCTCCATGACCACAGAAGATTATCAAGCTAGAAATATGTCTATGAAGCTTGAACCAAAATAATTCTTATAGTAAGAAGAGAAGCTTTACATTGGCAGTCTTTGTGGAGTGGAATCAGAATCAACATTTCACTTCTTATAATAATTTTTAAAAAAAGAATCATCATTTCACAATTGACCAATAGTATCCAACTTTACCATGCTTAATAAGGGCCATGTGATACAATTTCATATCCAACTCATAATAAATAAATAAATTTCCCTACTAGGTAGAATTAGATAAAAACGATAATGGCAAAAATAGAAAAATGAGCACTGAACTTTTCGAAGTTTTACAGCAGATACCTTGATCCCTAGAGGAATGCGAGTCGCTGGCTTCATCAAAACTGATCTTCGTAGAGGATAATTTTAAGGTGGTGGTTGTTTCTGAGCTTACTGACCTTGGAGACAGGCTATGTTCATCATTGTTGCTCTCATCTTTTCCCGCCGATTCTAGATTTTTATTGTCGTGTGCTGATCTTGATGTTGTTAATTCTTCATCTAAAAGAGGTTTAGTTGAATGCGGACCAGGATGTTCACCAAGGCCAACATTGGCCTCCAAGTTTGTAGAATCATCACTATTGCCATCGAATGAGTCTCTGCTTTTCCTCTCCGTTGAGGCCTTCTCAGGTTTCATGGTACTCATTACTGGAAGTCAATGTGAGTACCAATTAAAATTCAACATGATAAAGTGAAAACATCTGAGTTGAAGAATATAGAATTACACAGCCACACGAGGAAAGGATTAAAATGACCAATTAGAATTAAAATTCTAGGAGTTCCCATGCTATGTGTAAATGTTTGTGGATTACGAAGATGAAGAAGATTGTATAAGATGATAAGTATTAAGTTGGGGTTCATTTAGTAGTGTATTGTTTAAAAGGAGAGTACACAAGAAGATGATTTTGGTTTATTAGACATTTGGAATTTTCTCCCTCTAACAGCTAGCTTTCAGGTGTGGGTTCTCCTAGACGGTCATGCAGATTAGCCTTGCACTAGTCTAGTCCCGGTCATATGTTGCAATCCTGATCTCACCTATTTGGCTTTGCTCTAGACTAGTCGCAGGCAAACACTAAAATAGCTTCGGAGGATGGGCTAGATCTCCAACATATTCCATCAAACCGATGTTAACTAATCACATTCGACGAGAGTAGTAACCCAATGTCCCCATTCCTCAACACAACAAGTTCGACGAATGCAATCATCATCAATGAATGTTAAATAGTTCATGGGCGCGAAACCATTTACGGCAAAAAATGAGCGCACGAACGCAATGGATGAAAAGAAAAGAGGGCAAAACCCATTTTGCGTGAAGATTGCACAATGCTTTTGAATTACAATAACACATCAAAATGCATATCAAATTCACCAGACATGATCAATTAACCAACAACACATTGAAAGGGTAGACAAATTCTGCACAATTAGTGAATAGATAAACAACCAAGGGAAAACAACATACCAAGGGAGATGCTGAAAGAGCCCAATCTGTTATCTGTCCACCATGGATGATCAAATTACTGAAGGAAAAGAGTTGGGAAAAGAGAAGAGGGTGTTGGGGCCCAAACCCATTAAGGGGAATGAAGGGTTTGAGGGGCTGAGAGGGGAAAGCGTTAGAAAGAAGGAGAGGGAGAGGAGAGGAGACAAAAGGGGAAGGGAGAGAAGAAGAATCCATAAATAAACAACAGAAAGCAAAACCAAGGATTGAGATCAAAATTAGAAAAAATTAGGGAGACGAGGTGGCGGGGAACGAAGAAGGCGGAGAGGATCACACCAAGGATTGAGATTTGAGATAAAGCATATACCTGATTCTATTTGCCTGCCCCTTTTTTTCTAATTTTTTTCCCTTTAGTAGTTCTTTTTTTTTTCCAGGCAGACCCTCTAAACTTTAGGGTTTGTCTACGAGGTTGTTTGGAAAGGCTTATTTTTTTGTCAAACTAGCTTTTAAGCGAGCTTTTTTATTTCTATGTGTTTAGTAAAATGCCTAATAAGTTAGCTTATAAGTCTCATTTTAAAAAACTGATATGCCCTCATTTAAAAAAGCTAAGTTTAACCAAACAAATTACTATTCTACTCAAATAATTTTTATAGCATTTTTATCAAAAAAAGCCAAAAGCCACTAAAAGATAGCATAACTTAAAAGCTTAAAAAAATAAGCCTTCCCAAACACCTGCATAATCTTTAGAGAATGGTTGAGAAGAAGGATTAACATAATTAATTCATTATGAGGGGGTTAAATTTAATTTAAATCTGTTTGGATTAGATTGTGTATGAAGAGTTAACTTTTTTGTGTTTGAGGAATAGTGAAGGGTTAAATAGGTTAATCCTCCACCTTTTTTAAATACCAATTTTAGCCTTACTGAAAGTAGGAATTTTTCTAATGACTATCACATTAATATAAATTCAGCTAAAATTTGCATTCATATAAACCATAAAAATATTGTCAATTCTATATTAATTATTTAAATAAATGATTGTGGAGAAGACTAATAAAATCCAATTTAAATTAGAGAAAATTAAAATCCATCGTTCTATAGCCAAAATGAATAACAATGCTTATTGCAGGAAGTAAATAATCATTTAGACTATGAATGATAATACTTATTTAAATAAATGAATTGTTTTATTTCAATAAATTTCATATGTAAATTTCTCTTTTAATCTCTAAATTAGCATCATCAATTCTAACATCTCATATGGCAAGCACGTGCCAAAATAAAAGATGAAAATAATTTTTTTTTGACATCATGAAAATAATGTATTAGTCTCTAAAAAAATACCTTATTATTATAAAGAAATTATTTTCATCTTTTTTTCGCATATGCTTGCCATAAAAGATGTTGGAATCATGATGCTAATTTGAATATTAAATGAGATTTACCTTAATTGAAATAAAAATATTCATTTATTGAAATAAGTATTGTTATTCATAGACTACAAGTAATTCCTTTTTACTTTCATAAACTGAAATTTTACCATAAATTGCAGATAAATTCTTTACAACTATTAGATAAATTCTCTACAACTATTGACTGCTACCTGAAGTTTGTAATTTTGTTTTATCCAATTATCTAGCATACTATAATGTTTGCCTAACTCTCTTATATTGAAGCATGCAATGTAGTATAATGTTTGGTACTGGAGTCAAAATAAGATAAATTATGCATCAATGGGTTCCTTTGGTTCCACTACCTTTATATATCATCCCACTAAGGAACTACTTTTATATATACTAGGTTTTATGCATGTGTAATGCATGTGGTTATATACCACAATTAAGTTTATTATTTTTTTATCATCATGATTAAGTATATTTGGTTTATTTCCTTACTAAAATTTATTCCTCGGTTCCACTTTGATGGTTTTTGCTCACTTATGTCTCTAAACTTTAATATTGTGATTATTTATTTTCTTTAATATTCATTTAAATGAGCTACACTCAATTTAAATTTTCATGTTGATAATTGAATTGTCAGAAAAAATATGTAATCCGAAGCTAATTTGAATTAGCATATTATTGAGACTGACATGAAACTAAGTTTGACTTGAGAAAGTATAGTGTTGCAAAATTGAAAAATTCTTTTAAGTAATAGCATTCTAAAAGGAATATGAATAATTAAAGATAATAAGACAAGATGATTGGTTAAAAATCGTCTAAATGACACAAAAGAGAATATGGATTTTATTCCTAATCCTTGATAAACTTTAAAAAATTATAAACTAAAGATTAATGCTAACTATAGTATACTTTTATATGATGTAATCATCCACCTAAGCGTATACAAGTACTAAAAAAATTCATGAAAATCCCTTCTAAATATTCCTAATTTATTCAAAAAAATAAACTATTCTATAAATTTTTCAAAAAACAGTGTCTTTCATTCCTTCTGTTTTATTTTTTATTGAGACGTCATCAATCCTTCTCCACCTTTATCTTTTTTGATAAAATTAGAGTACTTTTAGATGCTGAAAAAGGATAGTAAAACCTAAAATTAGAAGTTAAGTTTTTATATTTTAATGAAAGAATATCAAACAATTACTATTTTCTTTGCTAAGTTTTGAAATTTTAGCCTTTTTTGTGATTTTGAATTTTTGATGGTGTGTTTTGCAAATTTTGAAACTTTGAGAGAGTTTTTTAAAATATTTTTACATTTTAAGTTGAGTGCTTATAATTTTCATGTTTCATGTGTTAGTGGTAAGTTTTCGAATGTTAGGATATTTCTTGCAATTCTGAAACTTTGAGGGTGTTTTTTATAATTAATCAAACTTTGAATTGTTTGTTGTAAAATTCAAAATTTTAGTGGTCTACTGATAATTTCAAGATTTGATATGTATTGGTTATAAGTTTTTATATTTTGTGATTTTTTATGATTTTTAACTTTTGAATGAGTTTTTTGTAATTTTTGTAACTTTGAGGTTATTTTTTATAAATTTTAAATTTTCAGTGCCTAATGGTAATGCCTTGAATTCATCTTTGTTGTTCGCAAGTTTTAAAATTTCAAAATTTTAGGGTGCTTTTTTATTATTTAAACTTTTGAAGGTGTTTCTATAGTTTTTGAAACATTGAGGGTGTTAATTGCAAATTTTAAATTCTTTAGAGGTTACTGTTAATTTTTAGATTTCATGTTTGTTATTTTAAGTTTTGAAACATCAAGGTATTTTGTGTAATTTTAAAATTTTAAAGGTATTTTGTTCAATTTTTGAAAGTTTTTGGACTTTTTGTATTACTTCATATATTATAGCATGTTTCATGTATTTTATTAATCTTATTTTTTAAACTATTAAACTTTAAGCAGTTCACATGGGATTAGGATATGATATAATTATGATTAGGATAGATTAAAATTTAAATGAAATATTTAAAATAGTTAAGAGTAATATTGACCATGTAAA
>JBAKGM010000001.1:18917891-18940779 GCA_037177215.1 Asparagus racemosus
GTCTCCATTTACGATAAAGCGATATCAATAACAATAACAATTTATGGCATAAGCCTCGCATAATCCAGATATATGCCAATCAATCAATAACGATCAATTTACCCATTTAACACTGACGGATCCTTTTCAGTGTTACCAATCAATAAGTGTGGCACTAAGGTTGTATGCAATATGTATGCACAAACTAATACAATGAATTTATTGGAATTATAATCTTAATTATTTATATACAAGGTAAAAATAACTGTAGACTTATTTTATTTTAAAGCGTTGCAGGGAATTTTAGGTATAATTGAAATGATAGTTTTATAAGATCCAAAACATAACCATATTAAAGTTTATATGTTGAATCAAATCAAAAAAGACGTCAGGTATGCAGTTAAGCTTTAGGAAATGCCAAAGTTGTATAAATAGTATGTGTAGACTAAATGGTTAACGGGCCATTTATACCTTATGTTTATTTACAAAAAAAATTCATTTAAGATCAAAGACTGTTACTTTAGTTCCTCATATCTAAAAGTGAAACCAATTAAATAATTATACTTAGGAGTAAATTACAAATAAACGTCACTTTCATGACAGATTCAAAAAGTCCAAGGCATGGGCATGTTTCAATAGAAAAACATGCATTAAAAAAATGTAGCATATGGTTACAAAATAGCTACAAGAGAAAGCAACTTATGCTTGGAAAAAAAATATAATATACTAGATAATCTCACCTTTTCCTTTGCTAGTGACTTCAGTTAAAAGATGACTGCACTTGTTTGGCTTGTCGAGATTTTTTTTTATTCACTCATGCTTATTATCATTGTTTGGTCTAGCTACTCTTTATACCTCACCCTTTGTCTACATCTCACCAAGTTACTATGCTAGCCTATTTATAGGAGCTTCAGTATGCCGACACAGCAATTACTGCCCTCATGTAGAAAGGGCACGTGTGAGCTAAGTCATCACCAACCGCCATAGCACCCCTTCGTTGCTATTTCATTGACTAGATTTTTGTTTTTTTGTTTTTTTTTTGTTTTTTTTTAATTCTAATACATAACCTATTTGACAAGGTAAAAATATGCAATGTGGTGAATAACTCACTCAGGATATTTTAGTAAAAAGAAATAACAATAATAATACTAATAGTAATACTAATACTAATGTTAGTAGTAGTAACAATTTTGGTGTGGTGTGACAAAAACATATTAACAAAAAAAATAATAAATCAGTAAACAAAAACTAATATATATCAAGTTTCATAATTATATATTAAATAAGTAAATAAATTAATATTCATATAAATATTAGTAAATAAGTATTTCTAAACCACACAAAATCTTGATTATTCAATGATTTAAATAAAATTTAACATTAAAGAATATATTTATTAAATAATTAACTTATCAATTTAATTGGAATTTATAAAAAATGCAAATCCATTATTATAAGTAATAGTATAATGATATAATTTTCTTTTAAAAAATTGCGTCCATTGCTAAAGGAAAATTGTGATGCACAATATCAGTTAAAAAATAAAAAATAACACACAAATTAAGTGATTTATTAATTTTATTAACAATATGGAATAAACTATAAACTAAGAATAAATATAATCTACAGTAATAAATAATTGCTAAAATACAATAATAAATTAAACAAATACCTTTGGCTCATTGTAGAAACCAAATCTCTAATTATTTCCCTTTTTTATTTTTGCTAATTTACATAATTTATTATTCTGTAATTATAGATTTATTCCATTTCAAGGTTTTAAAAAATTAGATATTTTCAAAAACTTACCAAAATATTATTTTTAAAAAAAATTTGGAAATTTGTTTTATTCATTTGAAAGAGACTTTTTTAAACTTACCAAAATTATTTAACTAATTATAAATCAACCGAATCACTAATTACTTCAGCTTATGTTTTTTATTAAGTTTTTTAAAAAACTTGAAATAATTAAAATTCCTTTTATTAGAAAACCCTAATCAATTACTTAACTATAATTATATACGGTTAATTTGTTAGAGATTTTTTTTAAAAACTTACCAAAATTATTTAACTAAGTTTAAACGTAATGAATCACTAATTTGTTTTTTAGTAATTTACAAAATTTATTATTCTGTAATCATAGATTTAATTGGTTTTAAAGTTTTAAAAATCATATTTTTTTTCAAAAACTTAACAAACTAATTTTTTTATAAAATCAAATCCAAAATTTATTTCAGTCATGTGTTAAAGATTTTGGTAAGTTATTTGATATACGTGTAAAATTTTTATTCAGTTATTCTAATATTCTATATATTTGATAGATTTTTCATAAAAATCTTAGCAAAATTATTTAACTCTTATATTAAGGTATGTATAACGGTTATTTAAATATCTTACCCAAAAATCTTACCTAAAAATCAAATTTGTACTTTGTTTAAAAAATTTATTCAGTTATTCTTATATATTTTTAAATAACTGTATATTAGATAGATATTTTGTAAAAATATTACCTAAATTATTTAACTCATATATTAAGATATGTATATTGGTTATTTAAAAATCTTACCTAAAGTTGTTTTCATAATTTATTTAAAAAACTTATTTAGTTATTCTAATATTCCGTATATGTTAAATAAATCAGTAAATAAATTTTAATAAAGTAGTAAATAAAAAATAATATATATTTAGTTTCATAGTTACATATTAAATATGTAAATAAAATAATATTCATAAACAATTTGGTAAATAAGTATTACTAAATTATTGCATCACTTTATTAAATAAGTAAATAAATTAATATTCATATAAAAAATATTTTTTAAGAAATAAAAGTTTTTAAAAATAATTATAAAAAGATAAAAATATTGCAACACTTTATTTTCATAAAATTATCAAATAACATATGATCTTAAAAATAAACTAAATTAGAAAACTGCAAATATATTTAACAAACTGGAATTTTAAAAAATAAATATATAATTCTGAAATTATTAGAATATTTAGAAATACTTAAGAACAAATTTGAAAATTTGAAAATGTTATAAACGTTTTTTGAAAAATTATATTTTGTCAAAACTGATTATTGTTTTCCTGAAAATTGATAATTTAACGCAATTATTGTAAAACTATTCAGACAATATTATTGTCAAAACTAAAAATTTATTTATAATGAAAGCCTAAATATTTTAAGAAATATATTTTTAAAAAATATAAAAAATTGACTAAAATTATAAAAAAATAAAAATAATTATTAAAAAATGAATATTACAACAAATTATTTTCAGACATAGTTAAATTATAAAAAATAGACTGGAAAAGTAAATTAGAATTTTTTAGCATAGTTAAATTTTGCACAACTTTAAATAAATTTGGCATAAATATATTTTACAAAAACTAAAATAAACTAAATATTTTTTTTGCATGCTAAAATAATTTACCTGATCTATTTCTCAAAGTTTATTTTAAAAAATATAAAATACCATTTGATCTTAAAAATAAACTAAATTACATAACTACAAATATATTTAACAAACCTAAATTTTAAAAAATAAATATAAAAATCTGAAATTACTAGAATATTTAGAAATATTTAAGAACAAATTTGAAATTTTAAAAATGTCTTATAAAATGTTTTTAAAGAAATTTTATTTCATCAAAACGGATTACAATTGTTTTATGAAAATAGAAAATTTAAATTAATTATTGTAAAAATATTTAGAATATATTATTGTCAAAACTGAAAATCTTAATTTAAACAAAAACCTAAATACTTTTAGAAATGTATTTTTTTAAATATAAAAAATTAACTAAAATTATAAAAAATCAAAACTAATTATAAAGAGATGGAAAATATTACAACAAATTATTTTTCAGAAATTAATTTTAAAAAAAATCCAAAATTATAAAAATTTTGAAAAAGTGACTCACAAGTAAATTAGAAATTCTCAGAATAGTTAAATTTTCCACAAGTTTAAATAAATTTGTTATAAATATATTTTACAGAAATTAAAATAGACTAAAACTTTTTCAGCAAGCTTAAATAATTTACCTGATGTATTTCTCGAAGTTTATTTTCAGAAAACTATAAAATAACATATGATCTTAAAAATAAACTAAATTAGATAACTATAAATATATTTATCAAACTGAAATATTAAAAAGTAAATATAAAAATATGAAATTATTAAAATATTTAGAAATATTTAAGAACAAATTTGAAAATTTAAAAAGGTTTTATAAAATTTTTTTGATAAATTTTATTTTGTCAAAATCGATTATATTTTTTTAAAATAGAAAATTTACGCAATTATTGTAAAAATATTTAGAAAATATTATTGTCAAAAGTGAAAATCTTACTTTAAACAAAAACCTTAATATTTTTAGAAATTTATTTTTAAAAAAATAGAAAAATGGCTAAAATTATAAAAAAAATTGAAAATAATTTTAAAAAGATAGAAATTATTACAGCAAAATATTTTCAAAAAATAATTTTAAAAAATCCAAAATGTAAATTAAATGAATTAAAGTGATTGGAAAAGTAAATTAAAATTTCTAGGCATAGTTAAAATTTACACAACTTTAAATAAATTTAGCATAAATATATTTTATAGAAATTAATTTAAATCTAATATTTTTCATCAAGCTAAAATAATTTACCTGATGTATTTCTCAGAGTTTGTTCAAATTCCTGATTATAGCTCCGCGAAAACATAAGCATGATTAGAGTTGTTCACTGCACTCAACGAAAAAACATCTATATGATATTTTTAAAATATATGATTCAAATTTTAATATTTTTAAACTCTAAAAAATATTTTAAAAAATAAATTAACTACCCCGTTTGATCTTTCCATTGGATGTTCTCTCTACGAAGACGAAGACTGCATACCTATAACATTAAAAAATTAATCAAAATTCAAAAATATAACAACACTTAATATAAAAAAAGTTTTTCAAAATCATAAAATATTACAAAAGAAAATTGAATTTTGGAATTTCGTGATTTATTATAATTCAAAATTTTTTTGGTTCCAAATTGGGAGGTGATGGAGAGTTTATGGCTATTTTTGGTAGAAAATATATGATTATCATGATTATAGGAATTTCTAAAATCATGCTGTTTATATTTGGTAGTATTTTGTTTTGGTTTTTAAAATCAAGATCACAGTTACTATAAATTTCTAAAATATTTGAAATATATTACAGAAATTTATAGAGTTTAAAAGATTTGATTTTCTATTCAGATTTGGTACGAAAATATTTAGATTTTAAAAGATTTGATTTTCTCTAAAATTTGGTAGTTTTTTTGTTTTGGTTATAAAAATCAAGATTTTTCTCGAAATAAATATCTTTGATATATATATATATATAGAAAATTTTTAGATTTTAAAAGATTTGATTTTCTATTTGGTTTTGGTACGAACATATTTAGATTTTCATAGACTTGATTTTCATGAAAACTTTTTGATTTTAAAATATTTGATTTTCTATTTGGTTTTGGTACAAAAAGATTTAGATTTTCATAGATTTGATTTTCACAATTTTTTTTAGATTTTAAAAGATTTGATGTTCTATTCGATTTTGGTACGAAAATATTTAAATTTTAAAAGGTTTGATTTTCTCTAATATTTGGTAATTTTTTGTTCGGTTATAAAAATGAAGATTTTTGCCAAAATAAATATTTGTGATATATATAGAAAATTTTTAGATTTTAAAAGATTTGATTTTCTATTCGGTTTTGGTACAAAATATTTAGATTTTAAAAGATTTGATTTTCACAAAAATTTTTAGATTTTAAAAGATTTGATTTCCTATTCGGTTTTGGTTCGAAAATATTTAGATTTTAAAATTTTTGCTTTTCTCTTTTGGTCACAATCAATATCTGAAATATGCAAAATATATGATGGAGAGTTAATTCAGTTTTGGTTTTTAAAAGATTTGATTTGGTTTTTAAAGGATTTGATTTCCTCTTTTGGAGGGCTAAAAGTAGTTTCAGTTTTTTTTTAAAAAAATGGACAGCACAGATCAACGTCCACGTGTCAAAATTATTTGTGAAGGAGGAATCTATATGGCAAGCTCTTGTGAACTTGGGTTTTGCTTTAATTTATACCCTAGTAAAAGATTGGGCTAGGTTCAAACCTGACCACATTGCCCTGTTGTGTAAGAGTTTTTGTTCGGCAAACAATAGAGCCAGATCTAGCCCTATTTTATAGGCCAAAATATGGCCTTAAACTAGTTTTCGTTTGGATCGACAGGGGGGGGGGATGTGCTTGGTCCAAAAAAACTAGTTTAGCACAAAACTGGACTAGGACGCACAAAACTGGGCCAGAACTGGTCGTGACCTAATTTTGTGTAGTTTGCCAAACACACCCCTACGGAACTGAATTTTTTAAGGCACCAAAGTGCTTTGTTCTACCAGTTTATTAAGAAATCAAAGCAAAATAGCAGGGATCATAATCAATCTTTTGAGGAAAGATGGATTTAAGATTAGAATTGTCCTTTTATTTTTTATTTAATGGATTGTTAAGGAAAAGTTAAAAATAGGACTACGTTTATATCTAGCAAAGGGTACGGGGACTAAATTGAGGAAAAATAAAGTACATGGACCAGTTTGAGAATAGAGCCCTAGTACAGGGATCCTATTGGTCTTTTATTCATTTTCAATCATACCAGGTTACAAAGAATTGAATTCGCATGTATTCCCTTCACATTGCTTGATTATTTTCGCATAATATAACTTGAGATACTAGTAAGAATGATGCTGAAGGATATATATGTGTTTGAAATTATTTAAGTAAGAAAAATACATCAAAACACTGTAGTATTATTTATGAACTGACTTGATTTATTAAATAAAATAATATCAGAATTTATTGAGAATTTCTTTAATAAAATACATCAAAACACCAAATTATTGAGAACTTGCCTGATTTTATTAAAGAAAATAATATCAGGATTTACTGAGAATTTTCTTCAAGAAAGGAATTGATATTATTATTTTCTTTAAGAAAGTCTCATTATTGAGAATTTCATATTATATACGCATCCAATATTTTCTTGATCAGGATGTCAGGAAGAAAAAGTCAATTAGCAGCATACACACCACTTAATGAGCTTTAGGTCGATCGAAATGATGTCATACTGAGAGGCACTCAAAAATGGAAAGCTCAGAAAGCCGACACAGAAGTCTTCTCTGGTATTAACTTTATTATTCTAAATAATCAGGTAAATTTCAAAACATAACATAATAGAGATGTATACCTATAACAACATCTAATAACAAAAGCACAAAAAAAAAAAAAAAAAAAGATTTTTGATAACTCACCTATCGCCATACAAGACTCCTTGGTGTTTAACAACCCCATCTCCAACCAATGAAAAAATGAGGATACAATAATAATAGATATTTAATAACAGAACTCTATTTCTAAAATAATAAAAACACAATTGTCAGTTACATTTACTTATTACATATTTTACGTCTTGTAGGGTGTTGTTCTAACTTTGAAGAAGAAGATTATGATAGAGAAAAAAAGATCAAATATCAAGGGAGTATTACTTATCTATTATATGCATGTTCTGAGTTGTCAAATGTTAGAGAACTTCTTTATTAGATTTGAGATGCAAGAGTTGCGAATAATGTGGTCGAACATGAAACAATTTTAGATCCTTAATTACTTAAACATTGACTTTTACAAAATTAGTGCCTATTTTGATTATTCATTCGCTATACAGAAAATGCGATGGTTGATGTTAACTTTTCAAAAAATTTATATTTTATAATGTTAATTTTTTGTGCTTCTATATATGGACTATACTTTGATTATTTATGTTTTTCATGTACAAAACAAGACCTATTTGAATGAATGTTGTGCATGTCCTCCAGTTGGAAATTATGAACATTAATGACTACCTTAAAATACTTAGTTTGACGGATGTTCAGAATTCAATTCACTTTAAGTACATTTTGGGTTCCCAAAAATGTACAGTGTATGTATGTGCCTTGAACAGGCTAAAATACTATAAGATAGAGATTGGAAGAGGTAAATGCATTTTGGAGAGTCTTTTTCTTAGGGTAACTTAGAACATGGAAATAAGATCAAAACGTGGAGGTAAGATCGATTTGGTCCTGGACTCAGTTATGATCAAAACCAATTTAGTTATGGACCATTTCCTATGGTCCATAACCGAAACTATCTTAGAGGCCCAAAATTGAATTAAAACAAATTGGCTCATTTTTTCCAATTAAAAGAGTATTCTTTAACTAAATCATGCTCAAACCTAATATTGTTTTAAAGAGTTGCCAAACTGACCTCAAAAGAGATTAAACCTCGTATATTTAGAAGCCTTGATATCTCAAAAAGAAGGCATATAAACTCACATAGAGAACAACAACAACAACAACGAAGCATTTATCTTAATTTTTGGGTGAACTATATGACTCCCAGACTATATTTGGCAACCCATGCGAAATTGGGTCAAGATCAACCCTTGCCTAGGTTTATTCTAAACTTGTTCAACTAAGGGTGGCTTGGTAATATAGACCCTATTTAAAAGGCTACTTTTTTTGCTTAAAAAATTGAGCCAATATTAACCTCTTTTTTTCCCAAACAAAAATTTGAGTTTGTCAAGTATAACCTTACTCTTCCATTCCATTCTGTTGAGGGTTATCTCCTCCATTAAATTAATCATAAACTTTTTACAGAGAGTGCTTGGTTGTATTTAATAGTAGGAGTTATCATATATTGCCACCGTCATTAGAATGTCATCCACTTATTCCAAATTTATTAAGCATCGCAGATGACCTGAATGGTTGGGAGGTTATAATATGACTCTCATGATTTTAGGTTCAATTCTCAGTGGCTTCACTATAATAAAAAAAAATTCAAATTTATTAGCACTTTTAACTTCTCTTTTTTTATTCAATGTAAGAGCAATTTGGCAAATAGTCAATATGAAGAGCATTTTAGCAAATAGTCAATGTGACTTATACATCAACTTTGTGGCTTATAAGCGGCTTTGAGATGTTTGGCAAATAACTTATTGGCTTAATCCACTAAAAAAATTAAGTTAAGATATCCTAGCTTATTTTTTTAGTGGATTATAAGCCACAAAGTTTGGTCAAGTAAAATACAATTATAAACAGCTTACATGTACAAACTCTTTTGTCTTATTTTTTTTTGTGGGATAACCCCAGTCATCTGGGTCACCCGCTGTGAATTCTGTTCTTTTTGTTGATTATGAGCTTCTCACTTCCCAAAAAATAGCTAATAGCTGAAGAGAGGATCATGAAGCAATTTGAGAGTTAATTCCATTCTGACATCAAGTGGGTGCCTAAGTCAAGCATGAATAATGAAGAAATAGAGAAGTACTTGAATAATAAATGACTGTGTCCATTATTATGAAGAAATTTGAGATTGTTGATCTTGCTTGTTTGTACAGTTGGAAAACGTACCAACTATACATCAAGTGAATTTGCCTCTTATTAAAGCACTAGCGGATTGTGGGGGCAATGGGGTCAATTGGCCCTATTGATCTTCACAAAATCATATATAGTATTTGGCCTATGATTTTGCATTTTTTTCCCACACGCTTTCATCCCATTGAACCAACCTCTCATATCCTTAAAACTAAATGCTAAATGGGATAAACTCAACCCGTTTACCCAATTTTCATTGCTCTATCTCTAGATAACCATTTAATTTCTACCAAATTCTTCTAAAATCCCTCCGCTCTCTTTTGTTATCGCGTCTTTGCTCTATCGCGACGATCGTCAATCGATACGGTACGTCAATATTAATTCCTCCTCCCAACCGCAAACCCTCCTCCCGCTAGACCACTGCACCACTCTCGATACTAAGGATTGTGCAAACTTCTTCATACACAATTGTTTACCGTAAAAATATGAGATGCAACATGAACCATTACTGAATTCTAATATAACACTTCAATTGGCTATATTTTGTTTGTAGATATAATATATATGCATATTTGACTTTTGTGTCATAATATTTTAGGTATAAATATCACACACAAGTTATACTTGTAGTCTTGTCCACGTGACTAAAGTTTCAGCATCTGCCCCTGCGTATAAGTAATATGTAATTGAAGACATAGATTTCTTTCTTCCAATTATACATAAGATTAATCAAGGTGAAGTCTTTTTCAATTCAAGTTCAGATCAAAAATTAAAACTCTCACTTTTTAGTGATGGCACACTTGCTGTTGCTGGCTAGCGATTAGTCTTTCATCACTCGCATGGCATGTGAAAATGGAATAAACTAATAAACTGGCAGAGCGCATGTCTGGTGAGGGATAGCTAGCCGTTGAGAATTTGAAATTTGATATTTGAAATTCAAAATTCAAAGCTTTCTCGGTTGGACTAAGTGTATGTATTTATAGTAGTACCATGGGCCTCTAAAAAAACTCTGAATCTCTTATCTCAGCAAAAGTTGGTAACAGTGTTGGGTGTGCTTGGCGTCCCTGGTCGGAATCTTCTGAGACCAACTATAACTTGAAATTTGATTTATCTAAAATACTAAACTAAAAGTCGATTTAAAAAGAGTCGTGGTTCTTTTGGATATGGGTTATCCCGATATTAGCCCCCTAAATCTTCAATATTTCGTATTAGCCCTCCAAATCTTTGAATTGTTCGCAGGCGCCCTCAAGTCCTTTTAATATGTTGAAATAAGCCCCCTAGTTAAAATTGTTAAAATGGGAGGAATATTCTATTTATTTTAACTTTTTCTGTGATTTGTCAGTCATACCCCTCACACAAACCCAAAACCATGAACCACTTAAATTTATACCCCCGTTAAGCTCCTCAATTCCGTTTAATAAAACCCTAACTCAAACACATTTTCTACTTTATTTTCTCCAATGTCTTCCCCAACGAGTCTCTTTAGCCCTAATCCCAATTTTATAATATATAGATTCCCGTTCGGGAAGACGTTGGAAAAGATGAAGTGAAAATTGGATTTCAGTTAGAGTTTTATTAGACGAATTTGGAGAGCTTAATGGGTGTAAGTTAAAGTGGTTAATCAGTGTAGGTTTGTATGGGAGGGGTGTAATTTGCAAATCACCAATGAAGTTAAACTAAACAAAAAATCTGAGATCAATTTCAATGATTTGGGGGGCTAATATTGAAATACTAAAGATTTGGGGGGCTAATATTGAAATAACTCTTTAGATATATGTTTCTTTAAATTATTTTATTTAGAACATAACATCAAATCATCGTACCAATAAAAATAAGCATCAAATTATCATGTTTTTTGAAGTATCTAATCAATATTCAAATTTTAAGTCATATACACCTAATAATTACACATGTCATTATTATTATTATTTTTTTTTGCAAGTTCAATTTCAAGTATGAGTAAACCAAAATTGGTATGTTTCTTAACACTCTTGGATCGTGTGTCTTTGACGTAACAAGCAACAACTGTTAGTTTTGATATGGATATGTCAATGATCAAGATTTTGGTGATCAATATATGTGCCACACTAACAATATATCAATCAACAAGTTGAAGAAAGACATTAATTTGTCTTCAGATATATCTATTAAGCTAAATAACTAATTTTTTTGCTAGTTTAAAAAAAATCCATACTTAAAAGTTAATACCCAATGCTAGTGACTCCGATGGTTGAGAGGTTCCAATATAGCTTTTACAGATTTGTATTCGAATTCGGGTTGGCTTATAAAAAAAGGACTTAAAAATTAATTTAGTTTCTTATACTAATTACGCAATTATACAAAATTGTTTCTAGCTTCGAGAAACAACCTTCATAAAAAATTCACAATAATCAAATATAAAATTTTCACAATGACCTTCATGTGAGCTAGTAAACTGACACCCACATTAATAACAAAAAATAACAACCTTCATCAAAATTTCGCAATAACCAAATATCAACTTCCCCCAATTCAAAAATAACACCCAAATAAATCACCCATTTCCACACGTATCTCAAACAAAAAACTGAAAACGCCTAGGCCCCTCATAATAATCTGGGTTTTTTCACGGCTTCCAAATTTGCGGGGCCCACCTTCACCCTTTATTTATTACATCGAAGGTACCATCAAAACCATGCTTTTTTCCAAGTTCAAAATTTAACAAAAAAAAGCCCCCTGAGGATCCCTCACCACCCTCTCATCCAGCGGTGACCACACCGCTCCCCATTCAAAATCGAACTTCTGTACTGAGATTATCACCGACAATCAACGGCTAAAATCTTCTCCGAATTCAAAACCCCCCCTTTTCCCTCCCTCAATAAATACGAACAAAAAACCCTCTAAAACTTCCAGATTTTCCTCCTTTTAATCCGCTTTCTTGTTCAAAGTTAGGGCTAGTCTTCAACAAAAAAAAAATGTCATTGACTCGTCGAGCGTCGATCTCTTCGTCGTCGGTGGCGGCCACGGCCTCCTCTCTGGCGAAGAGGCGAGCGTCGGCGGAGGCTCCGACGGTCGCTAAGGCGACTGCGGGGGCTGCCGGCGGCCCGCAGCAGGCTAAGAAGAGGGTTGCGCTCGGGAATTTGACCAATCAGGCGGTTGCATCGAGGGGTTTTTCCCGAGCACCGGCGGCGAAGGGGACCAACGTAAGTGAATTTGGTAATTGACATTAGGATCTGATATTAGGCCGTTTGCACTGTGATCATCTGTCGATGCTGGTCGACTCTTCTTTCTAAATTGTTGTTAGTGCCCCTGAAATTGGGTTGCGTTGTATTTAGGGTCTTTAAAATGTGATTTATAATGATAATTTTTTTGGGGTCAAATTTGTCCCTTTTTGTATATAAGCTTGTCAGTGGTGCTATTTTCGAATTATTAGTTTTCGTACCTATTATTTAAATTCTAGTGTACTTAATAATGACTTTATTGCTTCGGATAAATGAAGAAGGATTATGGTAGTTTACTTAAAAACAGTTCGGTAAAATCACTGTGTGTTTTTTTTTCTCCAAAAGCAGAAGAAGTGTAATACTGAAAGTTGATGATTGTTGATAATTTAGTTCAATGCACCCTTGAATCAGGTAGCTATCATTCCACAAACATCCGATGATAGAATTGTTGATAATTTAGTCCCGATTATACTTATTGAAGTTTATCATATAAGAAAATTAGACTGGGCAGGCTTAGTTTTCTTATTGACTGCATTTTTGGTCAAAAATATGCTGACATGAGGTTACTATAGAAGGTGAATACAACATCTACTACGGCTTCTATTGTGAAGAAGGGATCAGCTACTTCTGCCCGTGACGGGGGATTACGCAGTAATTCTGTAACTACATCCTCTGTTGTGAAACCAACTACTACTACTACATCAAGCAAGCCTCCTTTGCCCGCTACAAACGATGAACCTAAGAAAACGGCTGGTGCAAGACTTGTACCTTGCAGTGCTGCCATGTCCCCAGCTCGGTCCGGAAACTCTTCTATTTCTTCAGATGAAAGTATGTCTACTTGTGAGTCTATGAAAAGCCCGGAGTTTGAGTATATAGATAATGCGGATTCAGCTGTGGCTTCTTTGGAAAGACGAGCTATTAACAACCTCCACATTTCTGAGGTGTCAGATGCAGATGGTTTGTTTTCTCCACTAGTCCAAGTACTTCTTATGTTTTGCTTTGTATATGCTTCTAGGCTCCTAACAGTGTTATTAGCAGGATACACATGCAAGAGAGAGATTGCTGTACCCATGGAGACGGATGATAACATCGTTGATGTCGATGATGACCACAAGGATCCCCAATTGTGTGCAACACTTGCTTGTGATATTTACAAACATTTACGGATAGCAGAGGTGATCTTTTTCTTCCAGTGACCTTTTATGTGTATTGATGTGTGTGCCTTTGTGCACGATCATGTATATGCATGTGTGTCTATTGTGTGTGCACGAAACTGAAAGCCAACTAGGTCTATATATTTTTCATCATGCCACTTTTTGGTCTGGTTTTGTTCCATCATAAGATCTGTATAATGATTTAATATATTGATGAGTTTCTTCTTGCTGTTGTAGACTAAGAAAAGGCCTTCTATGGACTTCATGGAGAGGGTTCAGAAAGATGTAAATGCAAGCATGCGCTCAATCCTTATAGATTGGCTTGTAGAAGTACATCCAGATCTTGCTCTCTTTCTGTTAAACCTTTTCTTTAATTGTCAAGTTATTAATAATATTAAACTGCAGGTTGCAGAAGAATACCGGCTTGTACCAGACACGCTATACCTGACTGTGAATTACATTGATCGGTATCTCTCTGGTAATGAGATGAACCGCCAGCGACTGCAACTCCTTGGAGTTGCTTGCATGTTGATAGCATCGTAAGATTTTGTTTTTTTCCCCATTGTGACATATAATCTCTTGACATATTGATATTCTTCTATGCTGATGATGATACAAAACAATTTTAGGAAATATGAAGAGATATGTGCGCCACAAGTTGAAGAATTTTGCTATATAACCGACAACACTTACTTTAAGGAAGAGGTGTGGTGTTTAACCTCTCGGACTTTTAGTATCATCATCCGTTTCCTATTAATAATTTGATCCACAGGTATTGCAAATGGAAGCTGCTGTTCTAAAGTACTTGAAGTTTGAAATGACAGCACCAACAACCAAATGTTTCTTGAGGTAATAGTCCACTTATCTAATAACTATATCCCATTTCTTCAGCAATAACAACTCCTCATTGTGATGTTTGTACTTTTGTTGACCAATGTAGGAGATTCGTCCGAGTTGCTCAAGGATGTGATGAGGTGATTTTAAGCTTCTAGCTTGCTTTATTTTCTTTCTTTCTTTTTTTTCTTTTCTTTCTAAAAAGTTTCCTCATACACTAGTGTTTTTCATGTTTGTTTTATAATGCAGGCTCCCCTACTGCAATTAGAGTATCTTGCCTGCTATATTGCAGAATTATCACTTCTTGAGTACGATATGCTTGGTTATCTTCCATCACTGACCGCTGCTTCTACTATTTTTCTGGCAAAGTTCATACTTCAACCCACAAAACATCCTTGGGTATGTATAACTATGTCTCTTTGTCTCATATGGTTATCCAAAGAGGTTCACATCCTAAATTCATTTTCCTGCTTTTATCTTTGTAGAATGCCACTTTGCATCATTACACCCTGTATCAGCCCTCTGAACTATGTGAATGTGTGAAAGCTCTACATAATCTTTACTGTTGCAGCCCTGGCAACAACTTGCCAGCAATTAAGGAAAAATACAGCCAGCACAAGGTAAGAAACTGCTATTTGTTCAAATCCTAGGTTTGCTCCCTCAGCACAGAAGTTTGATTCTGATTTAAAATTTCATGTTCTTAATTTTTTCAGTACAAGTATGTGGCCAAGAAATTTTGCCCCCCATCAATACCTACAGACTTCTTCCAGAGTCCAAGCAATTAGGTTTTAGAGCAAGAGCCATTCCAACTCTTTGTTGAAGGTTTTCAGTAACTTGCTGTGAGTGATGTACATTCGAGTTGTGATAATCTCGGGCTGTGAGCACTCTCTGTGTTGCCTTGTTCCATTTGTAGATTTTAGAGCAAAAGTTTTTTCTAATAAGGATATGGTATTGGTGAATTTGCAAAGAATCTGCTGTTGTAAATTTTCAGTGTAATTTTCTTTTCCGTAGGTCATCCCAAGGCCATTATCTAGATGTTTTCAGATCTTGATGTCAGTTTTGATCTTAAAGTGTCTATCCTCGAGAAATATAGCAAGCTGTGAAGAGAAATAGTCAGGCAGCTAGTTGATGAAATATAGCTGTGTCTGTCCTCGAGAAATATTGCAAGCTGTGTAGAGGAATAGTCAGGTATCTTGGTGATGTAGAAAGTTCTAAATGAAATTTACGCTTTTGAAGGATGAAGCTATATTGGCTATTTCTCTACACCTGAATGCTCACTATTTTAGATGAATATGGAGTGTGATACTGCCCACTTTCATGTCTTTTTTATGCAGAACTCGGTTAAAAGCAAGCTTCTTGATTTATTATCTTTTTTTAGTGACATATTCACGAGGAATACAACATGTCATACATCCAATTGTTCATTCTCAACTAGGCTTGGATTGACATTAAAAAGCCATACAAAAGACTTACTGCCTATTCAGCGTGAGATGTAAGAATTAGTGGTACAAATGATCAGATTGCAATATCATATCTACTAGTTGTATACAAAGAAGAAATAATAGTACAAACAAAATGAGGACTAGTGCTATCTATTCTAATTTGTTTGTTAAGGCTAAAGATTGTTTAAAACAAAACAAAATAAGATTGAAAAAGCTTGTCCTTTTTAAATCACTAACTTCAACTTAAAAAATAGAAAAATCCAAACTACTTGTATATCCTTCTCATTTTATCTTTCCTTCCAATTTCTTAAAATAAAATTTTAATCAAAACGGAAAATTCTTCTCTTCGAAATCATAATCCATTCAAAGAGTTCTAGCAAATAACAAGTCCATTATCAAATCTCGTTCAAAATCAACCGATTTTTATACGGGCCTCCGTAAATCTGAAATATGTTTATACTTTAAAAAATAGAGTCGTGAAATTTCATTTTGTTAAATGAACTCCTCCTAGACCATAGTCTACTGTTAAGTCCAGTAACTGAGTTAAAAAGCTTATTACTTTTACATTTTGATATCTCATTTCACTACAGGATTTTTGTCTTATGGGACACTCAATTTGTGTTAATTGTATATTAGAATCCCAAACCTTCATATTTCTAAAATAGACTTCAAAATCTATTAAGTTGTTCTAAATAAATTTACACCCCAAAACCTATTGTTTAAAACAAGCCGCTCATTTCAAATAGGGCTGAATTTAGAAGTATGAAGATTTTAGGGTGTAATATAAATGGACAAATATATGAGGGTCTAATATATGACAATAAAACTTTCCGAACATGACTATCCACACTCTATCATGTCTACGTATAAGTATTCCACATAGGGGTGAAAACATATCAGATATGACTCAAATATGATACTGTTATACCCTGAGAATTACTAAGTGTAATGAACACTCAAGAGTCAGGCATGTGTCATGTTTAATTGGCTGAGTCCCACAAATTTAAAGACCCGACTCGGGTGTGAGTATCGCTGACCTCTGTAAAGACACAAGTCCAAAACGAACAGCATCTTCAGGTCGGGAGTTACTCAAAGAGTTTGAAATCCGAGACAAAATATGTCCTCCACTCGGACTCGTTGAGGAATGTCTCGAACTACGAGATGACCCATCAGCTTCATCGTACTATGCTTAGCTTCTCAGTCACCATTGCATTTAATGCATGGACAGAGTCATTATGAGCACCCGAGCCGGAGTCATAATGACTCCTCGAATGACGCTAGCACTTTAACCATTCTGTCACTTTCGCATTAAACGCGAAGATGACTCATGTGACAGATGCCGACGCATGTAAAGTGCGATTTGATAAGCTGACTGCACCAACTCAATTAAAATTATCAAAACGCCCCTGCCGACTCGCTACAAATAGGTGGTTATCTCCACTTTACAAAGGTACACTAAAAAACTGTTAAATTTCTCCTTGTAAATAGATTATGCAAATCTGTTTAATCTCTAACTGACTTGAGCGTCGGAGGGCATGCCAGAGCATCAAACTCTGGCCTTCTAATGAGTGTCTCCTGTGCAGGAATCTTATTCCCCTCAGTTGATTAGCCATCAAAGAAGATCAATGGATCCTAAACTTCTCCAAATATCTAATTACTCCTACAATTAACTATCTAACATAAACAGTTTGGCGCCCACTGTGGGGACTCTTCTTCTTCTTCTTTTGAGAAAATGGCTGATCCTAACGAATCTTTGGTTCAAAACCCTAGAGTAACTTCCAACCCTTGCTATGTCACTCATGTCTAGTTGGATAAATCCACTCAAAGGATAGCTCAATCTCTCTAGCAGCAGTTGATGAGTTACATTTGTATATACATTTCACACATATCTACTCTCATTTTCATACTAAAATTAGCATTTTAAGTTCATAATTACTTCATATTAGGTGTATTTCGATTTCTAGTTCATGTTTACTACATTTAGTTTGTTTGCATTTTTTAGGTAATGCATTTTGGTGAGATTCAATATGGCACATGACGAGGATATGAAGATGGAGGAGCCAGCATGAGATTGGAGAGTAAGAAGAAGGAAAATGAGCTTGGTTCGTTGAATCTGGCAGTTTTGGCACCCTGTTAGTGTTTCAAGCATAACTTTCACATACGATATGATTTTGAGCTAATTCAAGTTTCCATGAAAAGCTATGAGATAGAGCTACAACTTTCATGTTCTTTATGTTTTGAATTCCAAGAGGAAAGTGTATAAAATAGAGTTTAAAGTTATGAGACTTACTGTTGCGCGGCGACGCCACTATTTTGCCCGCCCGAGCGAAGTTGGACGACCAATATCCCTTATCGTCCTACCCGTATTGTTCAGTTATCCATTTGTTTGACTTCCTACCATGAAAAAAATGACTTTGATTAGGATTAATGGGAAAAAAGATTCACCCATCACACCAGAGAGTTGATTTTATCTTTTCCCTCAAGAATCAAGGAGAATTTGAGGAAGACGATTAAGTTTTCATTCAAGGATTGAATTCAAGCAACTATCAAGTGAAGATTATCATTGAGATTAAGATTTTCTTTACTCTCTTTCTTTTAATCTATGCACATGATGAGTTTTATGATCATTATTCCTATGGCTTGTTATTCAAACATGAGTGAGTAATCTCTTTATTCTAGGGTTGGGTGAAGCCCAACGACATGATTGTTAAATAATGTTTTGTTCTTTTCTTGAATTTATGAATGTCAATGACTATTGTTTCATTCTAGTGTGATTTATGCTTGTAAATTTGTTGGCCACTTATTTACATGATTTAGATATTAGGCGAAGAGCTGAGAGGTGAAGTTATAACATCGAAGCTCTAGAATAGAACTTAAAATTCTAAATCACGAGAGTAGGTTTAGGTTTCTTGAGGAGTTTTAAGATTTATCATTTCTCTTAATTGGTTTCGAATAAATTCAATTACCATAGGGATTGACTAGTTCTTGAACACGTTATTATACTTCGAGAGAAGATAATAATTAAATTAGGATAATTCTCTACAAGAGTGGATATTCACATTAGAGAGAGGCTCATTACTTAAACATGATAATCGTTGTTGTGGTGGATCACGATCCTAGAATTTGTCATCATTTGATTTCTTCCAAAGTTTATTCATTTTAGTTTTTTTCTTTATTTTATTCTAATTTACTCATACTCGAATTGCCTGGATAATTCGTTTGTGAATAATTAGTAGTTAATAACAAGTTCTCGTGGGATCGACTCGTATTTGCCGATGCTAGCTACAACTATGTCGTGCACTTGCGGTAAAACATCACATCAAGTTTTTAGCACCGTTGTCGGGGACTAAGATTGTTAATATTAATTGAATTCACAAGCTGGTTAGATTAGGCCTTTTGTTTCTTTATTTTGTTACTTTCAAATGTTACTAAGTATCTCTTATTTGTTGCTATTTTACAGTTGAAGTCTCTTTGTTTGAGAAGGCACAAGAGTTCGAGTGATCTTGTTGAACTAGACCCTTAAATCGATCGTACATTTTGTATAAGAAGGAGAAGACAAAGGCAACCAATAGAAGAGCAAGTTAACATAGGTGACGAAAATAGAACCTTGAAGGATTATGGTGCACCTAACACAAGGGGCCTCACATTGGCAATTGCAAGGCCTAACATCAATGCCAACAACTTTGAGTTGAGGCCCTCTCTTCTCTTCATGGTGCAACAAAATCAATTTAGAGGCTTGCCTAGTGAGAACACTAATCTTCACATCTCAATGTTCTTAGAGTATTGTGACATATTGAAACTTAATGGAGTCTCACCCGACACCATAAAGTTAAGGTTGTTCCCTTTCTCATTGAGGGAGAAAGCAAGAGCTTGGCTCCACAGCCTTCCAGCTGGATCCATCACCACTTAGGACCAGCTTTCTGCTGCTTTCCTAGTGAAGTTCTTCCCTCCAAGCAAGACAATACAACTTCAAAGTCAAATCTCGACATTTGCTCAAAGAGAAAGTGAATCTTTATATGAAGCGTGGGAGAGATTCAAGGAGCTCTTGAGATTGTGCCCTCATCATGGTTTTGAAACGTGGTTCCTTGTCGACGCCTTCTACAATGGAATAACATCAACACCAAAATTTCGGTGGACACTGCTGCTGGTGGCGCTTTGATGAATAAGGGTGTGAATGAGGCATACAGTTTGATCGAAGGTATGGCTCAAAACCATCACCAATGGTCTAGTGATAGAGCAACTTATAAGAAGACTTCAGGTAATGTTGATGCAATTAGTCTTCTTTCTGCTAAAGTTGATACTTTATCAAAGAAATTTGATTAAGTGTATGTAAATTCTGTGGGTACGTCTAATGTTCCTTATGAAATTTGTGGTGATCTTGGACATCTAGCTGTCGATTGTCAATTAATGAATGTTTTATCAGTTGAGCATGCTAATTTTGCTAATAATTCAACTAAAAAAATGATCTATTTTCTAAAACATATAATCTCAGTTGGAAAAACTACCATAATTTTTCATACAGGAATAATTCAAACCCCATTGCTTGCAAGTAACACTAGACTCCCCAGTTTTCAACCTCGACCGTTTAACCCTCCTCCTCAAAAGTCCAACTTGAGAGTTTGTTAGAAAATTTTGTGGTGACTCAAACAAAACTAAATGAGGAGTTCAAGCAATAAACACAAGTGGCGAGTGAAGCAATTAGATAACTAACTTCTATGTTTGACTCTCTAGCAACCCACAACAAGATGCTTAGATCCCAAATTGCCCAAATTGCTCAACAAGTGAATTCCACCACTAGACCTCAGGGTGCCCTACCTGGACAACCTGAGCACAATCTAAAAGTACATGTTAATGCTATATTCTTGAGAAATGGCGAGCTTGTTGGAATCTTAGAGATATGAGGGAGGAGACTGGACAAAAAGTGATTGACAAATCCGAGTAACATGAGATTGAAAGTGGGAGAAAAGAAGAAGGAGAGAAAGTGGGAGAAGAACTCAAGTACATTGCCCCACCCACCTATAAGCCACCTCTACCCTATCCCCATAGGTTAGCACAGGCTAAGGTTGAGAAACAATTTGGGAAATCCTTCGAAATGCTTAAAAGGCTGTCAATCAATATCCCCTTCTTGGAAGCCATTTCGCAAATGCATTCTTATGGCAAATTTTTGAAAGAAATTTTGTCTAAAAAGAGGAAAATTGAAGAGTATGAAGTCGTGTGCTTAACTCAGGAGTGCAGTGATGCAATTCAAAACAAACTACCTTCTAAACTCAAAGATCCTGGTTCATTTTCTATTCCTTGTATGATTGGCGATATGAATTTTGATAAGGCTTTGTGTGACCTTGGTGCAAGTGTGAGTTTGATGCCATTATCTAGTTGCAAGAAGCTCAAGTTAGGCAAGTTGGTGCCTACTTCTATATCTATACAACTTGCAGATAAGTCAATTAAACACCCTGTTGGTGTTTTCAAGGATCTACCTATTCAAGTGGGTAAGTTTTTCATTCCTGTCGATTTTGTTGTTTTAGATATGGAGGAGGATGTGAGAATCCCAATTATTCTGGAAAGGCCATTCATGGCCACTTTAGGTGTTCATGTTGATGTGAAAGGTTACAAGCTTTCCTTGAATATTGGTGATGAGAAGGTTGAATTTAATTTTTCTAATGCTATGATGAAACCTTTTTTTTGAAAACTCTTGTTGCAGGATTGATTTGTTTGACGCATTTTTGATGAAAGACCACCGTAACTATCTTGAAGACTCTTTAACAGGTGGTCTTTGGATTTTTGATGAGGAAACTTCACAAAGGCAAACGATTAGAAGTTCTGATGAAGAACCTATTGATCATCCCAAGGCTAAAGTCAAAAAGAAGACACAGAAATGCAAGAGGAAAATAATAGGTCGATTGATGAAAATTTTGATGGAATGGCAACCTAAGGTTATCTCCGACATGATGGGGAGCCAAATGATGACTAAAAAAAAGCAAGAGTAATCAAGGTAGAGTCAAATGCACCTTAGATTCCAATCCCAGTTGAACTCAAAGTGTCGAGCTCACGACCTTAAACGAGCGATTCTTCGGAGGCAACCCAATCTTCATTTCTTTTGTATTTTAATTAATAAATAAATAAAGAGTTTTTCCTTTAGATGTCACTATTTTCATTTTAATATAGGCTTTGGGTAGTTTTTCATTCTTCTTAAATTCTTGATCTTGACTTAGGTTTTGGTTCAATATTTTGCAGGAGCGTGAGATTTTTGTTCAATGCACTCGGTTGAGTTGAAAACTATACGCCCATGAGAAATTTAGTCTCTGCTCAGTTAGCATGCCCACGCACATAATTGGTTTAGTCCCTACTCATGTCGCATGCCCGTGTGAAAAACAGCGTGCCCATGCACATAATTGGCAAAGTTTCTGCTCAGTTTGTGTGCCCATGCAGAAAAACAGCGTGCCCACACACATAATTGGCTACGTCCCTGCTCATTTCGCGTGCCCGCATGAAAAACATCATGCCCACGCAACCTAAAACCCTACCCCTTACAAAAACAAACACCCTCGCCCCCCTCCTCTCCATCTCCAACAGCATGCCCATGCATATCTACTAACTTGATGCTTAGGGCTATATGCGAGTGGCACATTTCCCAAGGCCATTTTGATGATCCACTCAAGCCACCTCCATCGGGCAGTTCCAAGTAATTTGTGAGTTGATTTCCCCTCCCCATCCTCCTATTCATTCTGATTCTCATTCACATTGAGGACAATATAGATATTGAGCTTGGGGGAGGAGATTATTTGCCTGTTCTGTACCATTGCTCACACATTTGCATTTGTACATATCATGCATTGCATATAGTTTCATTCTCAGGATGCATTT
>JBAKGM010000001.1:18950213-18969142 GCA_037177215.1 Asparagus racemosus
CACCATAAGAGATAGAATATAAAATTCTTCCTCTCTCACCAATTTAATCTTATCAACAAAAACCCCTTAATCCAAGAATTATCTTAGAGAATTTGATCCTGAATCCTAAGCAGGGATAGGTCGACACCTCACACGTGCCGGCGGGTTAGTCTTCCCGTGAAAAAGACGAAGTCTATGTATTCAATAACGTAGCATAAGGTCTAAAAGAGTTTCATTCTTTTAGCATAACATCACATGTGGAACGGATTTAAACAATCCACATGCTAGCCCGATTCAAACGATAGTTGGTGAAGCCACGTCAAATCTGTTGAGGGCTGGGGGTTGGCCAATAACCCCCAAGTCAACACCTCACACGTGTCGCCAGTTTTAGTCGTTTTCCGATTAAAAAAAAGGGTGCTAAGATTCATCTTGGGGAATGTTATCCCGAATTCTAAGAGGGGATAAAAACCAGCACCTCACACGCATCGCCGGTTTAGTCTTTTTCTGAGAAGAAGACACTAGATTTTATCTTGGGGAAATTTATCCTGAATTCTAAGAAGGGATGAAGGCAATGCCTAATACTCGTTGTCGGTTAAGTTCTTAGCCACTTTTTAAAGAAGGAAAAAGAACAAAAGAGCACATATTCAAAATTACGGCAAGTTGTTAACAAACACCTCAATCCACACCTTACCCGTGTGGGAAATTTTATTTCGAAGCCTAAGTAGGGATAAAGTCAACGCCTCACATGCGTTGCCGGTTTAGTCTTTTTCTGACTGAAGAAGACACCAAGATTCATCTTGGAGAATTTTATCCCGAAGCTCTAAAAAGGGATAGAGCCAACGTCTCGCACGCATTATCGGTTTAGTCTTTTACTGATGGAATAAAGACACTAGAACATCAGTCTAGAGAATGTTATCTTGAAGCCTAAGAAGGGATTAAGCCGACGCCTAATATGCATTGCCGGCGGGTTAGTCTTCCCGTGAAAAAGATGAAGTCTACGTATTTAATATCGTAGCATTTAGTCTAAAATAGTCCCATTCTTTTAGCACAACGTCAAGTGCGGAACGGGTTCAAATAATCTGCACGCTAGCCCGATTCAAACGGTAATCAGTAAAGGCTTATCAAATCCATTGATGGCTGAGTGTTTGCTGAAAATCATATGAGTGTTATAGTTGATTATTTCAAATGAAATAAGAAATCATAATAAGCAGTAAAAAGAAGGATAATTTATTTAGTCAAAAAGAGCCAAGTATTTCAAAACTACAGCAAGATCAGACATCAAGTTTATGACAATAGACTCGAAATAACTCCTCACTATAAGCTCGCCTAAATATAAAGTTAGCTCGGACTTCATCAAGTTCTTTCTCGAAGGACTTTGCCCATTTGTTGCAAACAAAAGTGCTCACGACAAGAAGGAAATAAACAAATAGAGAATCTCATTCATCAAAAGATTTTGGGGCAATACATTCGAGCAAAGTTATGATAACGCATTCAAGCAGAAAAAAACAAAATGTCCTAAGATCGTGGTGAAGCTTTAGGTTTATTCAGCGCAACCGTGAACGATTTGAGTTCAGCTTGGAGATCAGCTAACTGCTTCACCTAGTTCACCTGGAACTGAGCCTCCTCCTCCCTCTTGAGTCTCTCTTTAGAAAGCCTAGCAACAGAAGCCTCCTCTTCACGCTGCTGTTCATGAAGGGTTTGCATCGTTTTCAAGAAGGCGCAATAGACGTCGGTGCTCTCGCGCTGGAGGCCCTCCAGGGTTTACCACCTCTTGGAAAGATGAGCGCTCGTCCGGGCAGTGGTAGGAGTGTAAGCGTCCATTGCATGTTGCAAAAGATGTTGCCGCTCACATAGATTCGTGCCAATCGCCTCTTGCTCCAGTATGCGTTGTGCTCAAGCTTCGCGTTCTCGCATTATCTTGACTCGAGCTTCACCTATGAGGCGCCACACCTCGTTGCATGGTTCGAAGAAGACCAGCATTTCCACACGGAGCGCGAGACCCTCCCAGTGAACAAGCTTCCGGTCATAGCGCAAGGCTAGCTGAATACCGCCCACACACCGAACCTCCTCCAAGCAGCTTACTAAGAATGGGTAGAAGTTCGCATAGAATCCCCACCTAACACCAATAATGGCGATCACCTATTTCAAAGCATCCTTTAACCATTGAAGGATGCCCCTCACGGTACTAGAGTTAGGGTCAGCAAACCCTTGACCAGGAATAATCACGGCGAGAGGATGAATCTAAGGGAGGGGCTCGTCACGTCAATAGGCGGGTTCCATCTGTAACCTCGGATGCTAGCCAAATCAGGGAAACCAGGCTTGCACTGAGGTTGAAGAGTGGGCAACCAGGCAGATGTGGGTTTAGTTCTATCCTCCCACTCATTGTCAATGAAGACCGTCTCCGGATCCTTGACCGAATCACCAAATAAGTAATCCGTATTCTTCAGAGGCTGGTTTGAGCTAGCGTCCTTCACAAGAGGAGGGTCTGTGATCAGCAATCTCAATACATGAGGGCTCCCCTCAAGTACTACCTGGGTCACCTCCGCAGGCGTATCCAGTGTGAACTGGGGTGAAATAAAGATGGCAGGGTCATCACAGGTGGAATAGTGATCACCACGGCGTCCATCAACCGCATGAGAAGGAAACACTCCAGAGGGGTACTCGACTGAAACAAAAAAAATCAAGGTGGGTCAAACTCATATAAAAAAATATGAGGCGTTGAACTCATCTCGCAAACACGTGAGATAGAGTCATGACCTTGTAACGGGAGAACCGATGTTGGATGGACTGCAGGATCATAGAACAATATACCCCGTCACATAAAGTAACGGAGTATCCTATCCTGCCGACTGTGGTACATCACAGAATTGCTCCTATCAATGGCCGAAATATAAGTGTCAATCCTCACCAAGGAGGAGTCAAGGCTGTGTAAGCGTCGATCCTCACCAAGGAGGAATCAATGCTCTTTCCAATTGCCTCACCAAGGAGAATGAAGCGGGGATGTAATATGCAAATGCAAACCGGAAGCGTGCAAAAGGATGTGAAAGGCTCACCGGCAAACGACGGGGCACGCCCTCACGTGAAGGGGTAGACGGCTGGCTCCTCGAAGCACGTGATCTTCCCGACGACATGTTAACCTGCACAAAACCAAACGTATCAGATGCAGGCAAATAAATAAATTAAAAAAAGGGTGGGGTGTACTGTGTTGTCTCAGCCGAGGCCGAGACCAGTGGCTCGGCCAATGCCGAGACTGGTTCTCGGCTATTGCCGAGACCAAGAAAGAAAAAAAGAAAAAAAAAGAGAGAAAAGAAAAAAAAGAAAAGAAAGAAAAGAAGAAAAGAAGAAAAGAAGAAGAAGAGAGAAAGAGAAGAAGAACTATAGTTTTCTTTTTCATGTAAACCCTAATGTAAACCCTTGTACACATGCCTCGTAATTCGAGAGAGATGAGATGACACGAGGTGAGAAGAAGACAAGAGAAAAAAAAGCAAGGAAGCACTGGCCTAGGTCAGAGGAAAAGAGAGGAGATGGGTATTTATAATAGTCCCTAATGGAGCCCAAACCAGTTCCAATTAGGACTCTAATTAGTCTCTAATTAGGATGCCAAAATAATGCCAAATCGGCCCGTTAATTGGCTCCTTCTCTCCCCCACACATCTGAGGGATCCTGGACAATATTTTAGCAAAGTTATTGCCGCATGAAGGCCCCTTCACATCCGGTTCAATTGATACAAATTCCGCCGATACTCCAATAAGGTATATGAGTCTAAACTGTTTCCAATTTTGTCGAGAAGTTCCCAGAGGATATTTCTGTAAAAGAATAATTCTTAGAGATAACTCAATGAATGCCAATGAAGCATGAAAATTATATTGATGCTGGTCAATGCATCGCGAACGAGGAACTCGGTGATACTCCAAAAAGGTACACGAGTATAAACTGTTTCCTATTTTGGCCGAGAAGTTCATGGAGATTATTTTCACAAAATTTTCTTGAGGATAACTCGCCGAAAACTCTAGTAAAACACATGAGTATAAATTGTGTTGACGCTGGGCAATGCGTCGCCGCCGGAGGATTCGCCGATCAACGGTTCGAATTCAAGGTCAACACGTCGCACTCGCCGATTGAAGGTTAAACTCCACATATTTTGACGCTGATCAACACGTCGCAATGAAGAATTTCCCGATCAACGGAGGAGTCTCGTAAAAAGTTAGATGGTCAATTGAACGACAACTCACCAACACGATTCAAATTTAAATGAACTCAATCAGCTTTAAGATTCCGACAGCGGTCAGACAAAAAGTGCAGTACCATCATGCCTTCAGCTATCCTACAAAGAACTAGAGAATCTGAAGGGATTGGAGGAATCAAATACTGATGCTAATCTCAAAAGAAATTCATTTATTGACTTTAGGTAAAGATCTCAACAACGGTCAAATAAAAAGTGCAGTACCGTCATACCTTAAGCTATCCTACAAAGAACTGGAGAATCTAAAAGGTTTGGAAAGATCGAACACCGAAGCCATTCATAGCTCCTGCCACACTGACTAAAAATTGGGGCCTATCATATCCAAAGTATCTCAGGCTCATCAAAATTCGAGACTGAGACACTTTGGAGGGGGTATCTGTAGGCGTTGAAAATCGCTTGTCAGTACCCGAACGAGACTCATGATGGTAGATTGACAACCGATGACCCATCTAATGATGCAACCAAGAACTGCCGACGGTGTACCTACACTGCAAGACACATAAAGCAGTCGACGAATGCATAAGTGAGTCGGCAAGGTGTACAAGGCAACAAAGCGACGTATTGTGGAATAAATCCAACGACGAAGCTTTAGGTTAGCGAGATTCGACAAGACAAGTCGACCGGACTCAGACGTCAATGAAACAGAGTCAACGGGACTTAACCCGTCGACGGGATTGAACCGATTATGTTCCGAATCAATGAGAAGATCAATCAGACACGGACTTAGAACGACGGCGACAAGATAGGGAGAAAACAACACCGAAAATAATACCGGAAAACCCCAGAACGAGGCCAAACAGCGTCTCGGCCAAGGCTGAGACACCAAGTGTCTCTAGCCACAAAACCCCCTTCTCCTATAAATAGAGAGGGGGGTCTCAGTTGTGAAGGGTTGGAAATTTTACAGCTTAAGGTAAGATTTACGTGAGCTTTTGCACAGATCTGAACATCCGCAAGATCAAAAGACCAGATCCAGATCCCGTGCAAGCGAAGAACTCCTTCGAGTCAGATCTACATGGCGAGGAAGAGAATCAAGCTCGAGAAATAAATATCCCAGTGTCTAGCGCATGACTTCGCTTCGTCGATTTCACCCGCTCTAGTGATCATCTCCTTTGTGAGTTGATCCCCGTCGGTATTTTATTTCCTTCGTGAAATAAATATCCCAGATCTGTAGATCCAGCATCTAGATCAGATTATGCGGTATTCCACAGACACAAAAAGTCCCTAGCACAAGCAAAGACACCCACGCAAGTGAGGATCCGATAAACGGATCCCACATTTGTTCAACTAGGGTTGTAAAGTTGTAATTTTTTCGGTTTTCATTGTAAACCTTATAAAAAGGTGAGATTTTTATTGAATTCATTTGTAATTCTATAAAGGTGTAACGAGTTCAACAATAAAAATCAATCCATCTACTTTCCCCGCGAACATCGACGATCTTTCGATGGATTCTTCTCTGATGCTTATCACCAAGTGAAGCTCGAGAAGCATTAAAAGAAACCCACGATGGTACTTGTGGAGCTCATCAACCGGGTCCCAAACTTCAAGACCAGCTCCATTGTCTAGGTTGATAGCAGATGCGGTGACATATGCTAAAAGATGTCATGCATGTCAAATCCAAGCTAACTTCCTACATCAACCTCCGGAAGAATTACATCTGCCAGCCGCCTCATGGTCATTCGAAGCTTGGGGCATGGACATCATAGGGCTGATTAGTCCACTCTCCGCTAACAGTCATCGATGTATCTTGGCCATTACAGATTATTACTCCAAATGGGCCGAAGCTGTTTCCCTCAGAGAAGTCAAAACATCTCAAGTGATCAAATTCTTGAGACATCACGTGATTTACTGATTCGGCATTCCTAGACGAAACATTCACAACAACGGTCTGCAATTCATCAGTCAACCTTTCTTCAAATTTTGCAACAAGTTCAGAATTCAAGATGTGGCTTCTACCTCATACAATCTAGGTGCTAATGGTCTAGCTAAAGCTTTGAACAAAACTATCATCAAACTTCTGAAGAAGTTTGTCACCTCCAACAAACGAGATTGGGACGAGAAACTTAGAGAGTGTTTATGGGCTTATCGAACAACAGTCCACACTCCCACTGGATCAATGTCATTTTTCTTTGTCTACGGATGTGAAGCAGCCCCCCTCAAAGTTCAGGTTTCGTTGTTAAGAATCGCCATTGCCGAGAAGATGACAAATGAGGAACATCATCAAAAGCACCTCCAAGAACTCGAAGCGCTTGATGAATTGAGACTTTGAGCTTAGCAAAGAATTGAGATCTACCAGTCACGTATTTCGAAAGCCTTCAACAGGAGAGTTAGAGAACGATCCTTCAAAGAAGACTACCTGGTCTTAGTCGTTCGTCGACCCATGGTCATAACGCACAAGACTAAAGGTAAATTCCAACCCAAATGGGAAGGTCTATTTGTAGTAGAGACAGTCTACTCAACTAAGGCATATCGCCTAATTAACCAAAATGACAATAAGCTCATGGCGCCGATCAATGGGAAATTTCTCAAGAAATACTACCCTTGATCCTAGCCAATCTTATATCCCCACAGAAATCCTGGTCATGTT
The DNA here is from genome assembly GCA_037177215.1 of Asparagus racemosus. Taxonomy (NCBI): domain Eukaryota; kingdom Viridiplantae; phylum Streptophyta; class Magnoliopsida; order Asparagales; family Asparagaceae; genus Asparagus; species Asparagus racemosus. The sequence goes on from JBAKGM010000001.1 coordinate 18,957,020, forward strand.
TAAGTTTCCTCCTCTGAACTAGAAATATTGATCTTCCTGATCCAAAACCCAATCAAAATCCTCAGAGAGTCATTAAGTTAACACCACACCTCTTCTTGGCTCTGGATATACCATCACTGTCATGTTAATAGTACACCTCTAAACAATGTCAACACATCATCACTGTGATGTTAACAATACACCTCTGAACAGTGTCAACTTCAAATATACCCCTATCTGTCATGTTAACATTACGCCTCTGAACAGTTCTAATTTGATCAAATCGTCATGTTAACACTACACCTCTGAATGATTTCTCATCTCAAATGATCTGACCGGTTAACGTTACACCTCTGTCAAACTATTTTGTCAGCTGGTTAACACCACACCTCTGTTGACCTATCTTAGCAAAATTGACTGGTTAACATTCCACCTCTGTCAATTTGCTTATGTCAAAAGTCGATTAGTTAACATTACCTTCCATCGATTTTCTACCATTAAGTTAACATCACACTTCTAAATGGTAGTCATTATTTGGACTTCTTTTGAACTTGCTGGTTAACATTACACCTCTGTTGGTTACCTTATTTGGCACGCTAATATTACACCTCGTCAAATATCCCAACATTGTTATGTTAATAATACACCTCTGAACAGTGTCAGTCTGATCAAACTATTATGTTAACACCACACCTCTGTGATTTGATCCTAACATTTTCCTCCCTAGCTAAGATGCCACTATGATATGTTAACACTACACCTCTATTGCACATTCATCTTTAAGGAGATAAAAGTTCTTTTATTAAAAGAGCTAAAATGGTTACAAATGAGTTTTACATGGAGAGCGGATAAAAAGTGTGTATCTGTGCAACACACTCAGGCATCTGAGAATCCCAGACATCATGAGCACTCTTTTGAGCCCTTTCTTTCAAGATCCGATGATCAATAGGGGCAGCTTGCAGCCTGATAGTGGAAAGCCTCTTTGTTTTAGCCTGAAGCTCGGCAACTTGAGAATCTAGTTTCTTATTGAAATCAGCCTGGTCAGATACAAGCTCCGCCCTTTGAAGTTGAGCTTCTTTCAGATGTGCTTGGGCTGAGGCAATAGTCGCCTTGGCCTCATCAATCACAGCATCTTGCTCTTGGATAGCATTCTAGAGCTCTATTTGATAACCTTCAGCAGAAGTGATGCTATCATTCAGACTTTGAAACTTCACGCTAGTCTGCTCCATTTTTGCTCGAGCAGATTCACTATCCTTGTGGTGGCTCTCCATCAAGCAATGGAATTCAAGTTCGGCGATGCCCTCAAGATTAGCCATGCGAAGAGTTTGTAATTCCCGACAACATAACTCAGCTTTGTCAATCACCGCCTTGAAAGGTTCAGTACAAGTGGGACCAGCAACTGACACCAAGACATCCAGCCGATCCCTTAGCAACTTAAGAGTGTGGGTCGATAACTCCCTCTGAGACTTCAAGGCAAGTGCAATATTTTGGTTGAACAAGCTCATCAAATTCTCTGACAAGATCTTTATCTCCATTTTTACCAAGTCTACGAGGTCAGGAGATTGAGGAATCTCCGCGTGACCAGAAGGACTCGCTCCAGTGGAAACCACTATGGCATCAGTGGAGGTAAGAGAAGTAAATAGCGAGTCTTGCACCTGTTCGTTGCCCGATATCAAATATGGAGCAATTGTGACCAAGAGTTCTAATAAAGCAGGAGACACGGCAGACGTCATTGCTATAGTAGACAAGACGGTAGTTCTCACAACCATTGCTATTGCCGCCGATATGTCCACAGGCACAGCTTCAACATTTGTGGAAGAGACCCCTGGTTCATCGAGAGCAACTACAGGCACACTCAAACTTTTACCCAGACGGGTTTCAGAACTCGGTGGCACTTCCTCCCTAACTTCTATAAGCATGGGGGAGACTAGACGATCATCATCATCTTTAGATGATCTATGAATGATCAGCCTTCACCGCGCTGATGAAACTAGAGCCGAACGAGGAGTTTCAAGTATCTCAATGGCAGGAACAGGCTGTAAGGGTCCAGAGGCACCTTCAAAGTCAATCATGGGTTCGAAATGACCTCTCACGGGGAAGGACACTGACATTGCTTTGCTCATGACCCCGAAGTCCAACTCATCATCAAACACATAAGCAAAATGTCAGCTAGAAAAACAAAGCCATCATGAAGGAGCCGAAGAAAGTACCTGGCGTGTAACCACCAGTATTAGCCCTATCATCAGGCTCGGTTAGGTAGGCATCAGTATCGTCATGCCCGGAGCCCATTTGATCCTTATCATCATCTAAATGAATAGGTTCTTTCTCTACACATGAGAAGCACATCAATCAAAGATACTTCAAAAGTATCCAGCATACAAAGAGAGAAATAACCTGAAGAGTCAACTCTAGCCTCTTGAACGGGGACTACCGGAGGCTCTTCTCTAACTGTAAGGGAGACTTCTGACCCAATAGCAGGCTCAGAAGATACCAAACGCTGCTTTTTCGATGGTAGCAGAGAAGGAGAAGCATATAATAGTCTCTTTCCCTTGCCTCGTCCTCTATCGGGTACTTCCTGGCGAACCGCTGGTTCAGTTGGTTCTCGAATGTTGATCCCAATCTGTCTTAGAGGTGCTGGTGGCTCGTTAACCTCTATCCGAGGAGCAACCTGTTCAGCGGGAGCTTCCAAATCGTCATCTGGCATATTCTCTAGTTTCATCGAGGGAGTTATGAGTTGGGCTAAGTATGAAGCTGGACTGGGCTATCTTAGGAAGCGATTTCAAAAAAGTTGTGGATTTCGGGAACCCAGTCCTCCTACCCCTCTGGGAAGATTCTCGATATCGCGAGAAATCTAAAATTAGCTAGATTTGTTAGTATGAAAGTTCGGGTGGGGTATAATGACCTTGCTGTACCACTTGTAAAACCAGAACGTCATGTAACAGTTAAGCATTTGATGAGGAAGCGAGAACTTAGCTCAAGTGGCTACAGCAACAAAGTGATACCAAGCACAAGCGTCGTCGACAACACTTCCTGAACGTACCAATCTAGGTATCAGATTCCTAATGTACAGCTGATCATAACTGAACTGACGAGTGAACCAACACGGTAAGTACAGCTCCATAAAGCATTCTGTTCTGTTCAATCTAACATCAAGGTGACCTAGTCGAATGTTCACCAACCAGTTGAAACACTAGCTAGGCAAACAAGTGAAGCCCTCACTGCTCACACCATCTTCAAATGCATCCCCAGCATTGACTCCGTCAATTTAAGAAAAGCAGTAATAAAGACGATAATGATCCTTGTGCTGAATGACTCGACAAATTCTGGCAAGATATTTGACCAACCACTTGGAGCATTCGAACCTCTGGAGCAAAGCAACGTCAACTCCACCGAGCATAGTAGTTGACATCAACTGAGGACAATGCTGGGTGAACCATATCACTAAGTACATATATGGTAGCGCCACCTGAGGATGGGGCACTTGATTTCTCGGACACTTTTCCTCCTACCTCAGATATTCAGTGGCCAACTCCCTAAGGCCATGATGAATGCAACTCACCATCGCAGGTAAAACGGCTAAATTATCGATCCTTCGGCCGAGATGGAATAACACACCCCTTCAACCAAATGGAAAAGAAGCCCGCGAGTAATGCCTACTTAGATATCGGTTCCCTCACCTAATGATGGAAGTTTCAAACTTGTCACCAGCATGGAACTCACACACATCTGAGTCCGTAGTGTGAAGTACATGACCATCATCGAAGATACGAGTTATGACATCCTTGGCCTCAACCGGAGGGATTGAACTAACACCCTTATCCTTTTTACTGACGTGGGGAAACAAATAGTCTGCCCAAGGAACACAAGGCATAGTAAAATCGTGTCCGGCATTACCCGTAACACTTTGGCAGATGAGGAAATGGCACACCAACTCTCAGAATACCTCCGTCACCTGGGCAACATGGTTTGGAGGACTCAACTCTTCATTTGTAGGGAAAATTTCCTCGTATGGGCGACTTCCCATTGGTAAACGAGACATCTCGAGCATCTCGTGGAGAGCTATCCCAATTTCCCCTGTCGGAGTAAAGAAGATGTTGCTATCACAGTTGTATAACTCCAAAATGCCATACAGGATAGGCGTGCAAATCTCAGCACCGTATTTGTAAGCCTTCACTACTGTGTAGAGCCCCATCTCATGTAACCTATCTACAAATATTTCAAGAGCGAAGTCAACCAAATGAGTCCACCATTGGGTATCCGCTGATTTGATCCAACCTGGACACCTAGCATCTGCCTCGGGATATTGAGCATCATTCTTGACAAGTTCATTCTCGAAAGTATTTAGAATCACATAGACTTCATTGACCGGTACGTCCTCACTTACAAAACATAGACATAGCCCAATAATGTTAATCCCATAAAGTCCCTCATGATGAAAGCTACCTCCATGCTTCAGAGAACCTATCTTAATGCTATCTTCCCTGTTCGTGAGTTTATAGCGCATGAAACGAGGCACGGCGAGATACTGCAGATACATGAAGGAGACTTAGCGCTCTATCACCACCAAAGATAAAATAAAGTGAAGTCCAGCAAAAACTGCGAACTTCGTTCAAATACTTTAGTTGGCGAAACTCATCCAACTAAGTCAGGCGAATCTTGCCTAAGTGAGGGTCACTCAAATCAGCAAGCCCCGCTCTAGCGAAGGTCGCTCAAAACAAAGCAATGAACTCTGCCTAAATGAAGTCTGTTGCTAAGCCCAAAAGGCTAATGAGCTCTGCTCGAAGAACGAAGCTCACTTCAACAAAGTGCCATTAATAGCTGTAACAGAACTTCACTGAGAACGACAAAAGCTCATCAAAGAAGACCACAAGTAGTCGTGATGATCTCGCCTTTAGTAGTGGATCAAGGGTTTCAAGTGCCTTGAGGCACTGTTTAAAGCCCAATAGGCTGAGAATAGGCTGATTCGAAGATCACCATTGATGGGTTCGAAGCTTACCCGCTACTATCTCCTGCTGCGCCGGCGCCTCTTCAGCTCTTGGCTGACGAGCTCCTCGAGTAGAACCTCTTCCTCTAGAGATAGCGTGTCGAGGAGCCATTGATAATGAACTTTGGAGATTCTGAGAAAGCTAGGACTTGAAGAAAAGTGGAGAGTTTTTGAAATCAAAGTAGAGAAGAAGGAGGCAAAACAGCCTTTTTATAGGCTAAAATCCCTAGACTCCGCTAAAGGTTCCTCGCCCCGAACTTCGCCGAGTATTTCGCTAAAGCAAAATCCACCGAAGATCCCGCTACCGAACTCCGCCGAAGATTTCACTCTGAACTTCACCTAAGATTCTAGCCTTTAACTTCCCCAGGAATCTCTCTCCAAATAAACTTCACCATAATTTTAGGCACACAGATTGAAGATCTGAACTTTAAATTTTTACACTGAGCCTCGCCTAAACCGACTTACTAAGCTCCGCCCAGACGACTATTTCTCAAGTAAGTGAACGTCGCCCCATTTAACAGGTATCAAGGCGAGCCTCGCTAGAACATCATAGTGAATTTCACTAAGTCTCCAAATTGAGAAAAATCACAACTCAATTTGTATGAGGCCTTATATAGTGAACCCTGCCAAAATGACTTGGCAAAAATTCACTAAGTCCTAAGATTGAGAAAACTGCAACTCAATCTGTTCAAACTTTATTTGGCAGACTTCAAAACTAACTCTCGCCAACACAAGGAAGCTCAAGACTCACTTCCAAAAGCAATGACTCCATGTGGAGTTCAAACTCACTACAGAAGCAAAGTATATGCAAATCAGTTACACAAGAGATGGACAATTTCAGCTGGAAGAAAAGTTTATTTTTTTATTGATCGAAGACTCTGTTACAAGGAGACACTCAAACTATCTAATTATAAGGATGATGGGCATTTGTTGCTATTTGTTACTGCCCTATATTCCCATGTTATGGGAGTGTGATGGCTAAGGAGCATACACGAGTTGCACCAAGCTACAATTCGTGCACCCTTAGCCACACAAGATTGTGAGATAGGAAGTGCTCCTGTTCCTCTAAATTGAGCCATATCAGCAGCAAGAAACACTTCCTATGGTCAAAAATTGATGTCAGGCCTGAGTCGGCCACACGACATCGAATTATGATCTAGGTTCACTTTCGTGACACCTAGTTACTGTCAAAATTTTCACTCTTGGAGATCCAAGGGTCTTTCTTCAAGCGCCTTTTCAATCACCGAACAGCTTTACGAAGAGCGCAGCACTTGAGGCTTTAAGCATCTCGATCGCGATCTAGTTTGTGCCAAGCTGTTGACTGATTATGGATGATCCCCTCGAGCATCTCCTTCTCGAGCAACAACAACTCCGCCAAGCGGCGGAGTATGCAGAGTTCATCCGCTTGATTGCCCTGAACTTGGGCTAACTCCTGTTGGAGTCTTTTGATTTCAGCTCCTCTATCAAGGAGCATCTCCAGTCTATGCGACGTTAGCGCAGGCATGGAGAAGAAGAAGAAGAAGAAGAAGATGGAAGGAGCAATGATAATGGATGAGGATGGCTACTATTTATAGCCGATTTCAAATCTTAACTCCCGAGGTAATCACATCTTGTGAGATTTGATTGACCAGACAAAGAGGCTTTGACTTAGCCTAAAACTTGATCAAATACATAGCGGATCTCATGGGATCTTCAATCAAGAGATCTTAGCCACAAATCACGGCACAAATCTGGAGGCGAATCGAAACAAACTTCACCAAGCCAGAAAGCGTCACCAGATGACGAACTTCACCAACGGCAGCTCAAAATGCATTGAGCTTCGCCAGTCAGTGAACATCACCAATCAACGAGCTTCACTCAGTAAACTAAAAATGAGCAACCTTCGTTCACACTTAAAATCAGCTGAACTTCGCTGATTCCTCCAACATCGCCCCAACAACAAAGAAGGTGAGTTTCTTTCCAAACATGGATTTGAACGAGCACAAGCATCATCAGACCTTCAATACAAGTCTGCAACTAAGAAAGCTGCATTCAATAGTACACCTCTAGTAACCAGTAGGTAGATGAAGACAAGTTTTACCTAATCAAGACAACTCAAGCTACTTTCATTAGTACACCTCTGGTTATGTACCCAAAGTATTTCAATCCCTGTTATAAGCTTGAATGCAAGATCTTCAAAACTTTAGAAGGGGGTCTTGTAGGCGGTCAAAATATATTTTCACTAAGGCCAATAATTAGCTTGGATCCAAGAAGTGAACGCTCATAGGCTAAACACTTCGAATAGGCCTAAAGTCAAGCCCACAATGGACTGCAGCGAAGGTCACCTAAGCAAGCCCCGCCAAGAGCTAAATTCTGTATTAAATTCGAGCCCAATAGCGAGGTTCATAGATGAAACCTGCGCACATCTGCTTAAGTGGGCCGAGTCATCCACTTTCGAAGAAGGCGCATCCACGTTCGCGATGACCCTTGCCTGTAACTGAAGTGAACTTCGCCCACGCCTTCAGCGGACTTCGCCAAGTTCACGACGCCCACCTAATAGCCATTTCAGAGCTATTTTCAGGGGATAACCAACCCCCCCCCCCCCCATTATCTCCCACTTTAATGCCCACTTAATCCACAATTAAAGGGGCCATTAGCTCTCTCTCTTTTAGCCTATAAAAGGAGAAGAGATCATTCATACTAAAAAGAGTTCAGAAAATAAAAACAACACACGCATCCATGAGCTCCTCGAGAGATATTGATAAGAGAAAACTGTGTTAGCTTCTAAGCAATCCACAATCAATAAAAGATGCATCGTCTTATTCAGTTCGTCAACGGAGTACAAGATTCAGGCTCCACCGGCACACAGAAAAGAACCCCCAAGAAATAAAAATTTTTCTTTTGTTTTACTGTTGTCTCTCAAATTGTAATCTGAGTTAATTGCAATACGAAAGACCCAAAACACCTGCATACATGGCCTTCTTGTTCATCTTGAACTTGTTGAACTTGCTCTTCAGCTGAGGACAATCCTTCGTGATGTGGCTAGATTTATTCCATTGAAAACAGTTTGAGGAATTCGGCTCAGATTGCTTTCTGAATCTTTCATTCCTTCTTTAGAACTCTCTGCCCATCATTTTAGCAACTTCCTTCACAACGAATTACATCTCGTCATCATCATTGCTGCTGGAGTCTAAAGAGGAGTCTTCATCTGCTTTCAATGCAATGCTCTTTTTCTTATGGTAAGATCTTTCTCGTTCCTCCATTCTCTTTTACATTTTCACTTTGATTTCATTATTTTTTAGAATGCCTATCAACTCCTAAAACTTCATCTTGTTCATATCTCTGAAAAGTTCTATTGGATTGATGATGTTGTTCCATTCATTCGGTATGGATCTCATTTGAAATCATATGTTTATATGAAACACGTTTGCCAAGAGATTCAAGTTTGTTACTAATAGTCTTGAACCAATAAAAGAAATCAGCAAGAGAGTCATTATTAGGTAAAAGTCAAAAAATTTCAAACTCTTGATTGAGCATTTTGATTCAGCTCTCCTTAATCACATTGGTACCATCAATGGGTAATCTCAAGATAATCCCACAATTCTTTTGCTATGGGGATGTTCATAACTTTGTTGAATTGATTCTGAGACAACCCATTGATAAGATAGCTCAACGCTTTAGACTTAAGATTGGTAGTATCAATCTCATTTGCACACCATTTACTAATTGGCTTTGGCACAATTTCACTGTCTACCTCCTTTGTCGGAAAAGGAGTAGCCAACTTCAATCACACTCCATATCTTCCAATCTTGGGCCTTAATATAGATTCTCATAGTTGCCTAACTAACAATTTTTATTACATTTTTATACTCTCACTTCTTATAATTTTTTTAATAATTTTATTTGCTACTACATGGTTTTAATAATGCATTTTAGGAAATAAAAAGTTGAATAAAAATGAGCTCAAATAGAGATATCTTAAGCCCAATTGAAACTCAATAAGGCCTAAGAAAAGCCCAAGTATAGTCCAAGAAAAATTAGAGCTAAAATAACCGTAGTAGCTCATCGTAGAAAGTGTTGTAACGTGTTTCAAGTGGAAGTGTGCAACATAATTTGTTTGATCTAGCTACGAATTATATAATGCTATCCGTCTTTCTATTACAAATCCAACAAATCAAGTTTGGGTTAAATTAGAGTTGTTGAACTCAAGATATAATCATTTTAGTGAAGTAGTGGCAGAATTGTAAATAGAGCTAATCAATTAGTTTCCGATAGAATGTAATAAATGATGGATTTTGATTTATTGGAGCCCAAGTTTTTTCCAAGGACTAATATTAGTTGTTATAGGCTATAAATAAGGATAGAGAGTGAGGGTTAGAGAAGAGAGTGAGAGTTAGAGAGATAAAAAATTTTGTAAAAACTCCATTTAGAGAGGATGATCACTCATAATTGAGAAGGTCTTCTAAAATTGTAAATTTTATTTTACAATAAATAAAAATTTCTTCTTTTTAATTTTCTTTTTTTTCTCTTTGGTTGATGAAAATTTACTTCACAAGGGGCCAACCCCTTACAAAGTAAGTTTTTATTTTTCCTCTTTTATTTTCTTATTTAGAATTACATGTTTAGGATTTGCATTTCTTATTTTTATTCCATACTTTGTAGTTTAGATTTTTATTTTTTTGTTTTTATTTCATGCTTTGTAGTTTAGATTTTTATTTCTAGTTTTTATTTCATGCGTTGTAGTTTAGATTTTAATTTCTTGCTTTTTATTTGCTTTGTAGTTTAGATTTTATTTTCTTACTTTTTTAGTCATGCTTTATAATTTAGAATTTATATGCTTTTGTAGTATGAGTGGCTAAATTTGTATAGGATTTTTAGGATTAGATAAAACTAGTTTAATTTCCCTTTTGATTTTTAAATTTTTCTCTTTTTGTGCTTAAGTGATCATGCTTAGGACAATCAACTAAAAACTAATTAGTAGAAAAAGAATTTGATAGGATATACTTATCTTAAATGGTTTGATAGTTTATGCTTTTTTTAAATTCTAGAATTACTTTCTAGTTATTTATTTCTATTCATGAATGGTAATATTGTTTGAATATGATTTTGAAAGGTTTTGCTTGTTTGAATACTTGTTAATCTATGCCTAAGAAGTAATATGAGAATTAAAAGAGAGTAGTTCATAAATTTAAATAGGAGTTAACTAGTGGATTCAATCCTATATTCCTAGTTTATTCACTTGATTTCCTATATCTCTTTATTAACTTCTTCCTTTGGTTTTATTATCTTTTTTATTTTCTTATTTTCTCTTTTCTCTTTCTTTCATTCTCTCTTCTTATTTTTGGCCTTTTTATTTACAATAATCACACCCAACCAATCTCTACACTCTCACTCTTTTCGTACACATTTCAAGAACTACTTTAGGACTTCTCTAATACACTCCTTCCTTATGGGATCGACACTTACATGATACTCACTATTTGTACATTTGCAACATTTCATTTAGAACACATCATTGCCTTCCAATAGGTATAATTTTCATCACTAAACAACGGTGACCTATTGTTGGATCTACTTTCTGGAATATCGCTAATAGAAGCCATAGGATCAACTCTTGGATGTTAATCCAAAATACCTAAGTAACCAAGCTCTGATACCAATTGTAAGAATCTAGAGGGGAGTGAATATGGTAAATAAAAACTTAAAGCAGATAATGCTATGCTAATGCAATAAACAAAGAGATGCTAAATACTATCTCAGTTCTGTGGAACTATAGTGTAGAAAGTTTAATGGAACTTTCAAGCAATATAATGCAAGGCACACAGATGGATAAATAGGCAGTTGCGAATGTAGTACACATGAAACTTTATGTGAAATAGTGTACAAAAAGTTAAGTGGAACTTTCTTGCAGAACGATGGCTAAATAGATGAAAAGATATATTGTGTAGTGTATGCGGATAATCACCAACAGACTATGAAGGATTGCATGAAACTTTCTAATAGAAAGATAATCAAACAAATAAATAAATATGATAAGCAATGCAGATGCACTATGAATGATTCAAAAGAACTGTCTAACAGAAGCTTTAGCGAGAATGCAGTATAATAGATAGAAAATGTAAAGCTGAAAGTAAAGAGACCAGCAAGCAAATCATAGAGTGCACAAAGATATATATAGTGGTTCGCCTCCCTGGCTACCTCCATTACATAGCATCTCAGCTAGGTTTTTCCAATCCACTATAAGCACTTCAACTTGAATCAAATAGGTTACAATCCCTATCAATACATAGCCCTCCATTGTATTGGACTTTCACTCTTTATCTCACTCAATCTCTAGAGTACATAGGACTTATCCTTGCCAACACACACGCGCACGTGCGGGCACACACACATACACCTGTGCACTAAACTTCGACCTTCCATCATTCTCACACTTTGAGATGATAGGATCACTTTTACAAAGTGAGAAAATCTCTACTCAAAGTGCAAGAACTTGACAGTTAAGCTTACAACACTATGACAACAGCAAACGCACAAGATAATATGATTCTCTAAATGTATGCAATAAGCATTAAAAATACAGTAAAGATTTCTAGCAAGAGATGAAGAAAACAAATAGATTTCCATGATCAAGATCTCAGATGACAATCGGGACATCTCACAACACCCAAAGGTATTTTCAGTCAAGCAGAATTTTAGCTTTGGAACTAGTGAGTGGAACTTTCTACAGAACTGTCATAGAGCGAACAGGAATTTAAAATGAAAGTATATCTCTCAAGAGTACTGGTTTTCGTCATTGTAGAAATTGATCTGAGCTAAGGAATATATAAAGGAATACAAGAGATCAATTCATAAAGGTGACATTACGAGTTGTTGAAGATATAAAAGATGAGCATATTTTCCATGTGGTCAAATCTCACAGAAGAGGAAAGTTGTTGTTAATCACCTTAAATTGAGGTAATAAACAAGGTAAGAATTCAAAACTCAAGGTCAACGAAATTAACAAAGATATTTGTTGTAGGATCTTTTGAATACGGTAGGAGATAGGATCTAAAACAAAGGATTCTCACTATCTATTATATAAGGAAAGATTAATAGCTAGATCTTGTTGTGCGCAGCGGAAATTTCGGCAGCACCTCTGGTGCACAAAGGGCACAACAAGAGAGCTAGATCGCAATAAG
>JBAKGM010000001.1:19004606-19058972 GCA_037177215.1 Asparagus racemosus
TATATATATTGTGTGTGTAAAATTTAGATTTCTACCAAACCTGCTACTATTGATAAAATTTCTAGCATCTGCCAATTTAGATGGTTCTGTCTCGTCGAGGTAAGCAATTTTTATATATAATATGTTACATTCTCCTTTCCGAATTAGGAGATAATGCTTTTTTTTAGGTTGACTATCCTGAACACGAATTTAACTTAGGTTTTTTTTTTCAATATTTGATAATTACTAACTAACAAAGTGATAAGTGTCGAGAGTTTACTTTTAAACTTGGTCGTGGGCTTTAGACTTAGGCATTTTGGGTTTCTATTAGAGATCTTTTGGGCTTGAGATAATCTTCATTCGAGCTCTTAATTATTTTCTTCATTTTTACTACAAACCATGATAACAACATAATATTAATCATTTATTTGTAAGAAACTTATTTGAAATAGGGGTATAAAAATATAATAAAATATGATAATCATTTGTAAACACTCTACTATTAAAAATGCATTATAATCCACTAAATTTAGTAAACACTTTAGCTTGTTATCCACTTTGCTTATAATCCATTTGTGGTTATACTTCAAAGTTGCCAAGCATGCTTTATATTTTTCAAGATTTTACAGAAACAAGTAGAATCACATTCACCATTAATCCACTAACAAATGTGTAATTGTAGACTAATATAAATTGAGTGTAGATTCTATCAGAACACTCTTTGGGGGGGGCTGGGGATTGCTAAATTGGACTCAAATTGTTTTTTTTTTTTTTGGATTTTAATTTAGGATGTTATTCATTTCGAACTAGAATTTGGATTTAAATTTAAGGTGTCATTGGTTTAAGACTCAGATACAGTTGTGAATTTAAGGTGTTATTGGTTTATGACTAGAATTTGGATTTGAATATAACGTATTATTGGCTTAGGACTAGGATTTAGATTTGAATTTAAGGTGTTATTGGTTGTGTAGGATTGTTACTAGGACTAGGATTTTAAAATCCACACTCCATTCTAACTTTATCGTATTTAATGAGAAACTTTCTCGAGAAAGTTCAAGTTAAAATTAGTGGATTGTAATCTCACTTTTGTGGATTTTCTCTCTTCTCTTTTCTTTACTTATTTAAATATTTAATATAATTCAAACTAAATATATTTAATTTTAAAATGTTCCAAATCCCAAAATTATTTATATATTAACATTGAGTGAATTTAATTTTAAAATATTTGTAATCAACTTCTTTTTTATATAATTCATTTGAATTGAAATATACTCAATACTATTTAATCACTTAACTTGTTTAATATTTAATACTAAATTAGATATATTTATTATTTAACATTTCTTAAATATATAGATATTTTAAATATTTAATATTATATTAAGTTCATTTCATTTTTATTTAAATATTATAAATAAAATATATTAAGTATATAAATATTAAATATATGAAATATTTAAAATTTTAATGTATTAAATAATAAAAATATCTGGTATTAATTTATTTGAATATTTGATGTCAAATGTTTGATATAATTTTTTCTAATATATTTAATATTTATATATTTAAATATTTAAATTAATTTTATGTGCTTGAACAATAGTTATTTTCTTTTATGTAATTGACCACTAGTTATTTTCTTTTATGTGCTTGTACTAGTTATATTATGTTATGTGACACCGTTTGAACTATTTAAATGGATTGCAAGATATATTTACTTTTATTATCGTCATTCGTTAATCGAAATGAGGGCCTCTTTCCAAACTAACGTTCATTTTTTAAAATAATTATTATTCAGCATAACAATTTATTTTGAAACTTCTAATTTAAATAATCCATGAATCTAAAATTTAGTCTGAGAATCTAACCCTTAATTTATGAATCCAAACCAAAAGTTCAAGATTCCAAATCAAAAGCTCAAGAAGTCTACCCAAAAAATCAAAATCTAATCCAAGGGGCTCTAACCATAAACTCCGAGTCCAGGTCTCAATCCAAGAATGTCGAATTCATGGACAATTGTCTGAGTCCAAATCAACAATCCGGAACGAAAAACACGCCCTCATAGAAAGAGGTGATCTATATCATTCACGAGTGGTTAGGAGGTTACTTTGTTATTTCTATCTCTTCTAAATCTCTTCTATCTATGTAATAGGTCACCTCATTCTTATGGGGGTGGTTCTAGTGATATAAATTGGACGTGCACGCACTCTAATATGTGCCATAATTCTGTTATATGCGGTCATCCTACTCAAATAAATACCGCTTTTTTCTAAAAATTTAATATAGTAATATATGAGGATGCGACTTTTTTTTAAAAGAAAAAGTTGAAGCTAATATAACAAACTTTGTTCGTCCTAACTGTTCTATGCTCCCTTGTTAGGTGTAATTTAACCATAAGCTAACCAAGCAGAAGGGAGGTCGTTGTCTTTACTTCTTTTGTTTGATTTTCGAGTTTATGGTGATAGAAAATGTGGGTAGAATAGAAATTTTAGCCTAGCCCTGTCAGAAATATAATATTGAGATGATTTGAAGGGTAAATTTAGAAACACAAAGATCAGGGGTACTTTAGAAATATCATAGATTAGAGGGTATAAGTAAGTGAAAAATTGAACAAAATTCTATGATTTGGGCCGATTAAAGGAGTGAAAGGTATGAGCGTATTTTCTCAGAGTCCAATAAAACAAAACCCGGCCCATTTCTTCCCCATTACAGAGACCCGTTCCCAAGTTCTCTCCATCATTATTCTCAGCTTCAAGTCCATGGCAATCCCTTCCCTCTTCCTTCAAAGGCTGAGAGTAAGAAGAACAACTCATCATCAGCTTCTTTCAAACCTCTCTCGTCTCAGGTACTGATCAAAGCTCACACCTCTATGCATCCAGTTTGTTTTTTTCCCCCTTCTTCATTTTCTCTTTGTTTGCTGGCAGGAATCAAGAAGACCCATGTAACAAATCATGGGCTTTGAGGAGTATTAGTTTTAGTTCTGGAAATTTTACTCATTTTGAAAGGAAAGCAAGGTGAGAATCTGTGTGCCCATTTCTTGGTTCAAGCTAATGTTGGAATAAGCTCTTGTTAATGGCTGATATGGTAATTTACAAAATGGGGGAGATTCTATTGTTGTGACTTAGGATTTGGTGTTGTGTTTTCATGCCACTATTGGATAATACCCCAATTTTCAAGATTTAGTTTTGTTTTGTAGATTCTAATGTTATTATGTGACTATTTTCGGACCTCGATTTTTATTGGGGAACAATAATCCAGAATTTAAAAGCTTATTTGCACCTTAATACCCAATGTTTCAACCTTTTTTAAACTTTGATTCCTGAAGATTTATTTGGACAATTTGATACCCCAATGTTTTCAAGTTGATGTTAATTTGATGGTTTGATATTGCAAAGCCCCACCTTTATTTCTCACTTCGTACACTAAGAATGCTGAAATGTGGTAAGAAGATTTGTTTCCCATTCACTTTTCTATAGTGGTAATCTTCAACAAAATTATCATCAACATTTTTTGTACTGTGGGATACCAAAGTGTCAAAATAGAACTTCCATAGTATCAAAGTTAAAAAAGAGTGGAACATTGGGATATTAAAGTGCACATGACCCTAATATAAGTTCAATACATAGAGAAGAAGAGAGTAGAAAGTGCTCATATAGACCTTTTTGATGTTAGAAAAACCATTAAGCTAACCCAAATAATGTTAACAAGGCTTGTTTTCATATAGGGTTTAATCCTTATAGGGTAGGGTTACAATACACCTATGGTGTAATTATGTTAGTTGCACACACCTGTAAAACTACATCTTTACCTATTTATTTTGTAAATGCAAACCGTTCATTGTAATGTCATCAAATGTATGTGGATCAAAAATCATGTGGTAAAGAATTTTCTATCCTATAAATCAAACAACTCAACATAAACGACATTTTGTACCTTTACAGATCATTAATTTCTAGGTCATTAGATGTATAAACTAGAAATATCTAATCTATGTGATTTTCGATCTTTATGAAGTTTTGAATGGATAGATCATAATGAACGGTGTGGATCGTTAATATCAATGGTCAAGCATGTATTTTCACAGGTGGGTGTAACTCACTTAGTTACACCCTAGGTGTGTTGTAACAGTACCCATCCTTGTATGTAAAAAATTTGGTACAATTGACATATGCTTTTTGGCGCAAATGTGCTATAAATTTTAACCATAGACCTGACTATTAATGTAATCGTTATGTAGACTCATAGCAGAGGGGCATATATTTATACATGCTTAAATACAATCAAGACAAACAGTTTGTGCTGGCTCTTTTTTCTATTAGTTAAAATATTTCTACTAATTGGCACATTCTCTGGCATTATTTCACATGTTTCTTAATTCTCTCATGTTTAGAGATCTGTTAATTGTCCAATGAAAAAGGATCCATAACTGGAATTTCCTAATTCTTTTTTATAGTCCTGCCCCTTTTTGCAAGGTTCTCGATCAAATATCTGTAAATAGGTTTCTTAGTGGACCGGAATGCACCCGCTTTACACGTATATGTAGTATTCATACAAGCCGGCATCTTAGCAACACAAGCGAAGTAGTGGAGGCTCAAAATAGTAGCACAGGAGATGTGACAGTCGATGCCAATGGCAGTGCAAAAGTAAAAAGGAAAAAGTTGAAAGGAAGAAGAGCAGTTGTAAAGTTTTTGAAGTCCTTGAGGTGGAAGAAGAAGAAAGAGTATGAAAGGATGACCGCAGAAGAAAAGATTTTGTACAAATTGAGGAAGGTAAATTTTGTTCCTTTTTTCTTTGCTCTTATATACTTTGCAAAACTGAGGAAGGGTTGCATGTCACATGATTTTGAGTAAAATATGTTGAATCTGGAAGCAGCTAATTTTCTGGAAGGATATTCGTTTTTCTGGAATAATATAAAAGTACCAAATTAGAGAAGATTTTTTGAGGAGTGCTTGTATTCACTTGTTTGGGGAGTGCTTGTGTTCACCTCTGTCTTAGAAATACAGGATTTTCTTTGATCCCTCCTTTAGATGCAAGGTTGTTTTTCCCCCTTTTGTCATGTGATCAAATCCTTGAACTTTCCGATTGTATAAAGGAGCTCTACTAGATAAGTGATCCTAGTTCTGTAGAATTATCATGAAAGATCTCTAGATTCCATAGAGATCTGTTGAAACTATCCTTTAATTCTTCTATAGTTTAGATTAATCTAAACCAACTGGTTTTTTGCCAGCCTTAATTTGGTCGCCCAAATTGAGGATAAAGCATCAAACTTCCATTTGACCAGCAGAGCCGCTTATCTTGTCCTGATCCTTCAAGATTAATGGTCTTTCTGCTTGCGAGAGTTCTTTCTCATGATCTGTATTCTGGTGATGGTTTTGGTTGTCATCTTATTCTCTAGGCAAAGCTTCTCTTAGAGCATGTTTGCCAAGTGGTCAAAGTGGCTTATAAGCCACTTTTGTAGCTTATAAGCCACTTTGACATGTTTGGCAAATGGATTATTTTGGCTTATAAGCCTTCAAAAAATAAGCTAGGATACCCTAGTTTATTTTCATGTGGCTTATAAGCCACTAGTTTTGACCAAGTAAAAGACTAACATACCCCTTATTAGTTCACAAACTTCCAAGCCCAATTTTATCTCTTTCTAACCACATTATGTCCTTTTTGGTCGTTTTCACAACAATGATGGCTTATAAGCCATCCATTTTCCAAATGCTCTACTATTGAAAGCAGATTATAATTCACTAACTTTACCAAACACTTTGGCTTACAATCAACTTAGCTTAATCCATTTGTGGATTATTAGCCAAGTGGATTATAATCCAAAGTTGCCAAACATGCCCTTAGTGTTACTTCCTATCCTTTCGTACAAAATTTTGCTTCTGCAACTGAGTACTTCACCTAATTCCAACTCCTTGTTTGAGTTGCAGAATATCAAATTTCTTTGTCATGTTTGTTCATTGATTAGAAAGGTGCTTCACTTTTGTGATTATATGGAAAAAAAAGGATCGAGTTAACAAATTAAGATGGATATTGTGATGAAGTCTCGTATAGAACTCATATTATTTTAATGCTTCCAACCTGTGAGCTAAGCCAACTTGGTGTATTTGTTGACCTACCTATCTATTGTCCCTTAATGATATCTGAAAGCAACTTGGGACTATCTGAACTTAAATGATCCATTGAACTGTCTTCTATTCTTTACATGGTTCAAATGATTACAGAACATGTGTTTTCCCTTTCCTTTGTAACAATGTATTTACTTGATGTCTTAAAAGGCTCAAAAAAAGGAAGAACGACTTGTTGAGGCATTAAAGAAAATTGAACCTTCAGAATCATCCGAAACTAAACACGACCCAGAGATTCTTACACCAGAAGAGCATTTCTACTTGCTAAAAATGGGCCACAAGTGCAAGAACTATGTCCCTGTGGGAAGACGTGGGATATTTCAAGGAGTAATTCTTAACATGCATTTGCACTGGAAGAAGCATCAGACACTGAAGGTTATTGTGAAGACCTTCACTCCAGAAGAGGTTCGAGAAATTGCGGCTGAGCTTGCTAGATTAAGCGGGGGAATTGTGCTTGAGATACATGAGGAGAATACGATTATCATGTATAGAGGAAAGAATTATTCGCAGCCACCAACTGAGATTATGTCACCTAAGGTTACACTTTCCAGGAAGAAGGTATGCATCTCTCACCAAGCATTACTTGAAGTTTATGTTGTATTAGTGGAATGCCCGGCGTTACCCATGTGCTCCATTTTCACGAAGTTTTGCCTTGTTGGACATTCCGATCACACACAACATTTCAACCGTCTTTTATGACGTGGATATATTTTATGTACTAAAGAAAAGTGAAATGGAGTATTGTTGTAATGAAAATGAGAAAATCTTAGGAAGGATGTTTATATTGGACACATAAGGAAGAATAGAAAGAAAAGTGTTTTAAGTGCTATTCTTTCTTTTTCTTTTTCTTTTTCTTTTAAATACTCGCAAAGCTATCCATAAGCATTCTGACTTTTCCAACAATGCCAATATCATGAGATCTATAAGCATGTAGTGCTAAAGAGAGTCTATTAAATGCACCAAGTGTAAGAAAGTGATAAGATTGTAACTAATGGAGAAAGGAAGATTAGACGTAGGATTTAGAGAACTTGGCTAGAAGCTGTTATGAAAGGTATGATAATGAGTAACTTAGTGGAGGAGATACCCTAAACAGAACTGAGTGAAGGGGCATGTATCATATAGTTTGACACCAAAATTTTGGGATAAAGGCTTTATCGTTATTGTAGTGCTAATGAGAGCGTGATGCTCAACTAAATATGTGATGAACATTGGTTTATATGTGATGTAGAACGCACTGTGAATATATTTATAGAGAAACATGACCGTCACAAGCCCAAACGAGGGCCCGGTCGAGGAAAATAAATTGCAATGAAGAACAGGTCGTATCTCCCAAACCGTATGTCGTAATTGGACGAATTATATATGAAAATCGCGTATTTTTCGAGACGGAGTCAACCGAACAAACCAACTGTTGTTCGGTTTGCCGCCGTCCGTTTCGCCAAATTCCCTCCGGATTGAGAGATATCAGGGTTTTTGTCCATTTTTTACTATTTTAGATAATGTTTTAGGAGTCTAATTTGATTAGGAAGCAAACCGGTTTGATTCCAAATTTGACCGACTTATTTCCCTAATCATAGGGAGTCTTTTAATAAGAGTTTTCTTATTTCTATTTTTGGTAAAGTTCGGGTCATAGTAGGAGTCTATTTCTATTTTTGGTAAAGTTCGGGTTATAACAGAAATCTAGTTTATTTTTCTATTTAAGAAGAGTCTTGTAAGCCATAGAGGCATATATCTCTTTATTAATAAAATTCCTATTTAATATTTCTTTGTGGACTCGGAGATCGTTCTTTGTGGATTCGGAGAACAACCCTTGGTGGATTCCGAGGTTTATCACTTCCGCGCCGCGTCACAAAGGGCTAACAAGGACGAGTACTTAGAGAGAAGAGTAAAATTAAATTCACTACTAACACCATATTAACCATATAAAGAACTATCATTAATTTAATTTTAAAGGCGCATCTCAGTCCATCTTTAAAAAAAAACATAGATTAATAAACATCTTAATTTGAGCAGTTGACTCTCTCTGCTTTGTTTTTCTTTTCAATCCATTCGGACATGCCATCTTAAATGTTTCACTTCCTTCTTTTCCGATAAACTGAGATCCATCTTAAGCTTGTAACTCCTTTAATTTACTCTAACATCTGCTTTACACGACGAAAACGGATAATAAGTTTCAAGATTTGACTTACCCTGATAACTAAGCATCAGCACGCTCTGACCTCGCCTGGATCCTGGGCAGCTGGGCTTGCCTATTTCCAGCTCATCATCATCTCTCTCTCTCTCTCTCCACATAAAGGAGCCCCTTTAGATCAATTAAAGTGAGTAAACCCACGCCCCCACTCCACGTATAAGTACCCCCCCGCCCCCCCTTCTGTTTCTCTCTCTACAACTCTCTCACAATGCATCCATAGATCTGACCTCTCCCCCTTCTCCATTTATCCGTTCTTGAATCTCCTCTTTTAGTAAAGTTTTCTTTTACTAAAAATGGAAGCAAAGAGATTTCTCTCGGCCTCATTCATCTGCCTCCTGATCTCTCTCTCCACGGCCGATGACCCCTACAGGTTCTTCAACTGGTGGGTCACTTATGGCGACATTTGGCCCATGGGCGTCAAGCAACAAGTAAATTTCTCCAGCTTCTATTTATTTTTTCTTTTGTAAACTGGAAATGAATGTTGACGAATTAAAATGTAAAATAATTTTGTTGCAGGGTATTTTGATCAATGGGCAGTTCCCTGGGCCGCAGATTGAGGCGGTCACCAACGATAATCTTATCATCAACGTCCACAATGGCCTCAACGAGCCGTTCCTCATCTCTTGGTTAGTTCTTTAATCTTTGGTTAATTAGTTAAGTGAAAGATTGGCTGTAATTTGAGTTTTAGTATTACGGGTTGTCGTGTTCTCTCTCTTTTGGGAACTATAGCTTTTTTGTTTTGTTGGATCCGCAAGCAAACAAAAGCTGTGAGAGAAATAATTAATAAAATAATCGGTGTTTTGCTTTTTGGTCGGAGGGAGTGATTGGTTCGGTGGTGCCACCGACGTGGTTCATTCAGAGTGGTCCGGCTGGTCGGGGTATGTGGGACCCAGTTTGGGTGGATGTGGATCTCTATGTGGCTGGTTTTGGTTGGTAGTAAAGCCTGTTTGCTGTTGTGGATTGCTGAGGTGTGTCATGGGCCGGATAATTTTAGGCCTAAACTGGTTATCCGGTTTAATATCTTAACACGTGCACAAAGCTCGGGTCGGAAATAAAGCTGGACGCCTCTAGGAATATACTAGCATTTGCAGTTTATGCGAGGCTGTATAATATTGTTGATTACAAAATTTACAACCATCTATCTATGTCTAACGAAATTATGTAGTTTCAGGTGATTATATTTATATTCAGAGTGATTTATTATTTTAAGATATTAAAACGATTATTGTAATTCAAGACAGGACCATTTCAAGTCGAAATAGTTAATTACAGCTGCTGTCTTCTTGCAGATAGGCCCAGACCTTAGCTTCTGTCCATTTGCTAGGTGGGGCCAGCGATTTCTTATGCTTTAAGACAACAAACTTTATATAAATTTTCATATTGACATTGAAAATATTAATGCTGTTTCAGGTGATAATACAATTGAAAAGATCAACATTTTGGTTTAATTAAGTTGAAGTCATATTATGGACACCATAATTATCCAATTCTCTTCCCAGCAAAGATCGTGAGAAGTAACAATCGAGGTTTCATTCCAAAATATCGTGGGCTGGTGAATAGTTACCTAGTGATGCTTCGACAGAAGACTGACAAAATTTAACGCTCCCATGGCCTTCTAAAAGTCAAGATTAATTTCCTTTTTGAAACTTCAAAATATCATACTAGACAAACACTAATTAAAATCTCCCAACTCATGTCACGTTATAATGCAGGAATGGATTACTACAGAGGAAAAACTCATGGGAAGATGGGGTCGCGGGCACAAATTGTCCGATCCCACCGCGAAGAAACTTTACATATATTCTTCAGGTGAAGGACCAAATCGGCAGCTACTTTTACTTCCCTTCCCTTGCATTCCACAAGGCGGCGGGAGGATTTGGTGGCATCAGGATTCTCAGCCGCCCAGGAATTCCGGTGCCCTTCCCTCCTCCTGCTGGTGACTTCACGTTGCTAGTCGGCGACTGGTACAAGGCTAACCACAATGTAAGCCATCACAATTCCACATCAGTTGCTTTAAGGTTCACAAGATTTAGAATTACAGATGAATATTATTATGACGTAATTGCAGATACGCATGTTTAACTATTTCATTAGCACTTAACGCCTCTTAAAAGTCATGCAGTGATAATTTTTGCTCGCTACAGATCCATAGCCAGTAAAATTTGAACCTAGATTGCTTTGTTACCATGATCCTGCGGCAGCACCAATACTCTGAAATTGAATGAGGGTTGATGATTATAATTCCATTCTTGTTTCATTTAGTCATTTTTTTAGTTATCTTGAAGTCAGAACATAAGTGTATCGTCACGTGGCTCTGACATGACATATCAACAGATTGGCATTACTTTCTGGAGTTCAAGTGGTGTGAGTGTTAATAAAATAGTTTGAGAGATATAAGTGGCTATAACCTCATAGTGTAAGGTTTGTATCTGCAATTAACCCACATTTCTACAACTATAGTCTCATATAGTATTAATTTTCATCTTTTGCAGTCTTTGAAATGGATGCTAGACAATGGGAAAAACCTTCCTTCCCCTGATGGGCTTCTTATGAATGGCAGGGGATGGAATGGGAATACGTTAACAGTTGAACAAGGTGAATCTAGTGTTCTCAAGTTATAATTTGAGAAAAACTACAGTTTATTTGCATTTCCATGATATGCCATGACCCCGCATAATTGTTGATTAGGTATTGAACCTAATGCAAATATTTCCATTGATGGAGCTTGTCATGTTGATCTAAGTAGCTATTGTATCTGTTAAATTTCTTTTCAGGTAAAACATACAGATTTAGAATATCTAACGTAGGCCTGATGAACTGCATCAACATAAGATTTCAAGGTCACATTATGAAGCTTGTTGAAGTAGAAGGCTCTCATACTGTACAAACCAGCTATGCTGCTCTCGATATATGTTTAGGCCAGACTTATTCAGTTCTTGTAACGGCTAATCAGCCTCCACGTGATTATTACATTGTGGCTTCCACTAGATTCAGTAGGCCAACGCTCACCACCACCTCAATCCTTCACTACAAAAACTCTTGGGGCAAACCCATTGGTGCTCCTCCAGGTGGCCCAACTATTCAAGTTGCTTGGGGTCTTAACCAAGCTAGATCAATCAGGTATTATATCCAAAATATTTCCTTCGTGATGGTAGGTTTGGTGAAATATTTTCTGATGGTTACTTGCATTAAAAGTATTGCACATTCAATACTAGCAAAACATAATGCATTGTGATTGTATTTTCGTGTGGTTTCTGTTTGATGACCTTGATGAGTTCTTAATTCTTTAGATAGATAGTATATTGCTCTCTTCACTTTGTTGAGTGTTGAGAAATATTTTTCTGAGGTTTCACTTGAATTGAAGTATTGTACATTTTTACTAGCAAAACATGTGGTGCATTGTGGATGTATTTTCTTATGGTTTCTTTTCGATGAGCACAATGAGTTATTGATTCCAATTACAAAGCATATGGCTCCCTTCACTTTGCTATATGTCGGAAAATAGGGTTAATTAGACATAAACCCCCTGTGGTTTCACCGTCTTGAATTACTATCCCTGTATTTTCATTTGCAGATGGACTCCTGGGATTATTATTATTATTGAGTCTTTTGCCTTCAGATAGATTCGCTAATTTAACCCAGGGGCAATATCTGCCAACATTTTACCAAGGGTAAAAGAGTATAAAATGACCTAGCAGGCTTATCTGCAACAATGAAACTACAGGGGTACTAAGTGCAGAACTATGATATTCCGGAAGCTCCATGTGCAATTAGCCCTAACAACATACTTTCTTAGCGCATTCGTATTAGCATACAAATATTATGCACTGTCAATGATTTTGTTCTTATGGTTTCTTTTTGCTGAACTTATTGAGTTCTCAATTCTTAGAACACAAATTCACTGTGTTACTCTCTTTGACTAAATTGTTTTGCCCCCAAAACAGATGGAATCTGACTGCCAGTGGTCCTAGACCAAACCCACAAGGTTCATATCACTATGGGATGATCAAACCCGTAAGAACAATTAGGCTCGCAAATTCTGCTCCAATAATCAATGGAAAGCAGAGATACGCAGTTAACAGTGTATCGTTTGTTCAAGCTGATACTCCACTCAAACTCGCAGACTACTTCAAGATACAGGGAGTTTTCTCACCTGGGAGCATTTCTGATAACCCAACTTTTGGCGGTGGTTATCTCGGAACTCCAGTCATGGCAGCAAATTTTAGGGATTTTGTGGAGATTATCTTTGAGAATTATGAAGATTCAGTTCAGTCTTGGCATATTGATGGTTATTCCTTCTGGGTCGTCGGGTAAGAAAATTAATTCAAATAATAAAAAGAGAGAAATTTTGAAGTTTATTTTCATTTAGTTTTTTTTTTCTTTCTCTGAATAAAGCTAATTGGAAATGTACAGAATGGATGGAGGTCAATGGAGATCATCTAGCAGGAATAGTTACAACTTGAGAGATGCAGTTTCTCGTTGTACTGTTCAGGTATTTTATTTCTACCAAAGTTGTTATTTATGGTGGTTTATAAAAAAAATTGTTACTTCGACGTGTTCAATATTTATTCAAACTGATTCATCATCAAGTTTACAAGGAGCTCCTAAATCATATCATATATGCGAAACAAACTAGAAATACCTGTTTCCATCTCTTTGCTTTTGTCTAGACTCCTTCAGGTTCGAGAGAAATCACCTAATCAATTATTGCCATTTGCCAGCAAAAAATTGTAGTAGACGTTAAACATTAGATCACATATTTCAACATTTCCAAAATTAACCGAGTACAAATGGTAACACAACCCTTCAATCCCATCGAAAGCAAAATCATCATATCTCACATCATCATTTTGAATTTATATCAGGTATACCCGAACTCATGGACAGCAATCTACATGCCATTGGATAATGTGGGCATGTGGAACATAAGATCGGAGAACTGGGCAAGGCAGTACCTCGGTCAGCAGTTTTATCTCCGTGTTTATTCTCCAGCAAATTCTTGGAGGGATGAGTATCCTATACCCAAGAATGCACTACTTTGTGGAAGGGCTTCAGGTCGCAGAACTAGGCCACTCTGAGATTTTTATCAAGCATTCGATTTTGTCATGAGAGGGTGGCTCTAATTTCTTACTAGAAGAAAAAGCTTTATCTCAAAGCTTCCATGGGTACTTATTACTGTTCAATTTTAAGTTTATCTCTATTTTTTTCCCATCCTCTTTAACGCGGAAGTGAGGTTATTTCATGGATTATTCAGAGTATTGTTTTACTTATTTATCGTGTACTAGTGATTTTCTTGGATTGTATTCATTACTATTTGTCAGAAATATTTAGGCTATGCTTTCTTCTGGTCTTATTGCAAATACTCGGATGTTATTCCGGTAAAGGTCCTGTTTTAAATCTTTTACCATATTTTTCTGCAGCATCTAGGCATCAATTTTGCGGGAGTACTAGATCTATGTGGGACAGGACCATCGAATCCTGTTAATAAATCTTCATTAGATTTTGGGTTAATAACTTAATAGAGGTCCTACTCCTTCAAAAGGACAATCTTTTATTACTTACTTTACAAGCAATTATAAATTATTTTGAGTTAAAATAGAAAAGAAATGTGATTCATAGGAGGAGATAGGGGGTAATATTATTTGGAGTGAATTATAATAATCCAACATATAAATGAATTGTTATGATTTAGGAAGTGTTTTCTCCATCACCGAACAAAACGACATAATATCCAAATTTCATGCTAAATTTAGCCATTGTTGTTTGGTCGGTATCATGTTGTTGTCCACTTAGCACCAACAGCATTATGTTTGTGGAATCTTTCTAATTTGTGACTGAGTCAGATGTTTAAAATATTAGCAACTCACAAAAAATAGAGATGAATGTCATATTCATGATGATGCCTGACCTCGTCTTAGACGTAAGAATGAATTTTTTATATATTTACAGAAAATGATGTTATGTTTGGCAATTATGATTTGCACAATCATAAGTTTCGTCTAAACACGTACTTCGACCAGAAATAGTCCTTTTTCTGATTCATGAAATATTGAAATTTGAAGACTGAAGGATTAATCAAGAATATACATCAATAGAGAGAGTTACAATATTTGTTTAGAAATCTATATCTATATTTATATCTATACCTATATCTATACCACTATAAAAAAGGATTGGTATGTTAAAACTTTTAATTTTCTTTTATACCCTCTCACTTTTAATAATTCCCAATAACTATAAAGATTAAAGTTTGTGTGGTTCTAATGACTATTAGGTTTCCTTGAAATTACGTTTTTGGTTAATCACTAATTATCATGTTAGTTATCTTGTAAGGACTTTTGGGTTCCCATGAAATTATATTTTGGGTTAAGCACTAATTCTTATTTTTGTTTTACATAATTACTTTCAGCTCGAAAATATAGTTATGTGTATGCAATAATATGATGAAAGATAATATTTTAGAGCAAATAACTAAGATTATATTATGCAAAGGCCTCTTTATGCATGTAGAAAGACACAATTTTTGCCTTGACTAAGTTAAATATGAGAAATATTTGATTAATAATTTCTTCATGTTCTTTGTTTAGAAGAATGGAGAATTTGCTTGTAGTTATATCATGGAACTGTGCTTGATGCTGTATAAATTATGTACAATATGCTAATGTAGTTGCTAACTATTTGGATTAGGACTCCCATGAAAAGAGTGAATGAGTACTAAAGGGTAATTTCTAGAAAAAATATAGGAGGATGGATAATCAAATTATTTAAAGAGATGAAGAGTCAATAGGAAAGTTTAATTACAAGATATTGATGGTTAAATAAAAATGATGTGTACTTAATTTAACAATATAAGAAATTAAATAATATTAAAATATCCTTAAATTTATAATCTAAAGCGAACCACTACGTAAAAACTGTGGAGTATGGACAACAATGGTACTCTTTGGTAGTCATTTTCTTAATAAAAAATCTATGTTGATACTATATTAGAATGAATCCCTAAAGTTTTGTTATTTTGAGATAACCCCTTAAAACTTATTGTTTAAATTATAAATTTAATATTAAAAAATAATTTAATAACATATATTAATCTATAACTATATTATGCATCACGTGCAACGCACGCATGACATACTAGTCCTCATTCGAAATGGAACTACAGTTTTTTTCTTTTAAAATCAACAACAAATAAGCCATCAGAGATCCAAAAATTATAATAATGTCAACAAATCAATAGACAACAAATAGTCACTCTGCGCAGTGGGTCTTCACTTATCATAGAGCCTTTGTATAGTACATATTAACAAAAAGGCAGTTGAAGTAGCATGGAGGATTTGATGATGGATTTTTTTTGCATTCGAAAAGATAAAACCGGAGAGATGGAGGTGGAGGGATTATGGGTAATTTTGGGGTTTTAATCTTTTGCTATGTTAAATGATGTCATGAGTTATAGAGAGCAATAATGTATTAACATCAAAAGATCATGAACATAATGCAACAAAATCACCTTCTTGTTTGACATGAACAAATCATGCTTATCCCTCCTTTGTATAGATAACCCAGATAACCCCATGACGCAAGGCAGGACATTGGAAAACACTAATGCCAAATGAATCAAGCAAGCATACGGATGATAATCTAGAAAACAACTAAGTGCATGCAACTAGTCATGTATGCAAAAGTCTAACAGGATCCTAAATATGAATGCAATCCAATTATATGCATGTGATGATCATTTAAACAAGATCCACATATAGAAAACATAACCAATGATATTCATAAGTTGACTACAAGTTCTATAGTGTTGCAAGAATAAGGTTTGAATGTGCGATTTTAAATAGAGATCACATGAGGGTGTAAGGAACTCACACCAAATCGTACGGGAACTGAACTGAGTCTGAAATCGATGGTTCTCTTGCAATTGAGTGGAGGATCACTGCAAGAATAAGAGATCAACTGGTCCCAAACCTTGTATTTGATTTTGATTGCACATGAAACTACAAGACAACAATCAGATCAGAGGAAACACTGCTGAAAATTAATTGGTTAAATAAAATTAGAGTGTCGAGTCTCTGATTTAGAAATTTGTTGCTCTTCGAACAGGTTCAGGGCCGGTTCGTAAGTTTCTGCAAGGGTGGAGGGGCCTGCTGGAGTTGTCTGCGGGTGATGGGGGCTGCTGAACCAAGGTTGAAAACGAACACAGAGAGTGATAGCGGGATGGATCTATTTATTGGAGGTGGAAGTGGTGAACAGTAGCCAGCTTTACTGTTCACATGTCTGGTGATTAGGATGGTGGCTGAGGAGTTTAGTGGATGGTTAGAAGTAGGGTTATAATCTGAGGGCTGAGATTTGAAGAGGGTTTATAATAGAGGACTGAGAATAAATGAGACTTCAATTGAAAAGAGGGGCTTCACATCCATGGCATCACACAAATAGCAATTCACATGCTATTCTAGAAATCTGAAATTCTTATTCAATCAAGTATGCCTTCTCTAGAGGCTTACATCTCTTATTTAAAGAAAACATAAAGGCAACAATCTTTCTAAGGAACAAAATAAAAATTCTCATAAAAAGAAAATTAAAAACCTTAACAATCAAATCAAATCTAATAAAATCCTCATGACAATCCAATATGATCTCAAAGCATCAAACTCAATCTCTGAAAATCTGATTCATATTTTCTTCTTTTTCGCATAGACTTTCCAAGGATTCCCATCACCCCACCTAAGCACATAAAATAGTGTCACGTGTCATATATCCCTCCTTTATACATAAAGAAAAATTGGTGGAATTCCTAAAGACATAGAAATTTAACATGTTCATATTAAGTGGGGTTATCTATAATGTATATGCCCAAACTTTAGGTGATTTTCTCAAATTAAAATAGTTGAGGGGTTTTGGTTGAAATGTGTCATATTATAAAGACATGGAAAGTTGACATGCGTCATATCATAAATATCAACATGTTTCTTTATCCTATAAAAAAATAATATATGGACACCTAATCTTATATTTACCTAACAATTCTCATCAAATTGAAACCATCCATAATTAAAAAAATTCTAATAATAAAATATTTTATAATCCTTTTCAGATTATAATTATCCATTATTAAAAAATCATAATTTTATATTTAAATATAGAAATTAAATAAAAACTCATGAAAAGAGACTAGATTAATTTGAGAAAACCCTCCTCAACTATTTTAATTTGAGAACATCCCCTTCAAGTTTGAGCCTATTGTAGATAACCCTCTCAAGCATGAAAATTTGCAATAGCCACTTGAAATTTCCTCACTTAACCCCCCCCCCACCAAAAAAAATATGGAGCGTGTCTCAGAAAACCTCTTTCAACTATTTTAATTTGACAAACCCCCTTCAGTTTGAGCTTATTGTAGATAACCCCCTCCAGTTTGAAAATTCGAGAAATCTCCATAAACTCTCACTTTAAACCCTGAAAGCTAATATTGTTAGCCTTAGTATATCAGATGATAAATCGGTGGTTGAGAAAATACCAAAATACCCCTCAATCATAAAAAGTTACTTTGATTTTTAAGATAAGAGAGAGAGAGAGAGAGAGAGAGAGAGAGAGAGAGAGAGAGAGAGAAGATAAAGGGCAAAAGGCATTGTAAATTGAAAATAGCTTTTTTTTTTACCGGTTGAGTATTTCTTTGTATGGTCTCAATTACTTTACTTTTTAAAATGACGTTGGAGCATTTGATAAGAAATGTGTGAAAGCTTAGGGGGTTTTGTGAGACAACTTATAGTTGAGGGGTTTTCTCTAATTCTCAAACTTGAGTGGAATTATCTATAATATGCTCAAACTTTAGGGTGATTTTCTCAAATTAAAATAGTTATGAGAGGTTTTTTTTAATAATATTCACTATATTTGAGGGGGGTACTTCTAAAACTAACCCTAAAATTCTATATACAAAATTATACCCGTGTCAAATTATTTTTAAAGTTGATGAATTAGTCTTCCTCTTAAAATATTATTGATGAATTTGTCTTTTTTTTATTTTGTTATTTATTGACTTGATATCATGTTTACTGATTTTTATAGAGAGGAGTTTTTGGTTACTCGTGTTTCTCTTTAAAATATTAATAGAACACAAGATACATAAAAAACATATAACATGTAAATATTTATAAAATTAAAAACTTTTCTATTACAAAAATGTTCCATGAGATACGAAAAAATAAATAAATTATTTACACAAATTACCCAAAATATTATCTCGAATTCTCTCAGCTTTATCTGATATTTTCTAATAATTATATTAAAATTCTAATGGGTTATTAAGATTTTTCTAGGAATAAATATTTAGATTCTTAAGATATTTTATAAATATTTTCAAACCATATATACTTTTCTAATTATGTTAAAATTCTAATGCAAACATCACAAGATTGAGGTTTAAGCGTGTTATTATTTTAAATTAAACCAATATGTGAAGGTCTTATATATCAACTAACTGCAACATTTTACTTAATTGCTTCATGGTGCATGGTTTAACTCAATATACTCTTTAGTTCATACTAAATCTCAAAAAAAAATTTATGATCAAACATCAATGTAAGATGACCTTGGGATAAGCCATTTGAATGCTCATATTCATAAAAAATAGAGTATACATAAAAAAATAGAAAAGAGAAGTAGTAGTTCAAAAAAATTCTATTCAATTCAATTTAAAAGCATATGCTTATTACTAAAAAAGAAACCTCTAGGGACCAAACATCAACATCAGATATAAAGGAAAAAACTAGACTTCTATCATTCCAAGCTAATGATACAAGTTCTTTTTTTGCTACCCGATTCATATTACTTATTCTACATGTAAGACTTACCCGTGCGAGCATGGGCAAAATACTTGTTATTTTAATATTAAATTAGGTTCTTATATGATAGGTATTTTCTATCTACAATTAGAATTATCATCAAATTAAATCTATCCATAATTACAAAATTTTAATTATAGTCAAACATTTGGTAATTCTAATCAAATTATTATTATCATAGTTAGAAAAATCTAATAATCATATTTTTAATTCTCTTTAATTACCTATAATAAAAAATTTGATAATTATATATTTAATTCTATTTTCTTTAATATATAAACGAGAGATTAACGGTTTACTATTAGCCTTACATTTCAACAAATTGCCACATGCCTCTCCTTAACTTTTTAAAAGGTAAATTTCACTTAGCCTCAATAAGCTTAGCCATTTGGTACTAAGCCCACAAATATTTTGAAAACCACCAAAATATTTTAATTTTTTGCACTTAAACATCATAAGAGCATTACCCTATAATTTTATACTTACGAACATTATTCCTCAAGGCAATTATATACCTTTCAAATCATTCTTATTTATAGATTAACTCATAAAATTACAAATAAATCCTAAAAAATACAAAATTTATAAATAGCCCTCTGAAAAATTTGAAACTACAAACAACTCTCTGAAAAATCTAAAAATTTTAAGAAACTCCTTTAAATTCTGAAAATTAGAAAGGACCCTCTGAAAATTCTAAGAAGTACAAACCACCCCTTTAAATTCTAAAATTTATAGACAATCTAAAAACCAAAAATTTGAATATTATAAATGGTTCTGCCCAAAAATAAAAAATTACAAATAATGCCTTTTTGAATTTAAAAATTAGAAACAACCTCTTGAAAATTTTAAAAATTACATAGAAACGATTAAAATAATAAATGACTATTATTAAAGGTTTTCTATCAAAATATATTGAGGGTTAAGTGAGAAAACTAAAAAAATTATTTGGGTGTTTTCCTTCAAAATTTATTCGGGAAAGTTTAGTCATTTGGCGGTTTTCTGCCATTAGTTTATGGTTGTTTAGTTAGAGTTTCGAAGGTATTGGGGGTTTAGTAACAAGTGGCCAAACCTATTGGGATTTAGTAAAATTTTCATATTTTAATTTTTATAGAGAAGATCCATATTAATAGTCTATTGAAGAGTAAGTTAGTAGTTACTCTGTTATAGTATATATTGATTGTCAAATTAAGATAAGAACTAAAATCCTAAATGGGTAAGAGAATCAAGTGAAAGACATCATAAGTAAATAAAATATGGATATGTTATTCATGAGCAGAAAAACAAATTGAACTACAAAATGGTAGAGATGGAAAAGAAATGTTTTAAATTCCCCTTTTATATATAAATAGAAATTTATGATTTACTATTAGCCTTACATCTAAAAGAAAACCGGTCACATGTTCCTCCCTAATTTAAATTTAAAATTTTCAACTAAAAACTATCCACACACTTATTAAGTGAGGTAGTGTTTTTTTTTTAAATTTTAGAATATTACAAAAAAAAAGAGAGAGATTATAAAGGAGGAATTGGTGGTTAAGCCATCTAATTCCAATTGTAAATTTTGTTATAAAAATTGTCCACGTCCTTCTTTTGTATTTCTATTATATGAAGAAAAAAAAAAGCTCTGACTCAAGTTATCTACTTTTGAAGAAGGAAAAATAATTCAAAGAAAAAAAAATTCAATACAATTTAAATTTTTTTAAAGGAAGTACAATTCAATTTTTTAGAAGTCAAAAAAGAAGAAGAAAAAAATAGATATACAAATAAAAAAAACCAAATCAACTTGTGCGAGCACAGGCACAACACTTGTAAGATGTTGATAGAAAATAAAATATTTTCATAAATTGATTGAATATTTGACATTCAATTCTAGCTCAAAGGATGACCAGCAATGTTAGTGATCCCAGCTTGGTAGCCCAAAAAATTTAAGTAAAAAGGCTCAATGAATGGCAAAAATGTTTTAAAAAATCTCTCAAATTGAACGATGGGAATATCTTATTACCTTTGTGATGGTGGTTTGGATGTGTTTGTGCTTATCATTTGGAACACCATAGCCCATTAGCCCTACATCTTATTTTAATTTTTAAAATAAGAAGCAACTTCAAAAACCTATAAATTGTATCGTATTTTGAGAAGATGTTAGGAGTGATCGGGACATGAGCATTGGAATTTGGAACTCTATGACTACGAGCCTCTGGCCAGATAGATTTTTGTTGGTTTTGAAATTCAGAGCGTAAGTTAATCCACTGGGCGTTGTTTCTCAGTTTTTAGTTTTAAGAGAGATTCACGGTCATCAATAAATAAATAAACAATGCAAAGTGCACACCATAATCTAAGAGCCAGTTTAGCAAATTGCACAAAACTAGGCAGGACTAGTCCTGGCCTAGTTTTGTGCTAAACTGGTTTTCATTTAGACCAATCCCCTTGGTCCACATGAAAACTAGTTTAGTGCCACTATTTGGACGTAAAAAATAGGCCAGATTTGAACTCAAAAATTTAACAAATAAAAAACAATACCAAATTTAGCCAGGTTCAATCCTGACCTAATTTTACAAAATAGTCAAACACACCCTAGGTCAGTTTGGCAAATTGTACAAAACTGGGTCAGGACCAGTCCTGGCCCAGTTTTATGCTAAACTGGTTTTCATTTAAACCAGCACCCTCTTAGTCCAAATGAAAATTAGTTTAGTGGCACTATTTAGGCTTAAAAAATAGGGTCAGTTCTGAACTCGAAACTTTAACAAATAAAAAACATTATGAAATTAAACCATGTTCACTCCTGATCCAATTTTACAAAATAGTTAAACACACCGTAAGGCTCTAAGGGCCAACCCGATAGAGCGCCAGGTCCGGCCCAAGTCGGTTCTCACCCTAGATATCTGCCAACAGGATCTTAATCATTACCGCTAACAAAAACGCAGTGGACACCGGAAAAGTCTTCTTCATCAAGACCTTTGACTCAAAAAAGGGAGTGAAAAAAAAATTTAATTAAACGATGAAGGATCCCTTCGAAGCAGCCTTAGAGGAGCAACAGCATCAAGAATCTCCACCTGAATCCCCAATCCCCGTCGACGAGGAAGCCCCAGCATCGGCCGCCGACGCGATCGAAGACGACGTGGCTGACGCCGACGCGGGGCCTCCTCCGCCGCCGAAGACGCAGCAGCAGCAAGAAGCGGCGGCGGCGGCGGCGGGAAAGGGGAAGGAGGAGGATGGGGATGGGGATGAAGAGGAGGAGAACGTCCACGTGGGTCGCAAGGTTCCCTCGGGGGCTGATCCTGATAAGATGAGCAAGATGCAGTACGCCCCCAAGATCTTATCTTTTTTTAATTCAACTTATTTGTGTTACCAATTTTTCTTAGTTATTTTGGCCCTATTTCCTCTATCAAGCTCTTTTAGGGCATGCATTTGTTGTTTCTAAGTGGAAAAGAGAGAGTTTGTTGATGCTTGGAGAGGCTTTGTGATGCTCTTGTGTTTTAGTTTAAGTTTTTCATATACATTGGTTGGTAGCTCATAAACTACTGGCACTGGTGCACTATGTTTTCTAGCAAGTTTTAGCCAGAAAAATGTGAAACAAAGTAGAAATTGGATATTTAGGAGGGAACAAGGGAAACCGAAGCACATAGTTGTTGTTATAATAAGAGTATAAGTGTGAAGAAGAGGATACATATAGGAAGGATCCTACTGTCGTTCAATTCAATACAACCCGAGATCTTCAAGTGTCTACTTTTGATTGCAAAAGCACTTTATTTTTCCGAAGAAAAAGGATGGGATTTCAACTGAAATCCCAGCCGTTCTATTCATTTAAGCGCCTTAGGTTGATAACATAAACAACCTATACTCCC
This sequence comes from Asparagus racemosus, assembly GCA_037177215.1. Lineage (NCBI taxonomy): Eukaryota > Viridiplantae > Streptophyta > Magnoliopsida > Asparagales > Asparagaceae > Asparagus > Asparagus racemosus. Next base: position 19,027,579 of record JBAKGM010000001.1, read on the forward strand.
AGCCATAAGAGTACAACCTATACTCCCAAACTTAAGAGTACAAGCTATACTTCATACACCACCACAGTAGCAACCCCGTAGAAACTATGCTGATCCTAACCCAAAAAAACTACGTTACATACGAACCAAAGTACTCATAACAAGCTTTTTACATCACAACCAAAAGCAAATTTTCTAAGATCAGATCGTATCTGCATTAGCCCTCTGTTCAGCATCAACTCGAACTCCAAGCCCAGGCCCTTAGCTTCACCCAATCTTGTTCCACTCCTTGTACCTGCTCCTTGTCTTGATCCCCTAGTAGCAGCTCTTCTTGCTTACATAAGACATAGTTTCCAAGTACCTGGAATGAAAACCTAACTAAGAAGATGAAATATATATTAATCAGGTGTAATAACTGTAAAGCATGTTTCTTTCTTTTCTTTTCTTTTCTTTTCTTTTTTTAAAAAAATATTTAACTTCTTTCATACCACACAACCCAAAAAAAACTACACACCATCACATACCACTTCAATCTGTTATTAACAGGAATATCGGTATTTCTCCACGGCCAAATATGATCAGTATCATTCCAAGAAACATAAGACAAATTAAACTTAAATTTCATTGTACTCCATAAAGCGGAAACATATCCGCATTTAAGAAAAATGTGATTATGGTTTTCCTCTTCCAATTCACATAGAAAACACAGATTATTGACTGTCATATTTTCCATTATCAATCTATCTTTTGTGCTCTTAAATCTTAATCACCAACCATACTAACACTAACTTTTAAAGGGACAGGAAAATTCCAAATTTTATAATTGTCAAACCTTAAACCCCATCAGACAGGAATGAAAATGCCATTAGCTTCTCATCTTCAATATTTAACATCTCTGCGCTCATGAACATTAATTCCATTGACAATATTCATAAGCTCTAAAAACCTTAAAACATTTAGTACCTTGTAACTGTGTCACATCACCTAATTTCAACAATTAATTTCCCATTTCCTAAAACAAGAAACACTAGCATAATGTTTTTCAGCTAAAGCATATAAATCTGGAAAAATAAAAGCTAAATTAGTATTTCCACACCATTTATGCAACCAAAAAAAGTCTGATCTCCCTTTCCAACACACATAGCAATACACTTTAAGAAACAATCTAAGCCCTGACCAATATCTCTCCTAAAACTAGACACATTATGTTTTTTATGCACTAAATTTTCACCCACATAATAATTTTGGTTAATCCTTTTCTGATAGCCATACCGACAACCATTTACAAAGCAAGGCCCTCTTCATAATTCTAAGATTTAAATTTCCTAAACCCCCATACTCTTTAGGTATACACACATATTCCCATGCAATTAAGTTGGAAACCCCACTATCGTTATTATCTCCTGACCAAAAAAAACCTCTTACCGAACTTATCAATTTTATCACACGACCACTTAGGAAATAAAAACGTGGACATCTAAAACAAAGGAATAGATGATAAAACTGAATTAACCAGCACTAATATACCTCGTCTAGATAATCATTTACCTTTCCACATAGATAACCTCTTTTCAATCTTTTATATCGAACAAAGCTAAGCCTCTCTTCAAGTTATTAGGTCTCAATGATGCCAAGATAAGTAATGGGAACAGAACCCACTCGACAATTAAACATAGAGGCAATTTGTTGTTGAAGCTCCTCATGTTCTTCAAGTAAAATCATAGAGTTTTTATTAAAATTTATTTTCAAACTTGAGACCATTTCAAAACCATACAACATCAAATTTATGGGTATAATATGTTCTTTTATATTTGTGCAAAAGACTAATGTTGTCGTCTGCATATGCAAACATAAGACCTTTTTCCTACTAGAATCAACCCCTAATCCTTGAATTAAACTATTTGTTTCTGCTAACATCATCATTCTGGTTAAGATATCAGACTCTGACAGAAAGAGAAGAGGAGATAAAGGATCACCTTGTTTTACTCCTGTTTTAGAATATATCCGCTTTTCAGGATTAACATTGAACAAAATAGCAGATTTCCCTCCTTATAATCACATTTCCTCTTAAAACCAAAACCCTTAGCCTTCAGCACATCCAAAATAAATCTCCAATCAACCATATCATATGATTTTGCATAAGCAAGCTTCAACAAAATCCCCCTTTCTTTTTGTACCCAAAACTATCATTTATTCTCGCTTGAGCTGCCACTACACCTTCTACTAACAACAAACAAGGTTAATGAGATTTTCTATATGACATTGAGTAAACTAATTGGTCTAAAGTCTCCTGCATCAGTAGCATCCATCTTCTTAGGAATTAAGACCACATAGGCATAGTTAAATCTATCCATCTCCAACTTCCCTTCATAAAATTGAACAAAAACTTTCCACAAATAATCTTCTATAATATCCTAACATTCCTGAAAAAATAGATGTAGAAAACCACCTGAAGCCTTATCCCTACCCATGTCAAAAATAGTATTTTTAATTTCACACGGAGCAAAAGGATACTCCAAATCTTCAACTCCCCAATTTGTTGGAGGAAATAATCTCTCCTGGTCTATATCGCACAGCCTATCAACATGCATACTAAAAATTTTCTTATAATGTCTAAGAATTCATTAGCAATACCCTCCTCAGAGGAAATCTCTACATCATTCTCCTTAATTGTAGAAATCATATTTTTCCTCCTTCCATTTGCAACACTATAGAAATATTTACTATTGTTATTCCCCTCCTTAGATCTCTGTTTCTACATTATTTCTTCTTGATCTAAAATATTATCAAGTTGATCACACAACTCTTTTCTTTTTTTCTTTTTCATCAATTGTTTACTATCTTTCTTCCTCAAGCACATTTATTTTTTAACATATTTTTCAATACATCTTTTGTTTTACTGATGCTATAAAACTTATTTTTAGCTCAAGATTTCAACTTCTTCCTCAAAAATCTCAGTTTTTCTATAAAATTTCCAGCAGCAGATTCAAATCTAGAAGTTGAATTCCACCAGTTTTGAATATATCTTTTCAAATTATCATCCTAAAACCAAACTTTTTCAAATCTAAGAACCTTTTCAAAACACATAGCCTCTTTAATTTCCAAACATATAGGAATCTAATCAGAAAGGTAGCTAGAATACCCTTGTTGATGACAAAGAGGAAATTTAGCCTCCCACACCACATTAATAAAATTCTATGTAATCTAGTCATAGCAGGATACTCTATACCATTTGACAAAGTAAACTTTCTTCCTTTTAGAGGGGTATCTAGCATTTCTAAATCATTAATCACATCAATGAACTCCTCCATATCTCTGATATGACTATTTCTTTCTCTTCTATCACTTACCTCTTTATCACCCATCTCTTTAGTAATATTAAAATTCACTAAGGTCATCCAAGCTCCATTCCACACAGATTTAATATTTTTAAGCTCCTGCGAAAAATCTCTATGATAATGAGGTTTATATACTGAAGTTAAAGACCATTAAAAACCATCAAGCGTACGTTGTAAAAGGTGCCTATAATTTCATTAACTTTCCTCCATTTAGTATCAGTCCACCCGATTAACATGCCCCCAACAAACCTATTGCAGGCAAACAAACCCAATCAAAATAAGAGTTCCTCCCAATCTTTTGCAAGATTCTATCATTAAGCACATTTAACTTTGTTTCCTGAAAGCAAACTATATCAAATTTATTTAATCCACAAAAGTCACCAAACTTCATGCTATCCTCACCTAGACCCCTCACATTGTTGGATACAACGGTAGATAAGTTGGACAACCTAGGAAATTTAGTTAAATAAAACTGATTTATTGATGGTTTTTAGAGGAGATACAGAGCTGCTGTGCCCGCACTCTACAGTTCTAGTTTTGAGCTTTTTTCTCTCTTGATTTTCTTAATTACAATGTTCAGCCACAACCTGGTTTATAAAGCAGTACATAGATAATTCTAGAGATCACAATAAATAAGTTTTCATCTCTCAAATACTTAAAAATACAAAGAGTCTCCTGTTGAAGTAATCATGCGATGAACTAGCTTCTAGAGAGTAGAATAAATGCCTAGAAAATTACAAATTACTTTGTTAGCATCTCCTCTTAATTTGTAATTTTCGGTTGCTCCATAAACTTGTCCATCTTTACTTGAGTGAGTGGTTTTGTGAAGACGTCAGCTGGTTGCTCAAAAGTATTGACAAATTCCATGCAGATTTCTCCTTTGCTAACCAAATTATGAATGAAGTGATGCCTGAGTTCGATGAGCTTGGTTCTAGTATTTCTTGGTCATGGCTATGGCTGATTGTTGGTCCTTCTTGCTTCTGCTACAAATCTGAAAGTAATCTTCTTAACCAAACAGCTTCACATGCTGTAGTTGTTGCTACAGTATATTCAGCTTCAGCTGAAGATAAAGCCACCATAGGTTGCTTCTTTGAACTCCATGAAATTACCTTTGATCCCAAACAAAATAGATAACCAGAAGTGCTCCTTCGGTCATCCACAATTCTAGCCCAATCACTATCGCTAAAACCAACTAACTTGCAGTCATCTTTATTCATATACTTGATGCCAAAATTTTTAATACCCTTGAAGTAACGAAGCACCCTTCTTGTTGCATCAAAATAAAGTTTACTTGGCTCATTTGTGAACCTAGAAATGAACCTTATTGAATACACAATATCAGGCCTTGTGTTTGTGAGATAAAGCAGCGATCCAACAAGGCTTTGATAAGCCTTCGCATCTGCTTTCTTTGCACTATCACTCTGCTGCAATTTTTTATTCAAGGCCATAGAAGTACATATAGGTCTGCAATCTGCCATTTGGAACTTTTTCAGCAAATCCTCCACATACTTCTCTTGAGTGATAAAAATTTCTCCTCTTAATTGCTTCACTTGAATACCTACAAAGTATTTCATAAGGCCAACTGACCAAGATTAGTCATCTCAAATTCCAGCATCATTGCCTTCTTGAAATCTTCTATCATCTTCATACTTGTGCTGGTGTAGATAAGATCATCAACGTACAAACAAACGACAGGAAAATCACCATTAGCACCAGTAGTCTTAATGTTCTCAATCAAAAACTGGAACTTGACTTGATAAGAAAGAGAACAAGATGTTGCTATTGTTGGAAAACACTGTCATGATTGATAGAGGTAGCTTTCATACCAAATTTGTTGGATACACCAGAAGATAAGGAGGACAACCTAGGGAATTTAGTTAAATAAAACTGAATTATTGATGGTTTTTTAGAGAAGATACGGAGCTGCTGCTCCTGCGCTCTACAATTCTAGTTTTGAGCTTCTTTTCTCTTGATTTGCCTCTACCTGATTTATGAAGCAGTACATAGATAATTCTGGTGATCACAATAAATAAGTTTTTCATCTCCCAAAGACTTGGGAATACAAAGAGTCCTGTTGAAGTAATCATGCAATGAACTGGGTTTTAAATAGTAGAATAAATGCCTAGCAAATTACAAATTACTTTTTCAACACACATTCCATGAATATATAATCATAATGCAAACAATGAAAACCCAACGACAAAGTTCACACAGAAAACACAGGATCCACTTTCAAAGAGAACAAGCTCTTTCCTTCTCTAGATCTCTGATATAATCTAGAGCCTTCATACCAGTAATAGAATTAAACATTATAGCACATTTATTTCCTATACTAGTGATGATTGCAAAAGCACATGAAGTTATTAGTGAATCTAATCAGAAGATTCAGTTAGGCCCTTTTCATGACTTCCTCCCATTTGTATCTCTCGGGAAAAAGTGTGCAAAACTATTGTGAACTTAAGTTTCTGTAGGTGCCAGGTTACACATGCACTGATATAATTGGTGCAAGTTATTGATCATAATGTTTTGTTCTTGATTCTATATATTAATGCTGCGTGATGATATGCATTTCTTTTTAGAAAAGCCAAGTCCACGGATAAGTCTAGGATCTATGTGCGGAAATCCAAATCTACTGAGAGATTTATGACCCACTTGAGAATTCAAATACAAGAATTTATATAGGATTGGAAGTCTTGATTATCCAAATCCTATATTTCTCTGAAATATTTCATGACTACTAAGAACAATTAGAGTCCGACAAAGTTTTCTTTTACAAACGTTGTTCTTTTCTACATTTAGCATCATTAAATCTGTTCAAGCATGGGAAACTAAATAAATCATGTATAAAAAGGAAAGAGATGGTTTAACTATAACTAAGTGAACTGAATCATCTACATATTTGTCCAACTATATGGCTAGAACATGAAGGGTCCATATCTACATCGGATAAGGTTTCGGATCTATTGGGTTATTAAATATGGTTCCATGATCCGAACGATAAAAGTTGGTTCAGTCGGATCAGGTTAGCTGGTTGTTGGGCGACGTTGTCACCCATAGTGATGACTATGGTTTTTAAACTTTCTGAGAATTCATCCATTGCTATTACAGTTGAGAAAGGATTTGGTAACATAATTACGACATAATCATCCAATGTCAAGCATGGACCAGAACTTTAAAAGCTGAATTGTAGATTTTGCATATTTAACTTTTTTGTTTGTTCACCTTCTAAATTTTTGCATAAATACATTGCTCACAGGGCGATACTATCACAGTTCACGGAGGAACAAATGAGTAGATATGAATCCTTTAGGAGATCTGGCTTTCAGAAGTCTAATATGAGAAGAGTATGTTTTCTTCCTTGCTAATCTTTGTATATTATGAAGAAATCTCTTAGAGAGACATGTCACTATTCCGTCATGTTGTTAAATGCATGTTCTTCCTTTTTTTCCATTTTTTTTAAATGATGGTTTAGACATATGCTACATCCTTTAGAAGATTGGTTTGCTAGCTTTTCTTTTTTACCTCCCCCAGTTATCTTTGTATTTGCTATTTTCTTGTAACTGAGGGTGACCCGTGGCATGCTGCTTCGGTAGCACTGAGATCTTGAGCTCACTTCTATGGTTTTTCATGGGGATAACGAGAACCATTGCACTAATAATGTCATAAGCAACAATTCTTCTGTCACACTCGATTTGCTAACTTCAGGATCTTACTTACCAGATGCAAGCTTTTGATTCCTCCTTTTGATTTTCATGGTTTTTTGGGAGACTGGTCGTTTTTTACATGTTTACAGGTGTTAACAATATGTTTTTAAGATATATTCACATAAAGCCAATAATTTAGATTATACTGTGATATAAAAAAGTAATCACCTGCTCTACCATATAATCATATCTCAAAAATCTGATTAGACCATCGAACCTCTTTGTCAATTGCACATGTCAGGTAAAGCACATAGGTTTTTGGACGTTTAAGCATTCTGTGGATGCTGATTGGGTTAGCTTGCTTGCCTGCAGCGGCGTCATCTTTTCCTTCACATTTGGATCAAGCACCATTGATTAAAACAGTAAAGGCTTAGAAAAACAGAATTCTTTTGCTCCTCGTTGATTCCCATTTGATTTTGGTCCTATTGTCTTCAAATTGATTAAGGTTACAGGTCACCTTATGCGTCACACCCATCAAATCTCGTGAGAACCTCATTGTACTGATGCACCTTACTTCTTCATGACACCATGATTTTGTTCTATTTGCAGCTATTAACGAGCATCACTGGGAGTCAAAAAATTTCCATGCCCATGACAATCGTCGTCTCAGGAATAGCAAAAATGTTTGTTGGTGAGCTAGTTGAGACAGGTAAATTTAAGTTACTTAGTGGTGATTGTTACATTAGTCAATGAGTATTGCTTGTTTTTCTTGTAATCTGCTTCATACTCTCTAATTGCAGAGTATTTCATAAGAAGTTGTCTGAATGTTCCGCAGGTAGGACAATTATGATGGAAAGAAAGGAAACCGGACCGATTCGACCTTGTCACATAAGAGAAGCCTATAGAAGACTGAAACTCGAAGGGAAGGTACCTAAGAGGTCAGTGCCAAGGCTTTTCCGATAGAAGACGGCTTCTATCTATAAAATTAGCAAAGGATCATTTGTTCAAGCTAATTCAACCTATCTAACGGTTTCAGAAGGACCAGTTGGCCTGGGATAGCATAGAAATGGTTTAGCGGCAAGCGGTGACGATCTTTGCTAGCTCTGCTTTTGTACCTGTAAAAGTATAACACAATGTAAGCTAATTTTATTGCATTCCTTGGTTGTGTAACTTGTTAAATTATGAAGCTACAATGATAATTATCTTGGTATCGGTTTTTTTTTTTTTTTATTTATTACTCCCTCCCCTTGGCGGTGTTAATGGCCCTTCTTGTGATTGAAAGCTTGCAGAAATTTTGTAGAATGCATGTTCGATGTTTGATTAACACTTAGACAGCCCAACGTGTAGCTCGACTTAACTATAAGCCCACAAAAACTACTACCCGAGCCCATTGCGGCCTGTTTATGAGAGGAAGCAAACAAATTATTATCATGTCTTTTCATTTTCTTTGCTTTTGAATTGAGTTGGAGAGCGATCAAGAAATGATGATGGTATTTCTCCATCACCACCAACCCCCATTGCTAAAAACTACCAATATCATCATGATTTCAACTTCAACCTTCAGTTTCAAGCAACAGCAACTACCCACCAACAACAACAACAACAAAACCAACAAAAATTACAGGAACTCAAATCCTCGCTAGCTTCTGATTCTGCTTCAATGGCTAGTGTTGCTCTCTCTGTTCTGCTTCTTCTTGCTTTGGTCCATAATGGGTGTTGCCAGACGGATGCCTGTGGTTCCGATCTGAGCACATTTCTGCCTTCTCCTTTCAATGTTTCTGGCCTCAGCTGCAAACACATTTGGAACAGCTTCATTCTGAGAGTAATTTTTCTCTCCCCCCTTGTTTTACTACTTCACATAGCTAGGTGTCGTAAGAACTTTCAAACGAGGTGGATTTATTATTGGGAGCAGAACATTTGTATTCCTAACTCTGCAAGTGTTTGCGTTTTGTGTCTAATTTATGAAATGCACTGGTAATATGAGTGCCTGATAAGTGATTTGGATCCAATGTTAAATGGGTCGAAGCATTCTCAATCTGACATTTATGTCTTCCAATTTGTAAAGAATTAATATTAGCTTCATATACGTTTAAAAAGAGAAAGATCATAGTGCACTGTTTTTAGGAGAGGTGGCTTGTAAGGAGGAATGAGGAGCAACACTTTTCCAAAAAACTTTCCAAACAGGGTGAATAGGTTCCTCTACCATCCTTTCTCCCCTATTCCCCTCTATCCAAACAGGTCTAGTGCTTTCTTCTAGTATATGCAGTTGTTTCATTTTTCATCGAATGTGCATTTTATACTAGGTTTAAATGCAGACATGTCTAACATAGTGACCTACCATGGAGGTTAGCCACTTGTTATCCCTAAACGTTTATATTTTAATTGATACCCTCATATCCAAATGTAGTCATCTACCCGCGATTTGAACCCATCATGTAAGTATCATCTGATGTTAACGTGTTGCGAAGAGAGCTTATAATAATTCAGTGTCTTACAGAGGGACCCTATATTCTGTAATGTATCGAACATACATCCTACAATAGTACATGTACAAATAGCTGAGAGAATTTTGTGTGGGCACTCGGGGATCTGAATGCTAAACAAACATTTTTTGGTAAAAATTAGCTTACCTCCTATAACCGGTCTGTGTCTGCAGTGAACCCTTTATCCTATTTGGAACCATTTTTATTCTAAAATGTATCATAAACAATATTTAGCTTTCCCCCTTTGAAACTAATGAATTCTTTCAAACATTTTAGATAAACCAACCATTATTTCCCACATCAGTATAACTGCATCTAAGTTCTGATCCTTTCCATATTTCTATGACTTGCAGTATTCACAGGATCAAGATAACATTTTGAACATTGTACTCTCAGCTGTATATACATCTGGATGGATTGGTATAGGATTTTCAAATGATGGTATGATGGTTGGCTCAAGCGCAATGGTTGGTTTCGTCGGCAAAGGAGGCAGAGCACATATCAAACAATACTATTTAAGGGGCCAATCAAGCTCAGAAGTCATTGTAAATGAGGGTCAATTGACAGAAACAAATGTAAAACCTGCAGTTGTTCTTTATGGAGTTAACATCTACTTAGCATTTCAATTAAAGTTCTTGTCTCCTGTCAGTCAGCAGCAGCTCCTACTTGCTTTTTCTACCGCAACCCCAAGTAGCTATCAGCTCACTGAACATGATGATAAGATATCTGTTTCCTTCGACTTTTCAGGAGATTATTCAGGAGGTTTGCACATCTAATCATTGTTATTTATTTATTTAACAGAGTGCACGCAGTCTTGTTGCCATGTTTTGCTTGCAAGAAGTGTTGATTTCTGTTACCATGATGCTTCATATTATGCGGGAAAAAAATTCCTAACTCGGGATATTTTGACATGACATGACGATTTGATGGTTAAAAACAATTGAAAAGATATTTTTGTGTTTAAAAATGGGCAGGTGCAGAAATAATACCTGGGATGAATAAATAAGAGGAAAATTTTGAAAAGAAGTGTTAGCAAGGATCATATTACTTCTAAGGTCATCCAAACCTGTCTCTTGCTTCTTTTAACTTTGTTAAAAATATATTGAGATAGGTACAAATTTTAGTTAACTGGGGCTTGATGCTGCTCTAAGTATCTGCATTCAGATGCGCATGCTTTCCATATAATAATTGGTTCGACATACGTGCTAAAATTCCTCTTTTGATTGACAAATTGATTTTTCTTGAAAATTTGTACTACTCATATTGATAAAATTGTATCCCCTTCCAATTTACCATCTGAGGCTATTAACTTGAAATCTTTTGTCAAACAAATTAAAAAAACGACTTGAAAATTTTTTGCACTAGTGAAGGTCTCAGTATCATTTTTAAGGTACCTGCTCAATTGAAAACTTCCTTTATAGGTACACCTCCAACCTCTTTATATCCTTACAAGCTGAAAAGGAATCATGGAGCCTTGGCTATATTTGGATGGGGTGTTCTTCTACCAATCGGGGCAATCATAGCAAGATATGGGAAAGGATGGGATCCATTATGGTATTATATCCATGTCATCATGCAATTTGCAGGATTTATTATAGGCCTTGCTGGTGTAGTTGCAGGAATTTCACTGTATAATAAGTTGCATTCAGATGTTTTCGCACACAGGGGACTTGGCATCTTTGTCTTTGTGCTAGGTATTCTTCAGGTGAGCCATATAACATTTCTAAGAACTATAATTCAACTCAAATTTTACATACAAAATACCCTCTTCATATAATGGGTGTTCATGAGAGCTATATCAGGACCCCATGCATTTATGTTACGTTCAACGCTTATTTGAATTGAAATTTGGATTTATGACTAACTTTGGTTTTAGATTGTTTTTCCTCGGAGGTTTGATAATTGCATATAAGTTGAGTTGGGCTATTTCAACATGCAAATACTATCAACACGATTTTAAAATTCGGAGCCCGAAAATGAAAAGCCAAACCGGTAAATATGATCTATTACACAGGAACTATGTAGAAATAAAATTTTAAAGGATTTCAACATCGTTAACTCATGTATCATATGTCGTCAAAATCAACATTTCAGAATTATCGTAAAGTTGGTTAATTTTTTGCCACTTTATACATGATTCATGTGTAGTAGATCACATCAAAATTCTTTGAAATTTTATTTCTACATAGCTCATGTGTAGTAGATCACGTCAAAATTCTTTGAAATTTTATTTCTACATAGCTCATGTGTAGTAGATCACATCTACCTGTTTGGATTTTTATTTTTAGACTTTGGATTTTAAAATGGGATTGATTATATTCGCAAGTTGGATACTATAAACAGTAGCCTAGCTCAACTCAATACGTATAACCTAATTGATCATTTTAAACTTGTGGTGATTAACTTGATTTAAACTGAGTTAATATATTTTATTTATTTATCTATCTATTTGTATTTAGTTAGCTGTCGTCTTGTAATCTCGCCTTACTCTTCATCTGGGACCAAAAAATGATGTGTTCTTTCCCAATTAAACATTATAGAAAGTCAGAAAAACATTAAGCCATTTTATTTGTTATATATCATCTTTTTCCATTCCCATCAAATTTTGGTATAATATACTTTTCTCAGGTGATTGCATTCTTCATACATCCCGATAAAGACTCTAAGATCCGAAAGTACTGGAACTGGTACCATCACTGGGTTGGGAGGCTCGCTCTGTTTCTTGCATCGGTCAATATTGTACTTGGGATTCAAGTTGGAGGAGCAGGAAATGCTTGGAAGGTGATATATGGTATTAACCTCGCTCTGATCTTAATAACAACCTCGGTGTTGGAAATAATGTCATGGACAAGATGGTCCAAGAAATTTGTTTCCCCTCCTGCCTTTTAAATCGTGTATCCTACGTACCGTTTTCAGCCTATTTGTCATCAGAAGATATTCACCGTTGAAAGTTCTTGTTTGTTCCCATTTCCCTTGAGCTAGACAGAACTTAGTCGGAGTGTTGATATTGAAAGTAGTTACAAGTTCGTATGTGAATCTTCGGAGCCTTAAGAACTATTTGTCAGACTCATGATTCAATTCACTATGCATGTGTGTAACTCAAGAGAGACGGCAAAAGCAAGGACAGGGAAAGAAAAAGAGGAGAACCAGAACAAGAGAAGGAATGTAATGTGTTGTGCAGAGTTTTTTGTCACAGTGTTTTTTTTTTTTTTTTTTTGGTCAAGGGTATTGCATCAATATTTTCTTCATTTTGGTAACTGGAGTGCATTTTGATTTGACCTTTTCACTATGGATGCATGGTGAGACATGCTAGATATGAAATATTTTAGAGGAAACATTAATCTGATAGGAGACTACTAACATTTTCTTAATTGTGTTGATTGTGTTGTGCTAATAGAAACCCTGTACGTTTTTGCTTGTGAGTTGTGTGAAACCCAGGAACCTGCATGAGAATGTAACATTCTCAAGCTAATTCATGAATACTGAACCTTTGTGCATCTAAACCTTTTAAGTTGCATAAAAATAATTGACGGCACAATAGCACAGAGAATTGAGTCTTTAGGAAGCCAATTCAGAGAATATTAGTTAATCACATCTTACATGTATACAGAGCGAGCCATTGACATGATTAACTGCTGTTTGATATTAAACAAATAGAAGGTAATTTGGATCGTCCAGATAAAAACAAATATCTGGTACTGCCTTCAACATCCACCATGGCATGAAAACTCCTTGATTCTTATTGATATGCCTATCTATTTCTATCAGATATAATTCTAGAATATTCAGGATGTTCTCTAGCCTAACACATGCAGATTTAGTTGTTGGGAAAAAAAAAACACAATTTTGGCAATATGTATTCCAAGTAATCTGGTGAGATTCATTGGTTTCAGGATTATTTTGACAATCCTCGGAAATCTAGAAATAGGCTCATTAGGGAATATTAAAAAAAAGGAGTAGATTTAATCACATGGCCACAAATAAAAGCAGAAATCGTGATTCTTATTGCAATAGATAGAGCATCAAAATTCAGACCGTTTCACAATTAGCATTATTTTTTTCCAAAAACATACAGGCCAATAAAACTTGAAAATGAAAAGGAAAAGGGGAAAGGTAATGGTATTAGACTGTTCAATGATGGGAGGGAATTAAGTTAACAACTCCAACCTTACTCAGGTAATATATGAGGTCAAAAATGTTGTATTCTCCTATTACCTCTGAAGTCCCACTTTTACAAGTCCTCATAGATGCAAAGAAAATAATTCACCAAAAAACCTGCAATATTACACAAAAACGATTACATCGGGCAGATTTTGCAGGTAATTGAGTTGAGATGAAAATATCTAAGGAACGAGATGAAAATATCTAAGGGAGAAATTGATTAAGTTGTGTTACTTGTCAATAATGATAACAGCAACAATAATTCAAATACAAAGTCTACAAACAGGTGATTTAATTAACCCAGGGCCTAAATCTAATTACTCTTTTAGAACAGAAGGTATATATTATATAACCATCAAATGAATCATTTCAGGTAGCCAACTCGCCCAGGTCAATATCAGTCTATGGGTCCAAATGGCCTACAAAGTTTTGTGCCAATATGCATTGAAGGAAATGGATGCTAACACTCACAGCAATCATAGATTTTCCTCCAAAAATCAGCGAGTATGGTGTATCATTTCTTTTCTAATTTCTAGTTACAGATCTCAAACGTTATGTAGCAGAGACTTCTCTCCCGGTCTTTCCTCACTATGTTGCTCTACTTATCCGCCTTTCATGGAGTTGATGTGTCAGTGTTTTAGGTTATGACAATTGGTTTTGGCTATTAAAATTGAGAGCATCATCTTGAAAAGTTCATCTTTGGTTAGACGAATGAGTGCCCAGCCCTCTTCTATATTAAGCATTCAGTGACCGGTCAATATCTGTCCTGTATGCATTTGGTACAAGTGCAATATATTGTTGGTGTTTATCTACTGTATTTTGAAATTGTTCCATACAAATAAATCTAAACCAAGATATCATGTTCTGCCCACATGCGTACAATGCCATGACTGAGTACTATAAACAACGTAAGGAGTAACTTCGAGAAACATGTTATGTGTTACCACATATTCTAGGTGTTTTATTCCCTATTAATGTGTCCCGACAATTTAATTTTTTCATGTAACTGAGTTACTGCAACAATAGACTATTTGCAGCACTCTCATACATGTATAAGGGAGACAATATGAACCATGAGAAAATGTTTGCACACCAATGAGGTCAAAATGTATTTTCTGAGATGGTCCAAGGGCATTAATTTTACAGATAATTTTTTTTTTGAATTTCAAAAAATATCTAATAAGATAAAAGGGACAAATTTGAACAGCTGCCAGAAGATGGACAGTAATTTTGATGAAATCTATCACTATTAGAAATTCCTAAACATGAATATGAATAGATCCTTATCCAGTGCAGTTGAGAATGCCATATTAATACCTAGAATATGCAATAAATATTATCATACCTGTGCTGTCTCTACAAGATTGTCTGAGGAAGGAAAGAGCTGAATTGCTTCGTCAAATTTGACTTTCCAGGAATAGTAACATATGGGGACCATGAAGCCAGAGAATCAACCAAGGAAGAATTTGAAACATGCCATTTCTGTGGATGGAATCATTCATGACGAAGGTATGTTGGAAGTAGTATCACCAGGGGAAGATACATCTGAAGCTCTAGGAACATCACTTTCTCTAACTACTCTGTGATAAACAACTTTAAATGACTGCGATCCATGAGGCCTATTTAGCAAACTAATAGGCATTCTGAGAGTTTGTTTTCGACGACTTCTTCCCTTTATGTATATGCTAAAACTTCCCTCACCTTCATATTTCTTACTGCTTCTGGTACGTTTTTCAACACCAGAATCTCCTTTATCTGTGAGTACTATTTCTGGCTTTAGTTGAGTCGCATTTGCTACATTGTCAGAAGACACTTCAGATTCTTTCTTTTCTGATGATAAAATTTGAGAAGCTGTGTTCCCACTTTCTATTACTGACATACTGTCCCCTTCTCTGTTGATTTCTTCTGTAATACTGCTCTCCAATGGAGTCGAAGCACAATTGACACTGTCAGATTGTACAATCGGTCCTGACATGAATTCAGGCATTGGATTAGCGATAGGTGGCAAGGAAGAGAAATGTACAGGGTGACAGTTGGGCCAAATTGTTCCTGGCACAAACTCAGATGCATTTGGATGTATACTGCACTGCCAAGCATATTGGTTGGGGTGAAACATGTTGCTATTCATAGCATATGTGCTGCTTGGCACTGCTTGGGGCTGGGTATACGGTGGATACACAAATGGCAAAGGATGAATTATGCTAGGGGGCCGAGGGGAAGAAGGATATGGATGATGTGGAGATGCACACATAGGAGGTGGTGCAGGCATAACACCTGCAGGCCCTGGGTGAAGGGCTACATTCAAAGGCCAAGGTGCGACCCCAGGAACTGTACAGCTTGGGGGAAGGCTAACATTTACAGGCACTGGGCTAAGCACCGCAGGAGGAGATGGGTTGAAAGGTGTAGCAGATGCAGATAGTTTCTTATTAGAAGTGTCTCTCACATCAACAGTGTTCAATGATAGCTTCTCCTTTAGGTCATCAGTAGCTCTGACTTGGCAGTCAACATTTTGAAAACCTTCTTGATGTGCAATACCACTAGAAGTACTCTTGGGCTCAGTAACACTGGGTAGCATTTCCTTGAGGCATTCTTTTTCAGGTACATCAGTAATTAAACATTCAATATTCACACAATCAGGTCCAGGGATAGATTTCTTGTTGTGATCATCACTTAATTCTTTACTAGGTAGCCATTCTGGAACATCAGCATTATTAGGTATCACGTCCTGAAACTCATCTCTGGAAGCCCTGGTATCTGAATCATTATTGATAGGCATTCCTTGACAAGAAAACACTTCTACATCTGAAGATACCAATTCAGATAGGCCAATACCTTCATCAGGTTTTTCAATATCTTCCTCCCTTTCAGTAACTTCCATATTCTTATCTGAGGGAATGTCTGTGTCTTGCATGCATTTCTTGTTTTCTTGTTCTATATTATCTTTATGTATTGGCATAACTGAATCCTCTGCATCATTCCCGGACACTACTAAATCTTCTGTTTCTGTTCCACCTTTAGCAGTCAATAAGTCTTTATTCATGGTAATGTCTTCCTTGACTTTCCTGACCTGAATTTTGGCTATAGTTCCTGGAGGTGCCAATGCAACATCTTTGTATGATGGAGAACTTCCAAGTTCAACAATCGTACTATTGTAACACTCGGAAACATCACCTATAACAGGTCTTTGAGTATTCAATCCAGGGTTAACATTAGGTGAAACAGTCTGAGGAATTTGCAGATTTGCTCTTTCAACTATCTCTCTGGAGTTATTTGTCGCCTTGGTGTTGCTTGATGAAGGCACTGATTTGACCCTGTATGTCACAGCCTTATATATTTTTCGGCCAAACTTGGTTCCAGGTGACTGAACTTTCATATGTTGATCTGGATAGCCTCCAGAAACTACAGTCCTTTTCTTCAATACATAATAACGGCTGTTTGAATAAGGCAGCCTTGGTTTGGCGTGAACAGTTTCGGACGTGCCATTGCTCTTATGATAATTATAGTCCTTTCCAGAATTTGTGTGTTGCTGCTTAAGCCGCTGTCCTGAGGATCCAGCTGATCTTGGCCTTTGAACAGGCTGCCACCCATCTTCTGCCTCTTTGTTTACCTTCATTGGCACTTCAGCAACAACACTATTCTGTTTCTCAGGCAATACTTCAGATATCTCCAGAACTGTAATTTTTTCCTCAACCACAGATTCTTCATGTTTAATCTGAACTTCCGGACTACTGACTAGCTTATCAGCTGGTGTATATATAGCTTCACTGTCTTCTTTTTCTTCATCTGAATTTGTACCAGTAGAGTCCTTGGGTGAGATATCGGAATCAGTTATATTCAAGCTTTGAGCAGACCTTCCTTTCACCTGTATCAGTATCAATGGTTACTCTATACGTGATAAACAAACAAGGATAAGCATATATAATTTTGCAAAGATCATCTTCAACGCTTAGATATATAAGAAATAAGTTTACTACTAAATTTTTTAAAAGAATGGAAATTAATTCTCCAGATGAAAAAAAAAAGGTTGAATTAAGCTTCTTGCAAGCAAAATATACATATCAGCGCTATACAGCCAATATGACCTAGTGAATAATGTCTGGGCAAATAAACAGGTAAGGGCTAGTTTTCCAGTAGCTAACCAACAGAAAAAAATCAACCACAAGAGTGTACTAACTGGAGATAATAGATTACACCTCTGGTGCATAATTCGATATGATTCTGGCATATAAAACTTGTAGAATATTAATATGGGTTAAGTGCAAACTGACCCTCTGTAGTATCACCCAATTGCAAAGAGACCCCTTTTAGTTCTATTTGTTGTGAATAGACCCCTTATAGTTCTACTTGTTGCGAACAGATCCTTGGTAGTATTGGCCCAAGTGCGAATACACCAACAGATCCCTGGTAGTATTGGCCCAAGTGCGAATACACCCCTTTAGAGAACTTTGTCGACTCTTTTAAAAGTAATAAAATAAAGGGTGTCTATTCTCACTGATAGAACTATAGGTGGTCTATCCGTCTCCTCAAACATTTTTAACAATTTTAAGAGTGAAAAAAAAGTCATTCACAGGGTCTATTCGCAACAAGTAGAAATACTGGGGGTCTGTTTGCAACAAATAGAACTGCAGGGGTCTCTTTGCAATCGGGTGATACTGCAGGGGGTCTGTTCCCAATTAAACCCATTAATAATATCTTGACTTAGATGTAAACCTTATAGAATATCTTTGACAAGGTATATTCTGGCAAACAAAACATGTAAAACTTGTTGAATGTTCTTATAAAAGTTTGACAAACTTGGACAGAAACATGGGCTTACATGCAGCTAGCCTGCTGAGCAACTTTAGAGTGATGCTCTGCAGGCTAGCTGCATATAAAGCTTGTAATATTCCATGCATATGTAATATTAAGATGTTGCTAACAGTGACTACCTTTTCAGAAATCCTTTTGCAGAAATTTTTGTACAAAGCTATTTTCTACAAAATATAAATAATACCTTTAAGCTCAAGTTTCTCCTCTTTATTGACTCAGAATCACGACCTCTGGTATCTTGACTTGGATTTATGTAGTCAAGCAGATCAGACACACTGCCATGTCGAATAAACACAATAAAAAGAGTTCATCAGGTGAATTGAACCACGTGAAATAGATTCCATGTTCAATAGAAAAAGGATTTTTAATGAAGACAAGAGCAGCACATGATAGCATAGGCTAACAACGTATTACAGTTTGATCTCAAGTTATATGAATATGGTACAAATATAACCTTAAATGGCCTTTACTAGCAATGGATGCATCAGGTTTCCGAGTGCCATTGCGAGCAGCTTCTTGCTGTTCAAAAGCCTTGGACTCAAAGTATTCAAGCCACGCGGCAGCATCCTGCAATATATGGTGCAATGTAACAGATAAGGATGTCTTCTGGCACAAAATAACAATATCAGGATCTAAACCATAACCAAGTCCGGCCTGTACCAAGTTACAGTTTGATTTTCTGACTTAAGGAATGAACTAAGCAAAAATAAATAATAATAATAATAACAAAGAACAAAAAACAAAGAAACAAACGGTACCTGAGTACGCAGGTCATCTGGACCAAGCTTTGCTCGAAGAATTTGTAAGGTTGTTTGTTCATGCTGAACACTTAGTGGATATGCTTCCATTAGTGAAAGTGCAATGGCTATAGCATGGTAGCTTGCTGCTGTCTGAGGATTAAAGGAAAAGGAGATCATTTGTAAGGAGCTGAGAGATAACGGATAAAAAGAAATCAACAACATCATACTGAATTAAGCTGTGTGCTGGTACAAGATCTTAATTATCAACTATTGATCAATTTTTACTTTTGATTGGAAAAAATAAATAAGTTTCACCGTGGACTTACTCCAGTTCATAACAGAAACTTATTTTACTGTTTAAAAGCTACACAGTCCATGAAGTATATACTTGGTAATTATCATTGTGCTTGATTTAAGATTTTTATTAAAAAAAACTAAAGGATTACAAGCAAAAACATACCTGAATATGGTCTGGACCAAGCAATCTCTGATTGCATTTTAAAGCTTTATGGAGATACCTCAGAGCCACATGCACATTTCCTAGACCTTCTTCCATCATGGCAACATTGATATATGTGGCAGCTGTGTTCGGATGAGATGGTCCACAAGTAAGATGTAGCAGATACAATGCACGCTTCACATACCTGTATAAATTATGATTCAAAAAGGCAATTTAAATCTTTATGGAACCACTGCAATCATGTAACTTTTCTACAAAAAGAAGCCATCATATCACGAAGAAAGATGATGTGAATAGTAGTTTGTCCATAGAAAACAATTGAACTATAAACCATTCTCTGGCTGCAATCATCAACTGGCTTACTTAGGTCTTATTACAGACATCCACACTAGACGAGAACTCCATATGCATGAGAATAATTGAAAATTGAAATAACTTACTTGAGGGCCAGTTCTGTATGTTGAAGCCTATAATAGAAAACAGCAAGGTCACCGTAACTCTTCATTGTATCTGGATGATCAAGTCCTAGTTCCCGTTCATTAATATCCAATGCCTTCTGCTGATATATCGTAGCCTGAAAATTCTATGTTAGTAAACTAACAAGCTGTCAACTGAGAGAAAAAATAAAGGAATATAAGACATCAATGAGATCCATCCCCAAACCAACATAAGTGAACAAGGCAGTCTTCAAGGATTTATGCAATTACATGATATGCATATTCGAAGAAACTAAATTATGGATTCAAACTTCATTACCACTAAAGACATTTGCATGTAAACCCCATGTAAATGACAGTGTAAAGCCAACAAATGAGAATTCAAATAAAAAAAATTATTATAAAAGGGAATCTGGAAATTTATCACATCTACTCAATGATCATGCACATTTTATGGGAAGTGTATATCCTTCAAATGATAATCAACTCAATCTTAAAGATATTTAGACAGAAACTTTTTCAAAGTTACAGTACATTCAACAACTTATAATCAAGTATGCTCCCATACACTTCAGAAATTAGGAAAGTAAGATGAGATAACAAATAGTCTAACACTATTGAAATTACAATTTTTAATCAATACATCATTATTGTATCAGTATAGATAATGTTTTCACAAGGACTAAATACCTTTTCTACTCAGTCAATTGTGTTATACTTTTCAGGGGTAAAACTTCACTAATATATCATAAATATATCACTATTGCAAATGCAGTATTTGGTTAGCCAGATATCCTGGCTTCTTTTCTAGTGAAGACAACAACATGAGTTCAATTTGAAGTTATTACGTCATTAAACAGTCCTCTCATCTAACCCTCCAAGCCTAGCAGAAGTCCTAACAATGATACTAGCTGAAAAAAATATGTTCCTCTTTAGGTAGTACTTAGAATTTACGATTAACCTGATTGAAGTCTCCAGTATGATAAAGAACAACTGCAAGAAGGCTATAGGCTCCAGCTGTCATCCGATGGTAAGGACCGCACACTGCAATCAGCTTTGCTAGAGCCTAAAGATAGCATACAGCGCATACATACAGAAATGAGAGAATCATTCTGATAAACCCAAACCACGCAATATTGCTAAATTTCATGATACGGTCTTTAAAGTAGGAAATACCTTTGTTCCATAGCTGACTGCATCTTCAAGTTTGCCTTTATCAAGTGCTGTTTTTGATGACTCCAGAAGTTGTCGTCCATCTGCAGATGAGCATGCAACTTGCTGCAAAGAGCGAATTGGAAGAAAGAAAAGGTTAAAGATCCAAAATACCAGTAGCTGCATAAACATACAATTTATTCCCACCTTATGTACAGGTACCAAACTGATAATGTCCAATTTGCTGAAGGGATATGCAGAATCCATATCAAAGTCTCTTGGTGACAACTCAATGCCCACCTAAAAGAGAAAAAAATTAACTGCATAATTTCCAGTTAAACGTTCAAAAATGTTTATGAAGCAAGCATCCATTACCTTATGACAAACTCCCCTTAGGATAGCATACTTCCTAACATCGCGGTAGTTCATGATAGTAAGTTGCCAGTCATATCTCTTCTTCAAGAAAACCTCCAGCCATCTCCACACAGTAGCATGTACTTTTGGAGCAAGGTTGGAGATTCCAGTACCAGGTACCCCAAGAAGCAAGTTCAATGCAGAAGCTATCAGTGTTGCCAGATCTCTAGTATCAGGAACAGCAGCAATTACAGCTCTAAGGATGTGCTTGAAAGCTCTTACTATCATTTCATGAATACAAAGAGACTGCACATGGGACAGTTTCTCTGACAGCTTAACCTGAATTAGAAAGAATGATGCATGATTTAGAATCAAACGATGCTAGAGATCACTTAGTAGGGGAAATAAACTATCAGTTTAAACAGAAAACTAAATTAAAAATATAGGTTTCTCTGCTTTGAACCAACCAAAGATATCATGGTGCATTCAGGGATTGCAATGTTGTGCCATGTCAACCCTGTTAAGTGAGCAACTCTTTGGGGGCAAGTTGGTAAGTGTTGGACTAGGACAGAGGTGGTGATAGGTAAAATTCTAGACGAGTGCCAATAAAGGAATTCCCTCTAATAAGTGGGAAGAATGGGTTACATCTGTGAACCAACAGAGACATCACATCAAGGTGAATTCACAAATCACAATGTTGAGTCATATCAACCCTGTTAAGTGAGCCACTTGTGAGAGGGGAATTAGTGACGCCAACACTCAAGAAGTGCCTATAAAGGATTCATTCATCTGGGAAGGGGGGGGGGGAGTGGGGGCGTGGGGGGTGGGGGATTAGAGTACCCATGTTTACACTAGAAAGGGAGGAACAGTACATTTTCTTCCCTGTGTTGCACTTCGTTCTGCAGTTCGTAACATCAAATTCCTTGCAAACTGTGGATCTCTTGCAATACACATCTTCTCACCACTTCCTTTCATTATATTTATCTTTTGTTCCCTTTTGTAGAGGCATTTCTTTTGAGCAGTGAGTTGCTTCCATTTATCTTGAAGTAACTCCAAATCACCAGAAAAAGAATATTCTAGCTATAATTTTTAAATGATTATTACCATATATTCTTTATGCTTTCCATGTCAAAAAAAAGATCCATGAAATCCAGGTTATCTGGTTTGTTAGTTACATTTTGTGCGATTAAATGAAGAATTATTTTTTCCCTCTAAAGTTCCAGTGAACTTTATCATATTTTCAACTTGACTTTTTAACTGAAATGCCTACGCATGTGCATCAGAAGTACCAAAAATAACTAGTTGTTCATTAACACTAGCGAAAAAGAAAAACGATGTACATAAATGATAAATAGAAAGCATTAAGATGTATGGCACCAGAATGATTACCATGAATATCTACTAATAAAACAGTCCAAATTATCAACGACATACAGACATAACATAATTTTAGGAACTTACAACTCGCCCAAGAGAGCGCATTCGTAGGCCTCTGGCATGCATGAAGTCAGTTAAGGTACGACCATCAACTGGAGAAAGTTCCAATGAACCAAAATCTGCAACCTAAGGCACAAATCATGTGATTTAAATCGTAATCATTCTCAAAGAGGAGTATGCATATATATCTGTGTCTTACCAACTTTGGAAGAGCAACTTCTTCATAATATTTCAGAGCCATCTCAGTGAGTTCCTGTGGAGACTGTTCAAAAAGAGCTCAATACCTTCTCCAGATACTAAAATGTCACACCAAAAAAATTTATGCAGTCTTGATGCAATTTAGGTGCATGTGATATGTCATGTATACTGAATGGCTTGAATAGGGAAAGTCATGTTGAATTATGCATATTTCAATACTGAAATGCAATTAAAATTCTAAAACTCAGAATAAGGAACTTTAGCAGGTATTCCAAAAGATAGCCATTTAATTTGACATCAAATTACAGAAAGGTAAGAAATATGTATATTTGAGACTTTCAGGAACTCCACAAGCACAATCAAGTTAACGGTCAGACACTTTATTGGAGAACTAGTTTGCATGAAGAAAAAAGGCACCTTATTTCCATTAGCTGCAGCTACTTAACTCAGATAATCTGTAAGCAATCAAACTCCAAATCAGAAAATAAGATGCTCACACAATCTTATTATTTTTAACCAGGTTCACAAGTAGGGAAGAAAAAACTCTTTAGTGTAACATCACATCTGTGCACACAATTTTATAAAGTGAACTAGGAGTATATTTGCATCAGCAGATTTCATCAGTTGATCAACAGAAGCACAAGAAAAGACTTTGTTTGAAAAATTCATGATGATGTTTTAGGTAAGATATTTCATTATATTTGAAAAATAAAAAGTCAACAATTCCTGCTTCTCCCCCTACATACCTTCAGATGAAGTCCTGTTTCAGATTCTTTTAGCCTTGTAAATGCTGCATCAGATAATAAATCTTTTAGCAAACGTTGGTTTTTGTCAGGTGCTATGATTTCTCCTTTACATTCAGTAGACAGGGGCTGAGCATTTTGGTTCTCCCTATCATTGACATCAGATGTTTTTATATCCAAAGAGGAAGAACCTTCTTCGCCGTCTAATTTCTTCTTTGTATTCTTAAGAATTTTAAGAGGCTTTCCAAGTCCCTCTACCTTTGTTTCACCTTTAGTCTTCTCGCTGGTTTGTTTCTTATCTTTATCAGCCGCAGGTTTCTTCTCTTTTTCTGCATTCTTTTGATCTTGCAGATGCTGTATCCAGCAGGCTCCAAGTTCCCATCTCATGAAGACGTTTTCGTCAATCTCCTCTTCCTCAAGCCTAGCTAGACTGTCCTTTAACAATTTCTCTACAAAAGCTTGGCCTGCAGTAAGCTCCTCATGCTTTGAGCTCAAAGAGTGATTAGCTGTTCTTTTCTGTTCTGATGTAGGTTTCTTGTGAAGAAACATCCTCAAACTGAAGGTAGTCAGTAACTACATTAGAAGCAATTATACAGATAGATGAGAATGAAAGATGTACATGCATCCTAGGTTACCTGTTAATGTTTAAAGCATTAGCTCCCCCATCAGGTTGGTCCTCAATATCAATGGCTTGCAAAGGGTCCAATTTGCTTCTGTCAAAGTTGTTGACTTTCACGATTGCAATATAACCACAATACCTCACATTCATGACACCCAAGGTGGTAAAATCCTGTATTAATAACAATGAATACAACTCCTCAACAAAAAAAAAAAAAGAAGAACAGAAAGGAAACAATGAATACAAGAAGAAGAAAAACACTTGGTATCACAGTTTATTAAAAGAAAATAATCAGTGACTACAGAGTTAAAGAGTTTATCTCACATGAGCTGCTGTATTTTCATCAGCAGTGATTCCTTTCAGTAAGTTTCTCTCTGTAAGATGTTTGCGGTCCATTCCCGTTGTCCTATTCCCATCAATCTTTGTATCCAACTTACAGCTTGCATCTGAAGTATCTCTGGTGACAGTAATGCTGAAATCCCCTACTGTCTCGAAGTGCAAAATTTCTTCTTTCTCAATTGAAGGAGCAATACATTTTTCCATAACGTATTGTATGGAAGCAATGGCTCTGAAAATTGCAACATCTACAAAAAGGCTATGGAGCAGAAAAGCTCTCCTATCTCGTATCTGCCTCTCCTCTGCAGTTTTGCACGGCATGGAAGTGAGAAGTAGAAACTCATTAGCCCAAGGTATCATGTCACTTCTACCATCCCTTCCCCAACCACCGCCATTTCCTCCCCATGTTTCATCTTCTGCTGGAAGGCTAGGAAATGTTGATGGCAGCTGAGCAGCCAATGGAGGAACAAGCCAAGTGTTGGCACGATATCCATAAGGTAGATTACCAAACTGTAAAAGTACAAGCAAATGTCTAATAATTAGTAATGGAACAAGGAGAAAAAACAATGGGAGGTTTTAATGTGTAATGTGTATTTGAATGCTAATGTGTCTCATATGGAGATGTCTTTTTACATACTTCTACTATTATAATATAGACTTCATGCGAGGTTTTAATTTGTAATTTGTAATTGAATGCTTAAATGTGTTGTATAGTGATATCTTTTACATACTTCTACGTTTATAATAATACAAACTCTATGGGAGGTTTAAATTTGTAAATGAATTACAATATGATTGACTCACAATGTCATGCCTTGTTCTTAAAAGTTTTTTCAAACTTTTTGCATCTACTATATGAATCTTATTCTTACATTCAGTTATATTAAGAGATTGTAAGAGGACTATAATTCTAAAAGTTTCTTGCATGTGCATCATATATACTGGGATCAACTTGAGTATCCAAAATGAATCCAAGACTATTTTAAAAGGAACCAACCTTATTCCGTTCTAAGAATGCTTTCATGAGCTCCTCATAAGCCTGCAAGAAAAAAATGCATCAAAACAATCAAATCAAACCAAAACAAAGAAATCAAAGTGCATCTACGTCAACCAAAAGCATATCCAATTTATGAACTGACGGCATCAAAAGCTCTGTTGAGCTGTCTCAACAGATCAACAAGGTCGTGACACAGAATCCGCAGCTTTCCCACACTGTAGAATCCCTTTGCACACGCCTCCACTATTATCAGCTTCCCATTGCAAACTTTCACCTTCAATTATAAAATTTACTAATTATAAGTAACAAACCCCAAAATTTAAATGGAAAAAAATTGAAAAGACTAAAAAGAAAAAAAAGGTCTTCTATTTTTAATTCATTTTCTTACCATGATTTAATTTTAAATTCCCCTAATTCCAAGAATCATTCATACACCCAAAACACCCAACTTGATTACTTTATAAACCCAGATTTCATATTTGATCCCTTCATTATAACACTTTAACTAATACTATAGCACAAGAACAAATATTAAAAACTTTAACTAATATTAAAGTAGTATAGAAATATATTATAGCAGTTCAGAATAAATAAGCTTGAGTGTTTTGGATGTATGGTCGGTTCTGGCAGCGTGTGGGTTAAAAAAATAAATCAATGTCAAATAATGGATTTAAAATAAATAAATAAAACAGCAAAGGAAAGGGAAAATCTTTACCTCGAGGAAGAAGAGGTGATCCTCTGATCGCCGCTCATCCTGCCGAATCTTCGCAGCTCGCCTTATAACTGCAATGCCCAGCAACAAAATATCGTCAAAACAAAAGATTGTTGTGTTGTGGGTCTAAATGAAAATACAGGAAAATATAAGGGCTTACATTGAATTGGGGGAGTGAGATTTGCGAGGGAGAAGAACTCATAGAAGGCGCCGAGTCTAGGGCACGCCCCGCTCATCTCCGCCTCCAACTCCGACGGGATCTCCTTCGACGGGGATGGCGGAGCGGCCGCTGGCTGGTTCTTGTGGGCCGCATCGCCGGACTTCTTGCCGGACTTCGGTGTAGGGGCCGCCGGCGCATCTTTGGGTGGCGGCGGAGGAGGAGGCGGCGGAGCCGGGCCGAAGGCGGAAGCGCAGGCGACGATGTCGAGGAGGCGGCGCACGTGAGAGATCGCCTGAGCCTCGTCGTAGTCCTCTGCGATCACGAGAACGAAAAGAAATGGGCTTTATTTATTTATTTATTTATTTATTTATTTATTTTTATTATGGCGGGCTTTATAGACTATTATTCAGAAGGGTCCTCGTTTTTGGTCAAATTTACAAGAACTGCGTCCTGTCTGATTATTTACCTTCGACCAGGGTTAGAACGCAGGGTTTTAGAGCGGCCACGTCTACCGTATCCTTCAATCTCGGCCCTCTTACCTGAAATGCATAATCACAAAAAACTCTAAACAGTATGATAAATTGCACGTAATGCAACTATTATGGAGTTTTTCGTAATGCAACTATTATGGAGTTTCTCTCTTATTAAGGACTTTTAGCAAATAAATACATATATGCATCTTACAAATTCGACGTGCTTAAATGTGCATTAAGAATAATATATACTTCTGTACTAGTGCTTCCATGAAGTAAAGTGGCCAGCAACCTCGTGGTGTAAATAATAAATATTTCCACTCTAACTTGTAACAAAATTTTGTAATTGATTAGTTCTAGCATTGTTCTCGTTAGATGAAAAATCTTCATTTGAATGGTAAATTTAAATTTTACTCATAATAATATTATTATTAGTTTCAGTCGCGTTTATAATACGTCTACCAACGTTTTAACGCTATATTGTTATTTATTATTGAATAAATACTCGAAATTTTTATCCACAATCGTTGAGTAGATGAAATTTCATTGCCAAACTCTTTGCATATGACCGAACAGTATAACATCATGAAAAACACATTTTTCGACCACTGTTTGGTTAAGAAGTGGTCCTTTAATATAAAAGAGAAGAAATTGTAAATTTTATTTTTCTAATATCCTATTTATTCCCCTAAAACCAACGAAAGATACCGATCACACCTAACTTGTGCCGACCACATTTTGCACTATATTCGTTTCTCGTCGCTTTTTTTTCTTGGAAAAGCCATGGCAGCCAGTACAATGTAGGGACTTTTTGTCCTACTCCTTAAGTTTATGTGTCACTTAATTTCACCTCACGAATATATAAGAGCCACCCAACTAGAGATAACTTCTACCTCTTTTTGTCTTTTTATAAGAAAATAAACATTAGCATGTAGCGTAAGCAAAATACCCACTCTAGACTTCTAATTCACGTAATTCCGCATTGATTTTCATGAGTATAAATTTTATCAGGACATCCGCATACAAAGCACTTCTCTGAGAGATTTTGTTAAGATATTTGTTCTTTTTTGTTACCTCGTGTGAGAAAGAGTAGTTCGTGATGGCGCAAGTGATGGTGTTCACACACAGCAACCTCCTCACATCGATGATTCTGTCCGTCGAAATACCCTGCCAAAATCCATAAGAAGGAAAATACATAAAACTTTGTATTCACATAATTTTCCATTGTTAATAATTATTAATTTTGCTCCAAACGATATATGTAACACTTTAAGGAAAAAAAAATCCCTTTTCTAATTAAGTACTCGGATTGAGCTCATTGTTAAATTAAAAAAAACTTAAAGCAAGTCCACAAGAAAAACATGTTCCCTGTAAAAATGGATGCACAGCTAACTTACCTACGATGAACCTTCTCATACAATCTCTATGTTCCGTAACACCCACCATCGTTTTACATTATTTATCAATATAAAAATATTTTATATTTATCTTTGTTTTTTCCCCCCACCCAAAAAAAAAAAAAAAACCCAGAGAACAATGGAATTAATTGGGCTGAATCCATACCTTCAGAACAACATGAGACTCATCTGGTAAGTTCACAGTGATGTCCATGGCCACAGGTAATACTATATAAGATCAAAAACAAAATGAAAATTAATTCGAATTGTAATAAAACTATGAAATTGCTATTTTGCAATTAGGAAACAATACTAACTTCTTGGCTAGCTAGCTAATTACTTACCCTTCTCATCCTTCTTCTTCTTCTCTCCCTTCGCCTTGCCGCGTCCACTCTTAGGTGCCATTTCAGCAGCTAGCGACCTTCAATCTGGAAAAAAATGCATACACATATATACCGATGATTAAATTTTATTTTAATACAAAAAGGCAAGAGTTGGGGTCTCCGCATAGGAGTGCTTTCGGTATTAATGGGGATTTTAATTAAAATAAACAAGGTCAATGTCCACTCAAATGAAGATAAGGAAACTTACGAGTATTTGAGACCGTTGATATATAACTTGGAAAATTGACAGATAATAGTGTAATGGGGTTAATTTTGTTGGGAGAAGAGGGAAGGGTAACCAACCGTTGAGGTCTGAGATAGAGAGAGAGAGGGAGAGAAATACAGAGGCAGGAGCTATCGAGAGAGATAGTGAGAGGGTGTTATAGAGAGAAGGGGGATGATAAGGGAGGAAGGGTTGAGATTCAACGGTCAGATTATGATGTTGGCCGTTTGTTTATGCACAGTAATATTATATTGTACGCTTCCCTCTCTCTCATTTTCGTTCTAGATACGTAGCTGCATTTGCTTTTAAAAAAAAAAAAAATTCCCCTGGAGAATTGTTGTATTGCACGTACTACCTTGAAGTTTTAATTGTGCTCCCTTTTCTTTATTCTTTTACCCTCGGATAGGCTTACTAAATAGGTATTTTGGAGGGCTTATTTTTGGAAGCCTACAGGTTAATTAAGCGATCTTCTGATGGTTTACATTAATAATTTCATTAAAAATATATATATATATGGGGAATGGTCATTTATTTGGTTAAACCTAGCTTATTTAAGTGAATTTGTAAAATAGTTTTTTTGAAAGTAGGGAATTCTTCTTTTTTAGATGGGGCATTAATGCGAGCTTATTGAAGATATTATCAAATATATAGTTAAGAAAAAACTATAGCTGCAAGTTGCTTTGACCCAAATAAAAAAAAAAAGGATTTGGTTCCTCTCCACTACAAAAAAGTAGTGGAGAGACTACTACTATATCGTAACCTTTGATTTCTTTAGTGATTGTGAATTTATTTTTTTAATGTAAATTAGGAACTATTGTAATTCATGAGGGTATAATGAGTGTTAGATTTATAATGAATCATAACTACTCATACATAAATTAATGATTATAATTAAAATATTGGTCACTCAACCACTTGTTTGACTGTGAAGAGGGTCCAAATCCAAAAAGAAAGGGAGGTTTACCAACCCCTACACGCACTTGTTTCGCCCTTTGAGAGACTTTTTTTGGGAGATACTCCTGAGTGAAATTAGTGAGGTAAAAAAAAAAAAGAAAAAAAGAAAACACTAGTGAGTCTGTTATTAAGAAAACGTGGAAACAAGAAACCGGTACAGATTCGTGAGGTAAATTTCAAACTCCAAAACACTACGGTATGAAAATCAAATTATTCTCTCTTAAAGGATGTAAAACCCATACAAGTGACTTCTGTTAATTTCATGTAGTTACTTTTTTTCACTTTTGACTGTAGATCTAAAACGCAGGACGACGTTGGTTTATGAGTGGTGGTGGGGCTGTTAATGGCTTCTCCACCCATCACACACGACCAATAGGAATCGAGCACGTATGCTACTTGCATTATCTGTTGTTAATTAGCTCTAGGCATTTGCCGCAGATTATGTAGGTAGCTTGCGGAGTGGGACCCATGATTCAACTCGTCACAACTGTTCGTTTTGGGGCTTTGGCAAGATTTATCGCGGTGCAACATTTTCCATTTGGCCTATGCTCCAGTATTAGCTGTGGCGCCACGGAGCCGTAACGTTTGGTTCTTGAACTCATTCGGATCCTCCCCAGCCTACTATACAGGAATCTGGCAAATGGTCCCGTTAAAACCTAACCAATAAGCTATGTATGGAGGGTGTTCGGAAAGGCTTATTTTTTTAAGCTTATAAGTTATACTGATTTTTAATGGCTTTTGACTTTTTTGATAAAAATACTATAAAAATTGTTGGAGTAGAATAGTAATTTGCTTGGTCAAACCTAACTTTTTTAAGTGAGCTTATAACCTAGTTTTTCAAAAGGTAGACTATACCAGCTTTTTAAATGAGACTTATAAGCTAACTTATTTAGAATTTTACCAAACAGGTAGAAATAAAAAAAATAGCTTAAAAGCTAGTTTGACTAAAAAATAAGCCTCCCCAAACACCCTTATAGCAACATGACGTTTATACAAATTGGTTCAACTAAGGAGTTGGTCCAAATATAAACCAGTGTTAGATTTAGCATGAATCTGAGTTTAATTATGTCTTCAAATAATTATCTGATCTTAATCATGACACATACTTCCTCAAATTCACTGATAAAAACATAAGCATCTTCAGAATCATTGACAATGAATTTGAGAAGCATGTCGATGTAGTGGGGTCTAAGCTCATATATATA
>JBAKGM010000001.1:19078567-19088726 GCA_037177215.1 Asparagus racemosus
TGTGTGTGTGTGTGTGTGTGTGTGTGTGTGTTATTTTCGCTACTTTTTGATAGGAAAAGAAATCTCAATAAATATGAAAAACACTCAATTTTTAATAAAAAGTGAGTATTCTTGGTTCCAAGAATAAAATTGACTCCTAATATTCATTGTAAGCTTATCATTTCTCATCCACACCTTTAAAGATTCCTAATTCATTTGGTGATTGGATGAGTAGTAACCTTCTCAGTGTCACATTCCTCATCATAAAAATAACATTTTCTTTTGAAAAAAGGAAAAATTGTGACAAGACCCCAAAAATGAATAATTTATATGGCCCAGTCCCCAGTATTATTTTCTTTGTGTATTGGCCTTAAATACAATGGGCTTTTATGATTCAGGCCCTATTTACACTGCCCAAGAAATAAATTCCTAAAAGATTCTAAAAATACTCCTACCCTTCTTCTTCTTCTTTGCTTTTCTCTTTATCTCATGGAGACCATAACTGCTCATCCCTCCTCTCCTCCTCTTCTTCTGCTCTCCCCTAACACCTAACCTTACTCCTTTTTCCCTCTTACTCCTCCTCCCCTCCGCCCCTGCACCACTGTCCACGAGCGCATCCTCTGACTCTGTCGTCTCTCTGTCGTCTCTCTCTCTCTCTCTCTCTCTCTCTCTCTCTCTCTCTCTCTCTCTCTCTCCCACCTTCCCCTCATGCTAATGCGAAGGAGGGGTTTTTGTCCACTTTCCTGCCTCAATCGACCTCCTCCTAGTCTGTGATCGCCTCTTCATCACCAATATCAACAACATTGCCCAAACCTAACCCCAACCTCCTCTGTCGCTGGCGGCATCACCTACGTCCTCTCCCTCCTCTGCTCTGCCTCCATCTCCGTCTTCAATAACTAGAAGCCTAGCATCAACATCCCCGTAGGTCGACGAGATCGACAGGGTCTACGATAAAATCTGCTGACATTTTTCAATTTAATCCTAAGCTGTACTTTTTGTTGCTACAAATTTGATTTTTATGTGTTATGATTGTGTTATTTTGAAACTGCACACATTGTGTAAGTTATTTTGCTTCAACCGGAGAACTTGGCGTATGTTGAATTCAATGGCTAAAAAATAGATTAATCTTATTATGAAAATCATTGAATTATTTAAATCTATACAAATGAAATAACATTGAAGTAGAATTCAATTGAGTTGACTGTCCATTAACCTCATTTTGTTACTATTGATGTCCTGGGACTCAGAAATGGGATTAGAAGATAATCTCGAACAGCGACGGGGCTTAGGGCCAACACGGAAGGTGTTGGGGTCCCCTCATCTCCTTCGGCTGTTGATCCCACTATACATGGTTGAGCCTCCTGCAAAATTGATATTCGTTAGAGGACCGAAATTAGGTTCTCCGGTGATTCCTCTGACAATCAAGTCAGTATAGAGCTTGAGTGTGGAATCAATTAACTGAGTATGTTTTCAGTGTGCAAAGATTGCATTACTCAGCCAACGATGGCTGTTTTGGGCCAGAAAAGGCTTACATGAGCCTATATATACCCAGCGGAGAGGGGTACACGTGTAACGTTGGCCGAGTCCAGGCAGGCAGCTAAATCTGCAGATAGTCTATAGGTGTCAGCTGTGGGTGGCAGGAGTCACCATCATAATCAATTGATGGTGACTAAAGAGGCATGATGCTGATGGAGGGTCAACTCCAATAGGTGAGTTCGAGTGAGAACTAATCTCGACTCAGCCCTTCTTGGGAAGGGTTGAGTGTCCATGCTACCCGAGTCATTCTGGATGGGGCGAGCTGATCTGATGATTAGTGTTAACATGGGACACTGGTCGACTCTAGAGGGTGGATTAGCACTTAGGTTAAATGATGACATAACACTAGACCCTTTCGCTCGAACTCGGGGTAGCTGAGTCCAAGTGAAATAGAACTGTCGTCGCTCATGCCTCGAGGTGCATTTATGAGAAGCTGCTGAAGAGTCTCTTCTGATGTGACATTGCTAATGTCTGAGAAGATCTTGTGCAACCGCTACCTTGATTCTCGAGCGAGGATTGTGGGCTAATCAAGGCTAGGGGCACTCTAGTTTTGGAATGGTCGCCTCGTATTCTAGGATCGATCTCTGCTGTTGGTTAATAATTGAGTTGGCCACTGCGATCTCACCACCTGTCAGCCCTTCTACTTAAGAACGGTTGTTTAGGGATGAGGAGAGTTGTTGTTTCCATAAATTCTTGAACTTTCTTCTAGAGTGTTGCTATCCTGTCTACTTCTTACTTTCTTCTCTAGCGATCTTCTGATCTGATAGCGTCCTCATCCTTGATGGCTCGAAATGAGGCTCGAATTAAGCACCTTCGGAAATTTCACTTGAAGGTGCTATCGTCGCTACTGGAGACCTTGTATGACAAATATGATATCCCTAGGGCGTTTGATCATGGCAACGACCTGGCTCCAGTGTATCTCAAACACCTAGAGTATGGATTGCACCTACTGCTGCATCTCCTCCTCCGCCGTGTCTTTGAAACTCTGGGGGTGTCGCTGTCACAGATGAAGTTGAACTCCATTGCCACTCTTGTGGAGTTCGTCGTCATCTGCCATTGGCTGGGAGTCAAACCGACTCTAAGAATTCTCGGCCACCTCATCTGCGTGAAGTAAATCAGCAGGAAGGCCATTACTACCTCCAAATCTTAGGGGTGTAACAAGATCACCTCCAATGCTTCCAAGTCCAACAAGGATTAGAAGGAGAGGTTTGTGTGGGTCTCTGGAGACAACTTGACTTAGCTTGCTCCAACTGGCCAGGAATTAAGCAGGATGTGCTGAGGTGGGGCTACTATCGAGCAATGAGAAGCGTGCGCTTAACATGATCAGGGATTATACCAGTTCCTGTCGAAGCGAGGAACTCTTTGACAACTCGGTCCTACGAGTTGTCGGCATCTCCTTAGTTCCTCCAATTGCAGATGACGGAGCAAGGTCGGCCATGCTGACGCTGGGCTCAGAGGAGACTGAGATGGTGCCAATGGCTCCGCCCACTCGAACTCGAGGGGGCCCTTAGTGTGGCCGAAGAAGCACCTCTGCTCTGACTTGGCCCCTAAGGAGGCCGAGAGGGTGCAGGCTAATGTGGCTGAGAGGGTGAGCGGGCTCGATTGGCCAGGTTGAGTTCTGCTATAGTCCAGGCCGAGAGGTCTAAAAAGAAGAAAAGGGGGCTAAAGAAAGTGGGCAGCTAAGGTCTTTTCGGGAGCTCTGGGGCTCAAAGACAGGGCTAAAGCTGCTAGGGAGGGGGGTGCATCCTCTGCTACTCAGAGGGATGTAGCAAGCCAACCCATGGCAGAGATCCCGCTCTCTCAAACAGTCGGGGGTGATGCTGCTATCGTCCCGACCTAAGAAGCTTTCATGGCTATGCTACCAGACATCATCATTATGGACAATAAGTCCCCAGCTAAAGAGGGAATCGAAATTGATAGGGCTGAGGCTGAAGAGGCTAAGATCCCAATAGAGGGAGAGGTGGCCCCTGACACGTCTGTCGAGTTGGCCCGTTGGCGGGGAAAAGAGCCGGCTGCTGAAGGAGCACCTCCTTCTCAGGTATTCGGATGCCCATTTCCCTACGGCATTGACGAGTTTGATACAAAGAAATGGGGTGAGCTAAAGATGATGCTGATGGGGCCTTCTAGAGTTGGTCCCCGCTACGATAAAGAGCCATCTAAGGAGTTCAGATTCGAATCCAAACAACATCTTGACAAGAGGGGTTCGGTCCTGGAGTCTCGACTCATGCAGACTAGGGCTGTTAAGCAGTTCTA
The DNA here is from genome assembly GCA_037177215.1 of Asparagus racemosus. Taxonomy (NCBI): domain Eukaryota; kingdom Viridiplantae; phylum Streptophyta; class Magnoliopsida; order Asparagales; family Asparagaceae; genus Asparagus; species Asparagus racemosus. The sequence goes on from JBAKGM010000001.1 coordinate 19,082,336, forward strand.
TCTACCTCATGACGACGAGATCCTTGGCGACATGCTGGATGTTGGCCTTCATTAGTCCTTGAAGGGCTATATGATCCGAGGAGCCTTAGTAGATTAGGAGATGTTTGGTCGGTATGAGCGAGTACGAACCTCCTACTTCAGCCTCCAAGAGGAGTTGGAGGCTTAGAAGGTAGCTCATGAGAGGACTCTCTTAACGCTAGCTACTAGAGAGGATGAGCTGGCAACCTAGAGGAGAGGCAAGGGCCAGTGGTGTCGGTAGGTGGAGATGCGGGAGAGCATGATCAATGGCCTGAAGGCTTCAAACAGCAAGAAGTCAGCCACAATCGACAAGCTTAAGGAGAACATCGGTCATCTCGAGCATAAGCTCCATGAGCAGGATGACATGGTAAGGTACTTGAAGGATGAGGTCAAGGTCGAGAAGCGAGAAAGGAATGACGCTTGTGAACGAGCTCGATCGGTTCGCCTGAGCTCTCAGACTCTACAGGTTTAACTGAAGGAGGAGCAGGTTGCTCATGAAATGCTGAGGCTGGAGAGCACTCGAGCGGCATTAGAGGCTGAGCGAGAGCGTGATTCATCCCTTGCCAAAATCCAGGTATTGTAGGGCCACCTCACCCATTTGGAATCAGAGGTGCACTGGTTTGAGGTTGTTGAGGACTATTGCAACAACACTCTTGGGTAGGCAGAGGTGGTGGTAGCTTGTAAAACTAGCTTTGATTATCTCAATGCGCAGCTTCCAGCAGAACTCAAAGATGACCCTGAGTGATTTCATTATCCCTCAAGAGTGGCCAACTGTCTTAGCACACTACAGGAGATAGAGAAGAAAGGAGGGGGGCTCGTGCTTGATGCCAGAAGCGGTGACGAGGATGATGAAGAGTCGACCGAGGAGGTAGGCGAGGGCTAGGCTCATGAGGGCTAGGTGAGTCAACCAGAACAGGGAGGGGGCATAGAGGTCGAGTCTGAGGTTCAGTTGACTCCTCTGCCAACTTCTACTGCTGCTACTTCTCCACGCTCGATTCCTGCTCCTGACTCCAATGTCGCTCTACCCGCATCTCTTTCAAGTCTGACCCCTTGGGGCCTCATGTATCTTTGTGTCTGCATTCTCAGCACTTTTTGTACTGTAAATAGTTTCACATATATGAATAAAAAGACGTATTCTTATGAATTTGAATTGTGTACCTTTGAGAGTGCATTCTTGTATGTTCAGGAGTTTGCAATCTGCTTTGTTTGAGTACCAGTTTATTTTTGGGTCGAGGTGACTTGGCTCTGTGCCTTAGGTTGGGGATGACTCAACCTCATGCCTCAGGTTTATTCACAATGACACCAATGCCTTGGGTACCTGCCTTGGGCTTATTCATGAAAATGAAGTCAATTGTCTTTTGAGTCAAAGACGATTGAATTAATGCCTTGGATTTATTTGAAGGGGTACCAAGGCCTTAGTGTTGATGACGTGCCTGAGTTTTACTTCGAAAGGATACTAAGGTCTTGGGAGTCGGAGTCGACCGAGTTGATGACGTGCCTTAGTTTTATACCGAATGGGCACCAAGGTCTTGTGAACATGCCTTGGTCTTATTCATAAAAATGATGCCAATGTCTTGCATCGAAGTTGGCCAAGTCGATGAAGATCGAGTGGCGAAAACTGCATACATGTTAGTATACAACACGAGTATCTATAGATGAATCTTAAATAAACTATATTTTGGGGAGGTATTCCTCCAAGGTGCTCTATATTTTGGCAAACCTGGCATTTTAGCCTTATGCATTGCTCACTCTTGGGCAAATTTTCTTGATCGTCGTAGTGCTTAAACTGTGATGATAATCTCTTACCTGAGGCTCGAGCATAGAGGATCATCCTCTCCTTTAAAAAAAGGATGAAGAGGCCCCACAGCGGGCGCCAGTGTTGATGTCCTATGACTCAACAGCGGGATTAGAGGATAATCCCGAACGGTGGCGGGGCTTAGGGCTGACACCGAAGGTGTAGGGGTCCCCTCATCTCCTTCGGCTGCTGATCTCACTATATATAGTTGAGCCTCTTGCAAAACTGATTTATGTTAGAGGATCGGAGTTGGGTTCTCCAGTGTTCCTTCGACGATCAAGTCAGTATAGAGCTTGAGTGAGGAATCAATTAATGGAGTAAGTTCTCAGTGTGTAGAGATTGCGTTATTTAGCCAGCAATAGCTGTTTTGGACCAGAAAAGGCTTACCTTGGCTAGTATGCGATGAGCCTATGTATACCCAGTGGAGAGGGGTACATATGTAACTTTGGCTGAGTCCAGGCAGACAGCTGAATCGGCAGACAGTCCACAGGTAGTAGCTATGGGTGGCATGAGTCACCCTCGTGATCAATGTGATGGCGACTAATGAGGCATGGTGCTGATGGAGGGTGATGAGGCATGTAGACTTGTGGTGTGAGAAATGATGATGAGGGTCAGCTGTCGATGAGGAGTTCAAGGACAAACTACCTCTCGAGCCAGTTTTGTGAATAGGACAATAAGGGGCACCTCTCTACTCAGCCTAGTGGTTTAGGCTTGCAAGTACCGCATTTTTTATCGGCCTCGCAAGTTGTCAACCTAGCCTCGCAAGGGAGTAGGGTCGACTCCAATAGGTGAGTTCAAGTGAGAACTGATCTCGACTCGGCCCTTCTTAGGACGGGTTGAGTGTCCATGCTATCCGAGTCATCCTGGCTTGGGCGAGCTGATCCGATGATTAGTGTTAACATGGGACATGTGTCGACTCTAGGGAGAGGCTTAGCACTGGGGTTAAATGATGACATAACAGTTATGTTTTGGGTCATTATATCCAGTACATGTTAACTTTAGCTAGTATCTGTTAATTACACTAACTCCCTATTAATTTTAGCCAGTACCTGTTAATTGCATCTGATATTTGTTAACTTTAATTAGTACCCGTTAACTATATTTGATACTTTTTAACTTTAATCATTACCTGTTAACTATATCTAGTACCTGTTAGCTTTAGCTAGTACCTATTAACTATACTCAGCATCTATTAACTTTAGCCAATACTTGTTAAATATTTATATATAGTCATGTTAGCTCTGATATTTGTTTGCATATTAATTAACAGGTGATGAGAAATTATCCAATGTATGAATTATAAGTTACTTTTAATAGGCACAGGTCACAGCTAATAGTTATATGTGATATTTAACTAGAACATTGTACACTTAATATGCACCTGTTATAGTTAACATATAAATGTGACGCTTAACAATAACTTGTTATAATTAATAGATACAGTGTATAATTAACATGCTCTTGTGATACTTAATAGGAATAGGCTATTTGGAGTAGTATCTCCTCTCCGAGCTCATCACCATCCTTAACTTGATTTTTTGGAGTAGTATGTTAAGTGGACATATGATATGTGGCGGTTTGGAGAGTGCTTGTAAAGTATTTGATGAAATTCCAAAGAGAGATGTGTGAGGTCTTTGCAAGTTTAAAACTTTGATTTGGAAACAAAGTTTAGTTTTGGTAATGCACAACTATGTTGAATTAGGATTTTGTGGCCCGTGCTAATACTATGTGAGTTATCTTGTCATTTAAATGTAAAGGAGAGTACAAAGTTTTGATTTTGAATGCATAATTATGTTCAATTAGACAATTCAATCTTTGCTTTGCCCAAATAAAGATGAGAAAAATTACTGTAAAGCAAAAATAAAGATGAGAAAGCATTAGTAACACTTACATTGACTCCTAGTATTAGTGTACTGTCACATTTGCATGCAACAAGCTCGTAAGGATAGATAGTGTGGACTTTTAAAGATAAGTGCATATGCTCCTTCAAGCTACCTCATGACTTCTGTAACAACTTGTTAAGTTTATCTCTTTAATATTATGTTTACCCATTATATATTAACTTATAACTGGTACCTATTAACTTTAGTCAGTAGATATTAACTTTAGCCAATACCTATTAACTATATTCCCTATTTAATAACTTTAGCCAGTACATGTTAACTTTAACCAGTACCTGTTAACTATATTTGATACCGGTTAACTTTAGCTATTACCTGTTAACTATATTCAGTACCTATTAATTTTAGCTAGTACCTGTTAACTATACCCAGTACCTATTAACGTTAGCCAGTACCTATTAACTATATCTAGTACCTGTTAAATATTTTTATATATGGTCAAGTTAACTCGAATATTGCTGAGTCTTTCATTAACTAAAATGCTTATACTTAACAACTAAAATGGTTATAATGTCATCCAATCGGCTACGGGTTAGGATTGCAGTGGCAGATTGCAGTGAGATTATGAAGTTGTATAAAGCATATCTCGCTAAAGCGATCTTACGAGTGAAGCAAATAAATCAAATCCCACCAATTTGCCCCAAAAATCAAGCTTGCTATCATTTACTCTCTAACACACACACTTAAATTGAAGAAATCCACACCAATTCGGCCACAAAATCCAAGTTATCCTTGTTAAAGAGAATAATAGAGGCGAGAATAAAATGAGGAAAGAGGAAGAGAGCGGGAGAATTACCCTAGAGCTTTTTTTTGTTGAGGGGTAATGAAAGGTGGTAGCAGCGGGAGACGATGTAGGAGGTAGTGGTAACGAGAGATGACGTTGGAGGTGGCGGTGATGAGGAAGAAAAGTGAGATGAGAGGTCGATGGTGACAAAGGGGGAGGCAGGAGAGGGAGATGATGGAGTTAGAGGGAAAGATGAAGAGGGAGAGGAGGACGGTTAGGGTTACGGTTAGAGGGAGTAGGGGGCGGGGGGGGGGGGAGGAGGAGTAGAATGAAGGTTAGGGTTAGGAAAGAGAAGAAGAGGAGGGAGGAGCAGCAGCATAGTGGGTTAGGAGAGAAGAGGGAGGGAGGAGATGATGGGAATGTGGACTAAAAGAGGGGTATAATGGATAACTTAGGTAAAATATAATTTTTGGGGCCATACACAATAGAAATAACTAGGGGGGTTGGGCCGCATGAAACTTTTATTTTTAGGGTTTTGACACAATTTTTCCCATAAAAAATGCAAGAAAACCAAAAACAATTTATTATTACCATGACACCAAATGAGAATCCGGAGATAACGGAATTCTCGACTGAGACGGCAGCAAGCTCGAGGGTACCAACTTGGCCGGCGAAGGTCTGGGTGATGGCTCCGAGAGAGTACTGGCATATTGAGGTGAATATGGCCGGCCCAGCTAGAAACCACAACTTCCTGGATTCAGCCTTGAACTCTCTCCAAAAATCTCTTGGGCCTTTTATAGGCCGAATATCACCTAGCTCTACAGATTCTGATAACAATCGGAGATGCTCTGTTGGGCTCTCCATGGTTTTCTCTCTCCCCTCTCTTTGTTTCTCTCTCTCTAATGAGGAGAGAGAAGGAAGAGAAATGGGAGTTGGATGCTAATGCTTTTTGTGCTGGCGTGTACTGGTGTTTTATACTGACAGAAGCTTTGCATGTAAATCCTTGGTATGTGTTGTGTTTTTGTCCCTGCTGTAAAATTAATTTGCATAAGAAAATATCCCGTGGCCTGGCCTTGATTAGTACATCAAAAGATGTCTTTAAATCTTCAAATCAGTGAATAATAAATCTTCAAGTCCGCTAACACAAAAGTAGACGTGTTTGGTGTGTAATAACATAAGAGATCGAGATTGCTGCATAGTTTCGCACTTTGCTGCTAGGAAAACAAAATATTGATGAATCATAATATTTATCTATGATCTTCAAATATAAAAAAAAATGTTTCAATTGCATATTGTATTCATATGTATTAAGTTCTCAGTTTTACTGATTATAGGCGGTTTACCACAATTTTATCATTTTTTATCATTGAAAAAACTCATTGGCCATATGATAAAGCTTCTGTCAATATAGCATGTATCTAATTTTTTATTTGATATTATTAATAAACTACTGCTTATAACAATTTAACCCGAAGAAGAAAAAGTATAGGAAAGTTCGTAACTTTGGTGTAACCTTTTCATAAAAAGGGGAAGTTGCAAGTTTTAACTGAGAAATTAATCTAGCTATTGTATAAAATTAAAGAAGTAGATGACTAATTTGAAAACTTTCTCGTGTGGACCATGAGCAGCGTGCAGAAATCTGGTTGGATTTCGCAGTGGTTCTCGGTGAAGAATCGGCGGATGAGATCCCAGGGCACAACAGACGAGGACTTCAACATTGAACCACATCGAACTTGTTTCGTGTTGTTTTCTTTAGTTTCTTTTTTCTTGAACAAGTCAAACTTGATAAGGCGTAACATTGAACTCAGACAAAAGACGTGGACCCCACATGGGTGATGGAATCGTCTAAAAATTTATTTTTTTTCTATAGTTATGGCCATACGTTTATTAGATTAAACAAATGTTATGGAAAGGGTATATATATATATATATTTGTTTATGGAAAGGGTATAT
>JBAKGM010000001.1:19100291-19119351 GCA_037177215.1 Asparagus racemosus
GAACACATAGAGCGTATTTATAACGGTTTTAGTGATAGTTGTGTAAACTACATTAGAATGCGGAGTGGTGCTTTTGTAAAACTGGCAAGTATAATAAGAAATAATGGGCTGCTGAAAGACTCAAGGAATGTTACAGTAGAAGAGCAACTTATCATGACACTGAATATTTTGGGTCATAAATCTAAAAACCTCATTGTGAGATCTCATTTTATTAGATCAGGAGAGACAGTCACTAGATATTTCAACAAGGTATTAGAAGCAATTATTTACCTTCATGGACACTACATGAGACAAGTGCCCAATGACGTTCCCCAAGAGATCCTTAACAATCCACTGTATTACTCTTATTTCAAGGTATTTCTATACTTTAAGCACGGTTATATGTAAATTCAATGAAAACAAATGTTAACTTAGTAATGTGAAACACATATTATAGGATTGCATTAGTATGATGGATGTGCCTCACGTTGTCGTAATGGTACAGATCAATCTTGTTGCACGATTTCGAGGCCGCAAAGGCGTTACACAGAATGTGCTTGCAGCTTGTACCCCAAACAACTGTTCACATATGTTTTAGCAGGTTGGGAGGGGTCTGCAAATGATTATAGGATTCTCCAGGATGCATTATCTAGACCACAACTACATGGATTGAAAGTCTATGATGGTAATTGTTTAAAAATTGAACGTAAAAAATTAAATTTAATATACAAACTTGACTTCCTTACAAATTTTTTTAAAAAAATTGTAGACAAATACTATTTGTGTGAAGCTGGGTACCCGACCATACCAGGTTTCATCTCTCCATACCGAGGTGTTCGTTATCATTTGAAAGAACATTCGGGTAAAACGTCTAAGAATAGAAGGGAGTTACTCAATCTAAAACATTCTTCTTTGAGGTCTAAGATTGAATCTACATTTGGCATATTGAAAAATCGTTTCAAGATTTTGTGTGCTAAGCCACATTACCAATTTCCTACACAAGTAGATGTTGTATTAGCATGCACGGTACTTTATAATTTCATCGCAACAGTGATCCAAGTGATGAACTACTCAACAATACCAACTTTAATGAAGATATTGATGGTGAGGTGACAAATGAGAATGGCAACAATTTAGTTGATTTTACTCAAACTCAAACACAAAGAGGACAAACTGAATCACGAAATGACTGGAAGTCTCTTAGGGATGACATTGCTTGGGCGATGTGGGTTGACTACTGTGATAAGTATAATCATGGTGTAACTGCTGAGACTTAATTTGCATATTTGTTGTACAATTTATAATCATTTATGTACTCTTAAACTCTATGTTTTCCTTTTTCCATTTATTATTTTTTGGTTATTCTACAAATTATATTGTATCTAACTATCTCTATTGAATTAGTAATAGTTGATAACACATCATTAAGTGGGGGAGATAATCATAAAGGCAAGAGTGTAGTTCCATCTCAACCTCCGCCACATCAACCTCCTCAGTCTATACATCAAGGAATTAGTGGGTATTTTTCATTTCAGCAGTCCTACTTTGGACAACCACCTCATACATTTCCCAACATGTCATTCCATGATGGCAATTACTTCCCGATGCACCACCAACCGGGGCCATTTACAAATATGCTAAGTTCTACTAATTTGTCTCCACAATTTCATAGTCCTAATATTAGTGGGTTGCAACTTTCTCCCACTAGTGTTTATGGCTCAACTCCTGAGTCAGGTTCTAAACGGGTGCTCATAGAAGTAGGTGAAGCAACCTCACCAAATCCAAAGAAGAAGAGGAAAAATACCTCAACAAAGAAAAAATTAGGGAGGACGGCGGTTCTCAAGGGAACCGGGGCACTTGTTTTGGGATTCCCGTTATGACGATGAGCTCATTCCATTTCTTGCTGACCTGGTAAGAAAGGGTTACAAACCTGACAAAAGCTTTGAGAGATCCGCTTATAATATGGCTTCTCAACATATTAACGAGAAGTTTAACATTATATTTAAGTGGAATAATGTCATGCACCACATAAAAACTTTACGTACAAGTTTCCGTGCTATGGAAACTTGTCGAAATCTTAGTGGTGTTGGTTGGGATGATAGCACCAAGACTATCATCATGGATCCTGAGTGTTTGGATAAGTGGATTGAGGAAAATAAACCCTTGTTGTATTTTCATTGTCTAATTTTCTCATTATCTCAATTTCATTTGAATTAATTCATATATACTTTTTCAGGACAAGAGCTTTAATAATGTTAAGCTTAGGCAGTATGTCAATAAACCCTTAGTGCATTATGATGATCTTGCACTCATCATCGGGGATGATCAAGTTAGAGGGGACTTTGCATATGATATTAACAAAAAGTTTAGTCGTAGCGAGTCCATAAATCTTGGAGATGATATTGACTCACCTTTGCCTACCTTTCAATCCCCTCAAGTGCATGATTTAGATGATGAGGACACTCATCCGCCTAAGGAAGCATCTGCCTCATCAACTTATATGGCAAAGTCATGTCCTCCCAAGAGAAAGGCTCGTAGGACCAACCTAGATAATGAGCTCATGTAAACAATGGTGGATAAAATAGATGCATTTAGCGCAAATATGAAGTGTGCGAATATGCATTAGATCGAGAAGGTATCCACAGTCCTATATGCTCATTCACAAGACTTTAGTATTGATAAGCTAAATGCATACTATCATCATCTCTTTTTGAGTGAGAGTAAATCAAGACTTTTTATGGGCATATCTCCCGTTAGTCAAAAAGAGATGATTAATGCTTTTCTCAACATTGAGGGTTGAAGAACAATATGAATATGGGTTCATGTGGTATTTTTGTGATTATCACTTCTAACATACTTGTTAAATCCACTTACTTTTGGTGAAAGACTAGTCTTGCTTAATTTAGGGAAAATACATTTGATTTTGAATAATATGATGATGTATTTTTTTGGGTTTGTGGAATATTATGATGATGGAACATATTATTGTAAGAGGTAGTAATTATTTATATGCCTTTGATTTGAGTTGTGCTTCCACTTTGAGCTTATAGTTTCATATGCGAATATTTACCAATTTTATGTGTATATTGTAGAATACTATTTTACATTGAACTTATACTTGCAGGAACTTTATAAGTCACCAAATACATGACAACTAAAAAAATTGTATGTGAGCAACCTACAATGTATCTACATTGTATTGGTTGGCTACTACTGTGGGTTATTACTGTATTCGGTTGTCATGTCATGAGTTTTAACTGGTGACTTTTTTACTTTTAGGCTATGATAATTGTCAAATAATCTTAGATTAGCAACCTGTAATGTTTATTGATATTGCACTGGATGGCTAACAATGATGATATTGACTAAGTTCTGAGCCCTCAGCCATAAATTTCATATGCATGTGGCTCATATATTTTATGGGATATCAACAAATGTTTACACATGATTTTTTAGCCCTTTGATGATGGTACATATGAAGATTCAACAATATCATTATTTATGACTAATCACGTTGTTTATAGGTTATTACAGGTTTCATAAGAATTTCTCGCTAATTCAAGTACGTATTTCATAAAATTAATTCTAATCATGTTATTACAGGTTTCATGTGTTTTTTATGTCAAACAGGTTTCGTGTGAATTTTTCATATCAAACAGGTATTTTTCATGTCAAATCAGGTACGTCATTCATAACAGTTACAATGATCATGTTATTACAGGTTTCAAATGATTTTTTATGTCAAACATATATTTATGATGAATTCGGCTATTTACTAATTTTTCATGTTATATTCGTAATTTTATTTTTGTAAGATTATCTCCCATAACGATAACAAATTAATTTGTCTTTAGAGAGTGGTATACACTTTTTCCTACATACTTCAATACCAACTAAACACAAGAAAAGTGAGAAATGTCTAATCAATAAAAGTTTTCTCTTTTTTTCATACCAACCAAACACAAAAAATGTGTATACATTGATTTCCCACCATATTTTATGTGTGAACCAAAACTAAACAATATATTTCTTGGAAAAGTGTGGAAATACCAAAACTTGTGTTTCCCTACATGGAATTGTGTTTCCTATTACATGGGAAACGAACCAAACAGCCCCTAAACGCCAAGGTTGAAGTTGGAATAGGATCTTACGTACGTCCAACCTGGCCTAGCTCAATTCGTTATTGTACTATTTTGAAGTTTGGTCAGAGTTAGAACACTCTAGCCCAAACTAGCTCAGTCATTGTAATCCCCAGACATCTGCTTGACCAAAGTTAGAGCAACACTTGGCACAAGTTAGCTTGATATGTTCACAGACATTGATATGTTCTTGTTCAGATCACTATACTTTATCTCGTGTAGGTTAGGTGTCGAGATTGAGGAGGAGAATGTTCATACTTCATAGAATAAAATTGGACGGTTAAAGTGTCGTGGTGGATGCTACCTTGTTTTAGCTGTAATCCATGAAATTGAGATAAACCTATGTTAGAACCAGTGCACAATAAAGCAGAAATAATCGTGAAAAACAAGCACAAGAATAAACGACAAATAATCACAAACACAGAGATTTACAAACTGAATCTGAGCTATTTTAAGGTGTTCGACAGTATTGACTATGCTCATGTTCCAGAGCAGAAGAGGCATAAGCTCGATGAGAGGAGTATTCCATATGTATTCATTGGCTATGATTCAAGAATCAAGGGTTCCAAGATGTATGATCCGTACAGTAAGAAGTTCATTATTAGCCGAGATGTTCAATTCGACGAAGAGAAAGCATGGGACTGGAGCAAGGGAGAAATTTGCAGCAGCCCGATTACTTTCATTAGTGAAGAGACTGAGATTGGGAAAGATGCTCCAGCACATACTCCATCGACATCCACTCTATCAACACTGACGGCATCATCACCTACTAAACCTCAGTCGCCCCAATCGATGACTTCTTCAGCATCGTCCTCATCATCATTGAGCCCACAACCTTAAAATTTTAGGAGTTTGAGGGAGTTGTATGAGGTAACTGAAAATAAAGATGATTTAATATTATTTTACTTATTCACTAGTTGTGAGCCTTTAGACTTTGAAGAAGCAATTCAAGATCCAAAGTGGAGATCAGCTATGGATGAAGAGATCAAGGCTATCGAGAAGAATGATACTTGGGAGCTTGCAACTCTTCCAAAAGGCAAAAAAGCAATTGAAGTCAAATGGGTGTTTAAAGAGAAGAAGAATGCGAAAGGAGAAGTTGAGAGGCACAAGGCGAGGTTAGTCCCCAAAGTCTACAAGCAGAAAGCTAGAATTGACTATGACTAGGTATTCTCTCTAGTAGCTTTTTTTGAAATTATAAGGCTGATTATTGCCTTATCAGCTAAGAACAAATAGCCAATCTATCAACTTGATGTGAAGTCAACATTTTTAGATGATGTTCTTGAAGAGGAGGTCTATATCGATCAACCTCTTGGTTTCATCAAGAAAGGAGAAGAATCAAAGGTGTTGAAGTTGAAGAAGACTCTTCATTATTTGAAAACAGGTACCAAAAGCTTGGAATATCAGAATTCATGAATACTTTCGAGCTTGTAATTTTTCCAAATGTCTTTATGAGCATGCCTTACATACCAAGGTAAATGAAGCTGGAGATATTCTTACTCTATGCTTGTATATGGATGATTTAATCTTTACAGGAAATAATCCACATATGTTCAAGGAGTTCAAAAGCTCCATGGTTGTTGAGTTCGAGATGACAAACACCGGACTCATGTCTTATTATCTTGACATCGAGGTGAAGCAAGGCCGAGATGGAATCTTTATCTCTCAGGAGGGATATGCGAAGACGATTCTTGATAAGTTTGATATGAAGGATAGCAATCATGTGAGCACTTCTGTTAAATGTGTAGTCAAGTTGTCCAAGAAAGATGGTGGAAGCAAAGTTGATGCAACTTATTTCAAAAGCTTGGTTGGTAGTCTTCGCTACCTAACCTGCACAATGCCCGATATTCTCTATGATGTTGGGCTTGTGAGCAGATACATGGAAGATCCGAAGTCTTCACACTTGTTGGCAGCAACGATGATTCTCTGCGATTGGGCTGGAGATGTTGATGACCGAAAGAGTATAACTGGTTACGCTTTCTTTATTAGCGATACTGCTTTTACTTCGTCTTTAAAGAAGCAGCTGATAGTCACTCTTTCAACTTGTGAAGCCAAATATGTTGCTGCATCATCGGGTGTCACTCATGCACTCTGGATGAGAAATTTGCTCAAAGATTTTTAGTTCGGACAAGAAGAGCCAACTAAAAATTGTGTTGATAACAAGTCGGCTATTGCACTTTCGAAAAATCCAGTGTTTCATGAAAGGAGCAAATATATCAATACTCGATATCATTTTATCCACGATCAAGTAAAGAACAAGGAAGTTGAGCTTGAGTTTGTGAAATCGCAAGATCAAGTGGCTGACATATTTACTAAGCCATTAAAGCAAGATGTGTTTATTTTATTGCGAGGCAAGCTCGACATGTCTGTCTGTCTATATATATAGATTAATGAGTATCATACATCATTGAGGGGATTCTCTCATATACAATGATGTGACACAATCTCCACCAAGTCAATAAAGTAGGAGAGAGAATACATTATAACGACACATGGTAGAAATTGTGCCACATCATTATGTATACACACAAACACACTGTACTCTGTTACATACTCAAAACTTGACCAAAAAACACTAGCAAAAAAATGAGAGGAAAAAAACTTAACGAAAATAAAATATGATGGGCACTAGTAGAATTTTGGATATCCTGAATGGTAACACCTTTAGATCTTTGATGGAAGATGCACATCATGACCAGGGGCCGTCAAAAATATTTTAGGCCAACTGTGAAAAAAATTAGTGGGAGAACTTCCCCCAATTGTTTCACCCAAAAAATTTCTATCTTATGCTCTCTCCCGCTCTTTCTCTCTCTCTTAACTCTCTCTCAACTTTATTTCCTCTCCCAAAACCCAACCCTCTCTGTCGCTGCTGCACCGTGCTGCAGCAAGCACCGCCCACGCTTGCGCCTTCCGTCGCCACCCACGGTCGCGCCTGCCGTTGCTGCTTGCGCCTCGGCGCCGCTCAAGACAAGGTCTAAGATCGCTGCTCGGCAACCTCTCGCGGCCCTGTCGCCACCCACGCACGCACCGTCTGTCGCCGCCGCCTACTTCTCCTCCTTCCCCCTTCATTCTAAGGTATTTTTTCATGTTTATTTTTTTAGCAATTCTTATGATTTATTGTTTGATTTTGTTTGAATTTCCCAAATTCAAAACCCAAATTAACCTTACCCTAATCCAATCACTAACTTTAAAAACCCTAGTTCAATCCTAGTAAATCTAACATTACAATAATTCTAGAACCCTAATTAAACTAACTTTTACCTTAATTTCATCTCTAATAAAACTAATTTAACTTTACTAACCATAATCCTAGTTTTAATAACCCTAATTGAACAAACCTAACCAAAATTATACTAATTTTGACCTTAATTACATTACCCAGAGAACCCTAATTCAACTAAATTTAACCCAAATATCACATTAATCCTAACTCTAATTAACTAATACAATTTTAATAGCTCTAACCCTAATCCTATTTACTGTAATTAATTAAACTAATCTACCCAAAATAATGCTGATAATAACCCTAATATTATTAACCTAATAATAAGAACCCTAATTCCATCTAGCTTTAACCTTAATATCATCTAAAAGCTAATTTAACTTTGAGAACCCTTATCCTAACCCTTATCATAATCCTTACTCGAAATGCATGTACTCTTATTATTACATCCAATTTAGTTTGATATAAATAACACTATTTTGTGTTTTGTATCGTGTTTAGGAGAATTGAAATCGTTATCCCTAGTCTCCTGTCTAATAATGTTGAATGTCAATCTCTTCTAACATAAACATACACAACTCTATTTGGGTATGAAATTAATTTTTCTATCTAAAAAGATTTGTGTAATTTTTGGAGCATAATTTACATACAATATTATTGAATCTATCCGAGAAGGAATTTCCTTCTTGCACAGGTTAAAAATATAGTAGTGCGTCATCTATCTTTGTGCATTTTCATTTCTTGAAAATTTCGACAATACGTACTCGTTGTTCTTCGTGTGCAATAAGCGTATGTTGTTCTGCGTTTCGATTTATTGTAGATATGCACAATAACATCCGCACAGTGTACTCGGAGAATAGCGGGTGGGTACTGCCAAAATTTTTAAGAAATGAAATGCACAAAAGATGTAAAGATATATGTACGCACTACTGTAATCCTAATGGGATAAGTCCATTTCTTATGACAGCTGCTAAAGTGTCCATTTCAAGATAGGGTTGCATTTGAATTTAAAAAAATGATTTATGTCTTCGAAACTTTTATCTAATTGTTATAATTTAACATTACTTGACCGTTAATTTTACGCCTTAATCATTAATTTAATATTACTTGAGAATTGCATGCATATATCCTAAAATTTATGCGTGTGGTTTCACTAATTAAAAGTTATATATAACATACATATGAGGATAGTTCCGGACAATTCATGGATCGATATTCCTCATATTGAGAGATGGAGGTATAATCGATATAAAGACGGGATAAATGCTTTCATACAGTACGCTTTGGAGGACCTAAGAAATTTAGATGGTGAAATGATGTATTGCCCTTGTTGTTGGTGTTAAAATTTAGAGTTGGTGAATGAAAGTGATTTAGCCACGCACTTAGTAGTAGGATATTATGAGGAGTACAAATATTAGATATTTCATGGGGAATGATGTCTTGAAGAAATGGAACTGATGGTGGACACAGGTACATTCGACTTCAAAAGCACACAGGTTTGGTATTATTTCGTAATTAGCAATTGTTAATTACACTACTAGTCCTGTGTATTTTAAAGATATTTTGCAAAATCGACATCTTTTTGGCCAACCTTAATGACGTGGCCAAAAAGGTCTATTTTGCTAATTATTTAGCAACAGAGTTGATTTTGCTAATTATTTTTCAAAAATATCTTTTTCAAAAAATTCTCCTTTTTAGGTCTTAGTGATATTTTTTCCTTTTCTATCATGTGCTTGGAATCTAACTTGAACAAGTTAGATTTGAGAGTATTAATTAAGGGGGTTGAAGTTTAAAATTATCAAGGACTTTAGTGGAATAGAAGAACTTCAAGAGGGTTATATGAAAACACCTCAAATTTAAGGAGTGTTTCGTGCCTATTAAAATAACTGAGAGTGGTTATCTCAGCAAGGTTCAAACTTGAAAGAGGGTTTTGTGAAATTTACCCCAAAAAACCCTAAAATAGGATGGTACTTTCGTAAATAAATGGTGCTCCCCAAAACCCTTCACAAAAACCTCAAAGCTTCTCACTTTCTCTCCTCAACGGTTGCCGCCGAGGGCTCTGCCTTCTTTTCCCTGAATCGCTTCCAAATCAACCAGCACATCGCCGACACAACATAGCAGATTGGCCGTGTCGTATCGGTGTAGACACACTGCAAACGGGTTCAAGTTAGGCGGTTCTCTTCTAACGGCTTCATCCTTTGTTTCCTAATAGAAATCTAGGGTTTCTTTGTGTTCTGTAAATTTTTTTGTTTGGTTTATGGGGAAATATGGATCTCTGTTTGAGGGTTGTCTAGTAATTTCAGAAAACCCCTGAACTTTGGGGTTATTTGCAGTAAGGACCCTGTTATTGCTTCAGACACTTGATATCAATGTCTTGTGTCCATGTAACAATGATACGTCGTTCATAGGTTATTCTAGCTCTTATAGCAAACATTATTTTAAATCATCTGATTTTGATTCGAGATGGCCTATTGAAATTTGGGAGTTCTTTTAATACTCTGTCTTGATGGAAAAAAGTTGTATGTCATTGTTCGGTGATTAGTATCCATACCTAAAGCATTACTATGTTTACTTTTGAAATGTGATAGATTTTTATGAGGAACCTTGAACTATTCTAATATTGAGTTATTTTTGTGTAATGCATGTCAATGATGATATTGTATACAAAAGAGCCCGTCTTCAGTAAAAAGTTTTGAGACTGTCTTGTTTTTCATGTTCCTAATATTTCTTTTTTGTGCTCGTTCAAGTTAACGCAATAACTTCTGAGTCCTTCCCCAGTTATTACGGACTGTGTGGTAAATGTTTCTGGAAGCTAAATTGACATTTAAGCAGAAAATTTATTAAAAGTAAATCCCATACATACAACACTAATGATGGAGTTTGAAAAGAAAGGAGAACAACCTATTAAGCACTTCTTCTCCCGACATGCAACATAAGATGGAAAACTACCTTGTGTAAATTCTAAAGCTTTCTATATTGGGAGAACAGTAGATCAATGTATTCGCATCCATTCTTTCATGGTGATAGGGGTGTTTCGTTTTCCATTTACTTCCCATAGTTAGAGTTGACCTGTCTTGAAAGTTGTTGGCTCAAGAATGTTGTTCTAATCAACTTTTGGTGTAATTATCATTTACTACCATACCAAATCTTCTAAATTGTTTAGAATATGACATTTGGTAGATTAAAGTATGTGTGCGCTCTTTATTCCTTGAGTACATCCTTGAGAAGAAAATGGATATTACGAACACTTTATAACTTTTGAAAACTATGTTTTGTGATGGGAAATTGTTTTAAAAAAAGTATTTTTCTGTAGCAAAAATATAATATTTGCTAAAAAGATGTTATGGTCAAATGAGAAATTCATATTAGTGCTATGGCTGCACCACTTAGTTCATTTATCATGTACATTACTGTCACCATTAAATGTTGTCAGGGTACCTCTTTTATGAAGTTCATCATGTGTTCTTTGCTGCTATAGTGTTTCTGATTGTTTACATTTCATTAGATGAATTCTTATCATCTTTTGCCCTCATAATGATCCCTTTTTTTCTTTGAATATTATAACTATGATCAGTGCCGGAGCCATAAATTTATAATTGTTGTGTTACAATATTCATTCAAAAACAATATTACTAATTTTTCTCACGTTTAATATAATCAGAACTTTAATGTGATAAAAGAACGTGTAGTTAACTAATATTATTACAAGCTTCATATTTTGAAATCGCTGCATAACACCATCATTCGAAATACCGCTGAAAACATCGTTCTCAATTTAACTACTACAATTATTGTTGACCCCTACATGGGCCAGTGTTTTTTTCTATTGGTGTCATTTTTTAATTAGTCATATATTAACCTTTATTTTGCCTTTTATCATATAGGACTAGTCACAAATTAACATATGGCTTGCAAGTAACATATATGGTGGTGTCACTTGACACCAATGTTGCATTGACTTCTGTCATGAAGCCGTACTTGCACCTGACCCTTCCCCTACCCATATTCACCACTCCTTGGACACTCCTTGAATACATGCACACATTTACTCGGACGTGTACTCAATTATACAATGCATGTTCTAATTTAAAACACTCAATTATAATGCATAATAACAGAAACATCAAAATGTTATAGAAGTTATGATTCTCGTAACATGTGAAAGAAAAAACAATGTTGATCTCGTGTAAATTATTAAATTTCGATGTATATATAGCTGTGTCCCTATACCCTACTGTTAATAAATTTGCCATGTTTGGTACTTGTACCCACACCTGTACCCGTACGCGTAACCGTACCCATGCAACATAGCTTGACACCACCCTCCTTCATGTACAGTTGCCCCTGGCTAAGACACCACCCTCCTTCATGTACAGCTGCCCCTGGCTAAGATACCAGAAGGGTTTCTTTGATACTGCCATGTGTTTTCGATGATGATCCACAATTCTCGTGTATAGTACTTCTATTTTTCAATCTTCTTTGTAATATCAACTAAATTCTTATCTAACATCCATCCTCTTTTACTTCCATGCAGAAATAATTTTAAGGGGGTTTAGGTAGAAGTCCATCCATGGCGATTGAATGTCTTGTTCTAGGTGCAGGGCTGGAAGTGGGAAAGAGCTGTGCTGTTGTCTCTATTGGGGGGAAGAGAATAATGTTTGACTGTGGAATGCACATGGGTCACCATGATCACCAAAGATACCCCGACTTCTCTCTCATCTCAAAAACTGGAGACTTCAATTCTGCTCTCGCATGCATAATTATCACTCACTTCCATCTCGATCATGTTGGAGCTCTTCCTTACTTTACAGAGGTATGTGGATATAATGGTCCCGTATACATGACATATCCAACAAAGGCTTTGGCCCCGTTGATGTTGGAGGACTATCGGAAAGTTATGGTAGATCGAAGAGGAGAAGAGGAGCAATTTACTTATGATCATATAGTTGAATGTATGAAGAAAGTTACACCGTTGGACTTGAAGCAAACAGTGCAAGTCGATAAAGATCTTCAGATTCGTGCCTATTATGCAGGTCATGTTCTTGGAGCTGCAATGATTTATGCAAAGGTTGGGGTAAATGCAATGGTTTATACTGGGGATTATAATATGACACCTGATAGACATCTAGGTGCTGCTCAAATTGATCGCTTACAGTTGGACCTCCTGATAACAGAATCCACATATGCTACAACTATACGAGATTCGAAATATGCTAGAGAAAGGGAGTTTTTGTTGGCTGTCCACAAATGTGTTGCTCGAGGAGGCAAAGTTCTGATACCAACTTTTGCTCTTGGAAGAGCACAGGAGCTCTGTTTATTGCTGGATGATTACTGGGAACGCATGAATTTGAAGGTTCCTATATACTTTTCAGCTGGTTTGACGCTACAAGCTAATATGTATTACAAACTGTTTATCAGTTGGACAAGCCAGAAAATTAAAGATACTTATGTTACACGCAATACATTTGATTTTAACCATGTTTGCCAGTTTGAACGTTCCATGATAAATGCACCTGGGCCATGTGTTTTATTTGCAACACCTGGGATGATCAGTGGTGGATTTTCTCTCGAGGTATTTAAACAGTGGGCCCCATCTGAACTGAACCTTGTGACGCTTCCTGGCTATTGTGTTGCTGGCACCATTGGGCATAAATTAATGTCTGGTAAACCGACTAAGATTAACTTGGACAAGGACACACAAATTGACGTTCGTTGCCAAATTCATCAGTTGTCTTTTAGTCCTCATACAGATGGCAAGGGGATTATGGATCTCATAGGATTTCTCTCCCCTCAACATGTTATACTTGTGCATGGAGAGAAGCCTAAGATGGCAAAGTTGAAATCAAGAATTCAATCTGAATTGGGAATTGAGTGCCATTATCCTGCAAATAATGAGACAGTGTCCATTCCTACAACTCAGACTGTGAAAGTGGATGCTACGAAGAAGTTTATTCAGAATTGTTCTCGTGCAAACATTTCTGGAACAATAAATAGTTCACCTTTGATTTCAGAGTCTAGTATCACAGACATGTGGAAGTTTTCAAGAGATGAAATGGTAGCTGAGGCCATCCTAGTTATGGAGAAAACTCAATCTGCAAAAGTTTTGTGCGAAGATGAGTTTCTGAAGACTTTGGGGGAGAAGGAACACAAGTTAAAGTGTGCTTGCTGTTATCCAATAAGAGTAAACAGCAGGGAACCGTTAGCAATTGGAAACTCTATCGATGTAAATAGTGCAGCATCAAATGACAGTTCATCGCTTTGCTTGTTGTTGGCTAAACTGAGGGAGAAAATAGATTGCAGCTATATCCAAAATGCTTCTGATAAATTCCAGCTGAAGTCTCTCCAAGTCCAAATTTGTTCAAATACACACTGTCCTTACAGGATCAAGGAAAAGAATTGTGCAAGCAGTTCAGCGATATTTTTCTGCTGTAGCTGGTCATTGGCTGATGAAGCACTGGCAAGGAAAGTTCTGGCGATTATGAGTAGATTGGAATTTTAGATTCTACTGCAGGTTCTCGCTTATTTCTGAATGAATGTCTTCAAGAAGAGCAGGGTGTTATTGGTGTATCAATTGAAACTCTCAACTACCAATTTTGTAGGTATGTTTTCTTAGGATGTGATGAGTTTTTTTTTCATGGTTCTATCATTTTCTTCCGTGTCTCTAACACGACTGTCTGCTTCGTTGGAATGTTCGTTAAGCTGATTTGTTTTGTTAACTTAAAAGCTGCTGTCATTATCATATACAAGACCACAACGTTTGTTAGATACTATTGGTCTCTATGATCTGGAATAAGCAGATTAAACAAAAATATTTTAATAGAACATGTATAAATCATTAAAAGAACCTAATGAGTCTGTTTGATTTAACTTTTTGTTCTTGGATGATCTTAATCATATACTTATGTTAATTTGATAATTAAATAAAATGTTCTAGACTGATAGTTACAGAAAACAATCACCAATAAATCTTTTCCATAGATTGTCAAAAATTTAAAACTGATCCAAACATGTAGCTGAATCTCAATTCTGATTTGATGATTGTTGTACAAATGGATAGATTGGTGTAACATTTCAATTTTGTTATTTCACTCAATGATGGAATATGGAAATCTAATGCTACACCCATTATTAATCAACTTCAGAGTAATTCTCAGACTTTCTAGAAATGAGCTTTATGGTGTAAAAGGTATTAGAACTATTTGAAAGTGGAAACAAGAGGGAAAATTTTCTTTTAATGTTTGTTAATTCAGTGTTGAGCCTAGGCTTGACAAAGCTACAAGTGCAGTTCCACCAGTACATATGATCAATGCTGCAAAATACATTCTATTAATGTTGTTTATCACTGCACATCACGTAAACTGAATACACCACAGGTACATCAATTAACAGAGGGAAAACTAGAAAGATACACAAAATAATTTTTTAAAAGAAATTATCAATATTCAATTACTATACTTGCATAAAACAGGATATTAATTAAGCCTTTTCTCTTTAGGGAGTACAATCTACAATCTACAATCTACTACACCACTGATTCTTCTCCCCAGTGCGCCCTCTTCACAAGTGGGAATGGGCCCCCTGGTAAATAAGGGCGGATGCCTCGCCAGGGTCGAGAGGCGAACCAGGGTCTCCTACTGGGTAACTGAGTGTGCTAGCCGGGGTTCCCTCGTCACCACAAAGAAAAGGAAGAAAGAAAAAGAAGAGGTAACAATGGTTTGCTTTCTCAAAGCAGAAAACAAGTTTCTAGCTTGCTAAGGGCATTGTCTCAATAGGGTACACATTACTGAACAACAATCATAAGTTTTTCCAAAATTATGTGTATCACGTGACACTAGCATTCTCTTTCATTCTCAAATCCAACTTAAGATGCATCAAGTTCAGCAAATGATTTTACCAAGCAAGAACAAGGCATCCAACACGTCATATGGTGTACGCCGTTGAACGGCAACTTCAGCAATGATGCGTGTCCTTGATCCTACAGAAATCTCCTGCAGACAGAAGTTGGGGAGAATTCCCCTTTAAGGTTGTCCAAATAGTGATCATTTTGGGTATAGGTCTGTTCTGTTTTTTACGTAGTAATTGACTTGGAAAAGGATATGTGCCCATAATCCCAAGTTACATAAGAAAAATCACGAGCACATTATGGTATGTTGGTTCCTTCAACAAATTTCTTTTTTTTGGAGAGAATAGGCCGCAACAAATTTCTTATGATGGCCAACCACAACTTTCAACAGGAATAATCATAAATAATGTGGACTAATCATCTCCTGTCTGCAAGTTAATTTTGATTACAGGGGAATGTATTAAAGTCAACTATATTAGCACGTATTTGAACTCTAAGATGGGTAAAGAAAATGGACTAAGACTGGCATGGAATCCCATTTAGTTGTATGTAGGAGTCATGGAATCCCATTTCGGGATTATTTTAGTTGGTTAGTAAACTCTCCTTTTATTTATTTTCTCTCATTTTCTTTTGGACGTCTAAATGCTGTGGTTTCTTATCCAATGACGTGCTTTTTTTTCTTATTTCTCAAATGGCTTCACCTCACTCTAATAGATTCTGTTGCATGTTTATTTCCTTTTCATTGTTTACTTTGGTGGGTGAGATGGGATCATAATTTAGGTTCATGCATTTCATTGTTTCTCAATATGGACCTCTTTTATATAAACTAATCACATTTGTGGGTGGAGGACATCCATTCTTCCATTTCGTAGCATGCCCGAGTCATGTAATCTCATTTCGGGAGTATTTTGGTGGGTTTTCTGTTTCTTTTGGACTTCTAAATGCTCTAGTTTCTTATCCGATGGAGTCGTTTCTTCTTCACCCTGTTTCTCAAATTGCTTCACTTCATTTTAGTATATTGTGAAGCAATGTTTGTTTTCTTTCAACTGTTTACTTTGACGCGTGAGATGGGATCATATAAGAACACGAGGAGTTATATAGAAAGTAGTGCTCTGCACTCCTCTGTGCTTGTGAAACGTACATCTTTATGTTTCAGTTCTTACTACAGATAAGGTCCTAAACTTCTTTTCTCAAACTCCTGGTATAATTTCAAATTTATCGTGCACTATCGATCTTCATCTTATTGCTTTGTAGGAAATCAAATATTTGCATAGCAAAAGGCAAAGCTTTGCTACATGTATGAGGCTGGCTTTTGAATATAATTTTACGTTGATAACAAAAGTATGATTTATTGAAGAAAAACAACTGTAAAGAGCTGTAAAGAATCTGGCGCTACTCTACCAACCTCCTCAGTCACCGGATTCATAACTGTAACTGGGCAGTAAAAAGAGTAATTCCCAGTTATAATATATCTAGCATTTGATGTAGATTGATTATATTTTTAGTTAAAAGCTTTTTATGTATGCTGAAATAAAAATTTTGACTATGCTGGCCTTGGCATAGAGTGCTCGATATACGGAAAAAGAAATTAAAAAGCTAACTGGATGGATAATAGGAACATGCCATGATCGATATAGCAATCATTAGAAGATTCATACTTACCTATAATTTCGATGTAACTGAACAGAAAAATGATTCATAATTAAGAAATGTAATGTGAAAAGGACGAGCTGGTGATGATGGTGTCTACATGCATCAACCGGGTGAGCGTTGGGACTACATGCTCTTTTTTATGAAGTAATGGTTAACTTTTTTTTCGGTTTGTAATTTAGCAGATTTGTTTCAGTTTACTAATTTGGAGATTATGTTGCTTTCCTATAGTAGTGGTATATGCCTTGTAAATGTGAGAAGGAATCATCTGCATTCTAGATAAGAATTTGTTTGGCAACTTCTCAAAATGAAGCCAATTTTATCCCCATTTTGAGAAAAAGTCAGTTTGCTAAAAGCTAAGCCAATATTGGCTCAGTTTTTCTAAGGTCAAATTTGATTTTTAGTCCAAAACAAAACTGGTTTGCTTTAGGGTAGGCACACCACTCCATTAAAAGGTTCAGAAGAACTGTGAACATATGCAAGCAGAAACACATGAAACAGACGCTAGACTTATGTACTCTTATCAGATCTCAGATAATAGATCAAGAAGAACAAAATAACTGCTCACTCTAGAGCCCTTGTAGAACTAACAAGTCTAATTAAACAAGAATCAGCAAGTATTAATCACAAATTGTTAGATATCAAGAGAAACTCCTCCGTTATCTTCCCTCATGTTCTTCACTAGCAAGGCATTAAGAAAGATCAGGAGATAGATTCACTTGAACAAATATTTGTCCAAGCTCTAACATTCTAGTATCAGACAGGCTGAATGTATTAATAATCCATATCAACACAAGTGAATATAAATAGGGGAACATTTCTCATGCTACAACTCATAGGCATACATGAACAGCGCATGAACAACCAGAGATTTTGCATTGTCTATAGCCCCACTTCGAGTATACAAATTACAAATATTTTCATCTTGTTGCAGTATAATAACACAAGAACGGGTATGCTCCGCATCTTATTTTCTTTCGTACACATTTCTACAGAGTTTTGATTCATAACAAGGCAGATTTTACAACTGAAGTGAAAATTCGAAGACTGGTGTTTCTCCGCGGTGCTAGCTGGAATGTTACTGATGTGGTGCCTAAATCATTAATATACCTAGATCATAGCCCATGGCTGGGACATGGATCACATTAATACTAGCTAGCCAACACTATGGAGTGGCACACCAGCCCATTTACTCATTTAGTAGACAATTATATACAAAGTGAAGCAAGAATACGTCTAGGAGGTTCAAATGATCGTCTTGAATGAAGAACAGCCAAATTGTCCAACAGAAGAATATCACCCTGCTTCCAAGGTACGGCGACTGACTCTTCTTCGAGAATTTTCAAGCAATCTTCTATAATATCTGGAGGCAAAGGTGTTCCGTCTCCAAAAGTTACAGCCTTCATGGGATCATTTCTAGCATCTTTCCAGCCAGTGTAAGCAGCCACCATGCTATTGAACCATATTTTCCTCCCTCTAGTTTCGTCGTATTTAATGGCAGGTATTGGGCCCATAATTGTTTTAACCCCATCTTCTGTCCATTCTAACTTCATACCCAATTTTGCAGCCCTGGTAGATTTTGAAATATCAGGATGTATTAGGGTTTTGCACAAAACTACCATAAATTATTCTTATTAGAGAAAAATATGCAAATATTCAAGTTTTGGAAAAAAAACAATATCAAAATCTTACCAAGTGTTAATGACATTGTTAAGAAGTCTAAGATACCCCTAATAGTTAAGGTGAGAAATACTTCCACTAACGGCTGTCGACAATTATAGTTTAGTGCAAAAGAATATGGTATTGTCTCGAATAAAAATAGTTCACGGTATTTTGTGTGAACCCCTTAACTGTTCATCGTAGTTTTGTGTAATCTACTCATAGTAAAATAAACAACAGATATCAAAGCAATCAGCGCTTAATATAGCTAAAATTCCAGATATTCTAAGCTAGTGGTATGAACATCTCAAGAACAAAATCATTGAAAGCAGCATTAGTCCATGACAATCTATGAAGATAAACAGGCACAATACACAGCCATACATCTTTTACCAGTTGCATACATGATTTTTGACGTAATGACATATTCTTGCCGAACTTCTTCTTAACATCATATGGTTAGAGTTAACTGGTGACTTGTGTAATATCAACACATTAGATAGGAAGCCGAAGACGAACAAAAAAAGAGGGGGGGGGGGGGGGGTAAGTTTAATTTTTTTTATGCTCAAC
>JBAKGM010000001.1:19139450-19152909 GCA_037177215.1 Asparagus racemosus
ATTCGTTGCTTCACTGACTTGCACACCTCGCTAACTCGCTTCATGCATTCGTCGAATCGCTTTTATGCATTTGCGGCGCGATTGCGTTGTCAGCCGTTCGTTGTCGCATTGTTGGATGGGTCGTCGATTGGCAATCCATCGTCGCGAGTCACGTTCGGGCACTTATAGGCAATTTTTAATGCCTACATACTTCAACAATTCTAATAATGATCAAAGTAATAAGAAAAGAAAGGGTATCGCGACTACATGGGATGTTAGCGATAATTCGTCTTCGGATGAAGAAATTGCGGAAAAGGAAAGCGCTCATTTGTGCTTTATGGTTCAAGATGAGGTAAATGACAATGAAGAGCTTTTAGATGCATTCAATAAATTATATGAAACTTTTTTGAGATTAAAAGCGTCACATAATTTTCTTAAAGGTGAAAATAAAAAATTATTAAATGAAATTTCTGATATAAATTCGTCAACTAATTCTAATTCTCAAGAAATTAAATCGAAAGAGGAAAATGAATCTTTACTTAAAGAAAATCATGTTTTGACTAATAAGAATGTTTATCTAAAATCAAAATGTAATGATTTAAAGATTCGCATTAATATTTTAGCTAAAGATATTTTTTCTATTAAATCAAAATATGACAATATACGTTTAAATGTTGGTAAATTTAATAAAGGTAAAGAAAATCTTAAAAATTTGCTTTTATATCAAAAAGAATCTCAAAAGACAAAGGGTTTGGGTTTTCATGTTGATAAAAATATTTTTAAGAAAACCACTTTTGTAAAATCAACTTCAAAATTAGATGAATAAAATGTTGGAGATAATATTTTATGTAAAAATAAATCTAAATACTTATCTATTTGGGTGCCTAAAGAATTAACTTCTTTAAAGAAAAAGATTTATATTTCTACCTTTATTAAAGATGTTTGTTTATCAACTAACTATATAAACAAATCAAACTCTCCATGGGTTTGGTTTCCTAAAGACTAATTTTATGGATTCAACATAACATAGGTACCAAAATTGTAAATGTTTATCATTTCAGGTACCAAAGAAAGATAGGTGGATTTAGGTAGCGGATGTTCTAAACATATGATCGGAAATATCTAATTATTATCATCTTTTCAAAACAAGGATGGTGGTACTGTTACTTTTAGGGATAACAATAAAGGAAAGGTAATCGGTATTGGAACTGTTGGTAATCCTAATAAACCTATCATTAATAATGTTTTATTAGTTGTTTGACATTAGTACTCCAAAAAGCAATTTTTAGAGCACGAAGGTTTCAGTTTTGTGAGTTAAATAACCTCAATTAATCCCTTCTTTATTTAATTTCTATTGAATATTCACTTTTTTTTAACTAAAAAAATTATCACATTTTTACATTAAGGTGCTAGTTTTTTCAAACTTACTCGTCTCAACACGGGCATAACACCTGTTCGTATAATACAAAAGTAACATGGGATATTACTAGTTGATATCTATCTTTTTTTCTTTATTTTCTCCACAAATATAAAAGCTGATTCTGAACCTGAGAATTCCCGTTATCTAAATTCTTACTTTATCAATAGAATTAATTATATTTCGGTACCCTGAGATATGATATAACTACACTGATGATCCTGGAGTCCGTGTATATACAATGGTGACACTGGGAACGTAATTCTAATTACACGAGTGACTTGTAGCCCGGACAACCATCAACTTTCAAGGTTACTCATGTAAATACAATCGGTAACCTCAGAGTTACCCTTGTAATTGTAGATGCATAAACTTTCAAGTTCACCAATGTAATTACACCATACATTAAGGTAGTGGCTTGTAATTAATCTTTATAAATAATCAGATAAACTTTGTTTAATTTGACTATATGCTTTTATTCTCAACAACTCTTATATATGGAATATGTTTTTCTTAAAAGTTAACATGATATCTTGAATAGATTACAGTTATATTTTCGATCATATCTGGTGTATAAAATTCAAGAAATACAGAGAGAAGAAAATCTATACGAAGATGATTGGGAGTTTAACTTGGTATGGACACCTAGATATATATTTAATTTGTGATTATTGGTAGTATTGTCACCGTTGACCAATCGTCAATTTAGTAATTTGTTTAACCTTTTCTTTGTTAACATTTTTTTTCCTTTTCAATTATTAGTCCGAGACATTTGTGGGTATATACTCTTCACATGTTTAATTAATGAATTTTTTAAAAATGAGGAGCGCATCATCAATAAAAGATAACAAAATAAGATGAAACTAGATTTTTACTCATCAAACTTATTTCAAAAGTTCTACATAGACAAATCAATCCAAATTAAAGTAGTCGATGATATTTCTTAAATTAGCATTTGACTGCGTAATAAGAGAATTTATCACATCAATCTTCTATAATGTTAAAAGTGAACTATTCAATTATTAATTTAAGTTATTATTACTTTCATGATGATAAATATTTGCTTCCTATTTTGGGTTTATTCTTTTCTAACGAAGTTTCCTTACATTGAAATCAAATCCTAATGAGAACAGGATTAGGATACGGATATTTTCCTAGATATTTATTAAACTTTTTTGGAAGTGACAAAATTGGAAGCTCTGATATCTTTCAAATTAAATCATTATCCCGTGTTCGATTAGGATTAGGTATGCATTTTTGTAGAAATACCCTCAACAACTTCCTGTATTTATCACCCGTAAAAGGAGGATCTAATCAGAAAATATTTCTATTTTCGTACACGATTGTTCCGCATTTGTCCGAAATTTCTGTCCACACAACAATAAGTTCCCATAAATGACGATAAATCTCAGCCGTCCGTTTCTGGACCCAGTTAAATTAGATTTTTTATTTCTAAACCCAAAAGTGGTATTCCAATTATCTTTAAATCCACTCTAAATAAGTTTACACCCAATTAATATTTTAATTTAGCTCAAAATTCAGAAACTTAGCAGAAAATACAACGTATTACATATAAACGTAACAATTGGACAGACCCCATGGCAAAAAGACGAAAGAATGAAACAATGGTGTCCTGAATTTAAAATATTTTTTTTGCAGTTGCTGAGTTGAAAAATAAGTCGGATAAAACTTTGGGTTCAGGCGAAAAATTCCCAATTAAATCATATACCACCGTCTTCCACTTCCCTTTCTGTCCGTTTCCAAAAGTAAACAAGTAATAATAAAAAGATCTCATTTCCAAAAAAGAAATTTGTCCTTTTTTACTCTCTATCTCAATTCTAAAACCCTAATCCTATAAATCGCCCCCCACCCCCCAAAACCCCATGATCGTATCTCTGCGATCTGATCGAAAAGTGAGAGCAGAGATGATGAGGAAGTGCTCGCATTGTGGTAACAATGGCCACAACCTGCGAACTTGCCCTAATCGAGGAGGAGTGAAGCTCTTTGGGGTGCGGCTTGATGGAGGAGGATCGTCGTTTCGAAAGTGTTCTAGCATGGTGAACCTCTCTCATCACAGCGGCGGAGGATCGATTGCCGGCGGTGAGAGAGACAAGGACGGGTACGCTTCTGAGGGTTTTGCTGCTAAGGGGTCCAGAGAGAGGAAGAAAGGTTTGAACCCGTTGCCTCTATGATTTTTTTTTTTTTTTTTTTTTTGGATGCGTGAACTTTTTTGTTTTTTTAATGTGGCATTTGCTTTGAATTTAGCCTGTTCAGGTTGGCAATGGACGTCAATTTTGGTGCTTTGGTTGGGTCTTGCTAAGATTTTCTTATTTGAAGATTCGACTTTTTGTAGTGGAAGATACATTAATATTTTGGCGTATACTTTGAGAATGCGTGTAGTTGGTTTATTTTTGGTGTAGAATAAAGTTTTAAATCTTTGTGTCATCTGGTGAAACTTGTGCCCTTTCTTTTGTTTTATTTTTAATAAAACAATGTGCGGCATAGATTATTTAAGCTGAAACCTATCTTGATGTTAAAATTTCCCCTCAATTGGAAGTTGATATTTAGTACAGATTGTAGCCACAGGTGCTAGTATATGGTTAATGCTGAGCCTTTGCGTACATATTTTTTTCTGCATATATGCAATTTTTTAAGATTTTCAGCCTGTCGCGTTGTAAATACGGCAGACTCAATAAGAGGGTTACTTTCATGTTTTGGTGTCTAATTTGATTGAAATTCAATTTCTTGGATGAAACATGAAACTTAGGGATCGGGGGATCAGGGGACGTTAAAGTTTTAGTATAACTGAACAAACTTTCTTGGTAAATAATATTGCACTATGTGGATTTTGGTTAGCCAAGGTGCCTTTCATGAGTTGGTGCACTATTATTCTCCTTATTATGGGACTGTGAACATGTTTTGGATCTGTCACAAGATGTAAATGCTTGTCAGGACGATTGTTGACCAGAAACAAGTGCAATGATTGAGAATTCTGCAGTTTCATCCTGTGGTTTTGGGTTCACGTGGAAAATTTTGACATTTGGATGCTTGGACATCGGGATATCCTATCTGCATCTCTATTTGAAAGAAGGATTTTTGGGTAGATAGGGGCTTTCTGAATGGTATATACTTCGCAGAATGGGTCTTACCCATGGGTAGAGTAGATATGGCACACCTATTTGTGATGGTTTGAGTTTACACAACTAAAATTTAAATCCTCCTTGCTTCATAGTTTCCTAGTTCTGCTCCATGTCCTGATTTTTCTTATTATATGATCCTGTGCAACGGTTCCCTATTCCTTACCTAAACTGCTTTATATTACATTATAAGCCTTGTAATTAAAAAAGGATGTTGATATTTGGTACGGAGAGCATAAAGTGTAAATAAGAAAGAACGAATCTTAGTTTTTAGGCAATTGGGTACAAAGCAGAATGCATCTTTCCATTATTAAGATTATGGAGTAGTTTTCATCACTCTGACAGTTTCTTAGAATTCTTTTTCACACTCTATATTTTCTTTTTTTTTTGGATATAAAGAACAATTAATGCAAATTTTAGAGTTACTCTTCTCAATATGTTTTTCAAGAGTTTGCAAGCTGATAGTTTGTCGTAGTTGGAAGGTGCTTTACCAGTTCGATATTATTGGAAGTGGTCCCTGAGTGGAGGAACTCGAGTCCTTTCCTGGGATAAACTGTGGTATAGGGGGTCAAATTTTCCTCTGCCTTACTGGTGCTTTACCAGTTCGGTATTATATCCTTTTATTTGTGTTTTCCTCCTTTTTGTTTTTTTGTTTTTGTTTTTTCGGTGGAGTCATTGGTTTGCCAATGGTGTATGTGATGGTTATGAACTAGTAGCCTAGCTTCCCTGTAGATATATCGGTTAATTTAAATTTTTTTCTTTTCCTGAGCAATATACAAAGAATCATAGGCAAAATTGAAGAATTTGAAGTATGAAGGTCCTTTTCTACTTGATTCTTTCTGAAGCTTTTCATATTTCTAAATGCAGGTGTGGCATGGACAGAAGAAGAACACAAGATGTTCCTGCTTGGACTTCGGAAACTAGGCAAAGGTGATTGGAGAGGCATTGCACGCAACTTCGTGGTCTCAAGGACATCTACTCAAGTTGCCAGCCATGCTCAAAAATACTTTATTCGTCAGATGAATGCGCACAAAAGAAAGAAAAGAACAAGCTTGTTTGATATGATGCCCAATGAAGTTGGTTTCTCTTATCTTGTTGTAGTGTACATCTTAACCTTTTTCTTTATTTTCTTGCCTCAATAACACCATTCCCAACTTTCTTTACAGCTTGAACCACAAAGCAGCAATCCAGTCGCAGCGCCTTTACCCCCTGTGGAAGCAGAACATGAGTCAACTAGTTCCAATTCTAACAATCCAGTTCCTGCATCTTCACCTGGAGAAGTAGAAAGAGCCATTCCAAAGCCTGGAACTATGCCGTTTCCTTATGTAGTGGTACCCTGCTCGCCATTCTTTCCATTTTCGTATCCAATCTGGGGTTGCTATGGGGCAGATGTTACGGCAAACAGTATGCACTCTGTTGTTAAACCCACCGCAGTACATTCTGCAGTACCGATTAATGTTGATGACGTCCCGGGCATTTCAAAACTGAGCCTTGGCGGTGAACCAGCTGGTCAAATGAGTTTTGGAAGCTCTGAAAGGATTTCTGCATTCCATAGAAATAATCCTACAAATGGTTCTGGTTCAAGTTCGAGTCCAATCCAAGCTGTATAGATGGCATCAACTTTGAAGGGCTTTGGAAGGCATTCATGTGCCTGGTTCAGTTTTTTCGGCTGAGATATTTTGAATCAGTAGTTTCTAACTGCGGTCCCGTTTATGGAAGTGACATGAATTCTTTCTTTTTAAGAATAAGAACATGTTACTAAATTTTGTTGAATGATAAATCCAGATAAAGCACTTCTTACATTGTCAATCCCTCCAATTTTGTTTTCTTTTTTTCTTTTTATCGGAGAGGAGATAAGAATGTATCATATTATTATTTGTCTAATGAAATATCATTTTTCTTGAATTTGTTGTCTATATATTATTGTTGAGTCGATTATGTTCTGAGTTTCAGTAACCTGAATGAGGGTACGACTGTCTCCTTCATTCTGATGACAATTGTAGTTCTATTGCAATATTTCTCCTGGAATTTTGTATTGGGATGTGATCAAATTTACCCATTGTCTTTTTGAGTGATAAATCATATAATCTTTTTTTATAGAATAAATCATATAATTTATTGTTCTCAGGTTATTTCAGCTCATTTTTCACATTCTTATACTGCAAGGGTTCTGCCATTTTGATAGTATTTATTTCGAATGTATAAATCGGAGTACAGTCAACTTCGTTGCCTGCACGTAGAACCGTTCGTCTTCCTCCATGCCGATGAACCCCTCACTATTGCTAGGCCGGTCTCCAGGATCAATTGGGTGAGCTTCCTCCACCACCATTTCATCAACACCGACTCTTTCATAAATAGAACCGATCTCCATGTTTGCCCTAGAAATTAATTTTTGATTTTGGGAATTCAATTCGGTCCTGTTTATTAACCAGATTATTCAAAACTGGACTCTCGATTACCATGTATTGAGATCGATCTGGACAAACCACATCAATGCCCTTCCGAGCGCATTCCCAACCGCCATGAGAACATGCTCATTGTAATGCTCCAATGGGAATCCTGGCAGCCGAACCCATACTGCTGTTCGATTGGTTTTGTCCAGCTCTGGGCGAAAATCTGGTCGCCATTTCGTCACTGTAAGGTAGCGTCCCATGATACTCCATGGCCCCTCCTCCAAAGCGTACTGATAATCACGAAACTCGGAAAATTTTGCAAGGAAATACCCTTCTCCGAGATCAGTCAACTCAAAGTCGCCATACGGATTCCACATCGTTTTTGTTCGATCCGAAAGAAGTTTGTACCCAATGCTTCTTCCCAACAACTTCACAATGAGGCAATCCATCCACGGCCTTCGAAGCTTCTCCCTTGCTTGAACTGAAATATGAATTGATGGCCAATTCTCTCTCGTACCCACCTGTAACATATCGGTTGTCCACTCCAAAGCCTCTAGTTCCTTCCATTTCTTATCCATCTCCTCCCTCTTTTCAATCTCCTTCATGAGTTCGTCTGTCTCTGGAATGACATGGCTGGCATTCCGTCTTCATGAAAACCCGTGGATGTTTTTCCTCCAACAACTTGCGTTTCCTAAAGTTGAGGCTCTAACAACAACTAAACAACTCAGGCCTATCAGTTTGTGCTCTGTTGCATATAAAGTAATTACAAGAGTTCTAGTGAGCTGACTGAGATCGTTTCTTCACGATGTGATCGCTCCGCCGCAATGTAGCTTTATACCCGGAAGGCAAGTGACAGATGATATATTGATTGTACAGGAGATTATCCATTCTATGCGCAAGACGAAGAGAAAATATTCGACTATGGCATTGAAGATTGATCTTGGGAAAGCATATGACCGTGTTTGTTAGGACTTTTTAGAAGAAACACTATAATGTTTGGGTCTCCAAAATCTTGGGTGAAGCTTATCATGTTCTGCGTGTCATCAGTCTGCACATCTGTCCTTTGGAATGGGGAGATCACAGATCCTTTTAGCCCCAAACGAGGTCTCCGCCAAGGTGATCCGATGTCTCCCTACTTATTTGTTCTTTGCATGGAAAGATTGGGTAGCTTGATCTCAGATAAAGTTCAAAGCCAAATTTGAGCTGTGATATGCAACGCAACATCATTGGGACTTTAGGAATTTGTCACAAGTGACTTGGGTAAATATCTGGAAGGCAAAACCGAATCACGAATTGGAAGGCAAAACATCTCTCTCTTGCCGGAAGACATACTCTTATTCAATCGGTAACATCCTCTATTCGTGTCTATACTATGCAAACTGCGAGAGTCCCTTCTTCGGTCTGTAATGAGATTGACTGATTAAATAGAAATTCTTTATGCGGCGACACTAGTGAGAAAAACAAATTTCACTTGGTTAATTGGAAGGAGGTGTGTTTGCCAAAACAATTTGGGGGTTTGGGTCTAAAGAATTTGCAGATGTTTAATATGGCAATGCTAGTCAAAGTCATTTGGAGGATACTAAATGAACCTAAGAGTTTGTGGTTCAGATTTCTCCGTGCGAAGTATTTTGCCTCAGGGGATGTTTTGAATTGTATTCCTAAGCGAGGTATGTCTTATAGTTGGCAAAGCATTTGTAAAGTTCTAGATATTGCGAAGCAGGGGCTTTCACGGCCAATTGGTTCAAGACAACAAGCTAATTTCAGGTTAGACTCATGGGTCGGTCCTAAGGCATTAATTGGGGAGATCGACGAGGGATCATTGGTGCCTAATCTTGATGTTACAGTTGCAGACTTCATTAATTAGAATGGCGAGTGGAATAAAACTTCATTGCAACAATGGCTTCCTGTTGATGCGGTTGAGCGTGTAATGGGACATCCTTTGCCTCAAGTTCAATTTAAAGATGACAGATTAATTTGGAATGCTACAGCAAATGGTAGGTTTAGTACTCGTTCTTGTTACGAGATACAAATCGAGGGAGATCAGATTTCTTGTGATTACTCATTCATTTGGAAGTTAAATGTCCGGAAAAATGGATTTCCTTCCTTTGGCTTTTGTTTCGAAATAGGTTGATGCACAATGCAAATAGAGTCAAAAGGCGCGATGCTAGCTGCGGGGTTTGCCGGGGGCGTCAATAGAGGACAACGACCATATTTTTCGAAAGTGTACTAGGGCGAGAGAAATATGGAAACACTTCGATACTCACTTGGATATGGTCCACTTCCTTGGCTGCAACTTTCGTGATTGGTTGCTGATCAATTTAAAGCACAATGAGACATTATCAGATGGCGAGGTAGACTGGAACATTCTCTTTGCTTCCATTTTATGGTTTTTATAAATTTGGAGATGCCGAAATATTTGGGACGAGCAAAGTATGTTTCCAGTCTATTCGTTGGGGACTGTGAACTCATATGTGAAGTCAGTAAGCCATGCGTTTAAAGCTGCTGATGGGTTAGGGAGCAAGAAATTTGACAGATTAATTGGTTGGAATAAACCGCCTACAGGTTGGCTGAAAGTTAACACAGATGGTGCTGCTAAAGTAGATACAGGAAAGACCGGTGCTGGGGGAATTGTGAGGGATTCTGATGGTTGTTGGCTTCAGCTTGAACCTAGGCCATTGTAACAATATGGTAGCGGAGCAAGAGGCTATCAGGTTTGGGCTTTCGCTCGCTTGGAAGCGTGGTTGGAGGTGCATCATTTGTGAAACGGATTCTGCCACCGCTGTGCAACTGATATTGCCCGGGGATGCTGAATGCCATCCATTGGGAATCCTTATAGAAGACTACAGGTGGCTTGTGAAGTGCGATTGAGAGTGTAAGCTTATCCATACCTACGAGAGGGCAACGTTTGTGTGGACGCACTTGCAAACTGTGGAGCACATTCAACGCTTCCTGTGCAAATCTTTGAAGACATGCCCATCGCTATTAGTAACCTTGTTTATGGTGATCAAATTGGTGTAACAGTCCTTCGTCGTGTTAGAGAGGAGTGATTTTCTTTATTGTGATGTTGTTTTTCATTTTTTTCCTTTCCGGTATCACCCAAAAAAAAATCGGAGTACGGTGCAATGTATCCTAGTCTGAGTATAATAAAGAATATAATTTAAGGAAATATAATAGACCTCGAATCTACGGCAAGTATCTAAGAATGGCATATCCAATCTGCTTTAATTATCTGCCCAATGCCCCTCCTTGTGGATCAACAAATATTTTTTTTTTTTGAAAAAAAGATCTTCACATGCAATTTGTACTCTATATTTTAGAAAAGCCCCCTTTTGATCTTCTCTCTGCCTGTGTCACATTCTTAGAAATTCCAAAAATGCCCTCAACACTTTGAAAAATCAAAGATAATACCATGATACTGGCAAAAGGACAATGGAAATTACCATCTCATTTGGGAAAATAGATCAACGTAGATGCTCTCACACTTGGAAAACTTAACAGAAATGCTCTCGCATTTGACTACACCACTGCTCCATTTTATGTATTGTGTGCATGCATCGCGTGCACCGGAATACTATATATAATTAAATAATCCTAAATTTTTAAAAAAAACTCCATAAACTTCAGTTTGTAAATTTACTGGTTTTCTGACTTTGCTTCATGACTGACACTGCTAACAAAAAGATGGCTATGTTCGCCCTTGGTCACCAAATAAAACTTCGTCTTCTATCATATAAGAATAGTTGGTTATTTTTGAAAAAGGATATTTTATACATTTTTCTGGATCCTTTTACTCTGTAAATGGTAATTTTTCAAAGTGTGACGTTTAGTGACTCCCTACGTTTGTAGCGATACTACGAGCAATTTCACGGGTAACTTTTTCACTATACTACACAGCTGAAAGTGGAACAAATCGATTCAAATGTGAAAGATGCATTATTAGTTAGATAAGATTTAATGCTCGAATCATTTAACTGGAATAAGAGAACATGAATTTTGAAAGAAGTATAAGAAGGATATAAGCCACATTCCATTTTAAAACGAAACGCTCGTTCCAAAATAAATTTAAAAAAAGCCTTCTAGCACATGTCCCAGAAACTTTATTCGGTGCAGCATTTTGCAAATGAAGAATTCGACATGTAGAAATGGGAAGCTAATTTACAGTTCAGATTTTTAAATCAAAATTCACTATCATTCGATGTGATATAATACGTGTGAATTATCTAGAAACTAAATTTTCAAAAATTTCAATATCAATATATTGCTCGCACAGTGCGGGACGTTCCAATAGAACCCTTGCTTGCTTTTAACATGTACAAGAGATAACGCATTATTATCATAATTAATTGGATTATTAG
Source organism: Asparagus racemosus (assembly GCA_037177215.1). Taxonomy (NCBI): domain Eukaryota; kingdom Viridiplantae; phylum Streptophyta; class Magnoliopsida; order Asparagales; family Asparagaceae; genus Asparagus; species Asparagus racemosus. The sequence goes on from JBAKGM010000001.1 coordinate 19,150,732, forward strand.
TCAATGTATTTATTTTATAATTGGATGTTCATATTTATCTTGGATAATGGTCATTTAATTTAATACTAATTGTTCTAATGCTTTTTGACAATTTAAGTTGTAAATTTTCATTTATTTTAAGCAATACAGCTTACTCAATATGTCACAAATTAATATTTTCAAAAATAAAATGTCATGCAATATAACTACCTATACAAGTTGTCTGATGTGTCACAAATTTATATTTGCATAAGTGATCAAGATATTATACGTAAAAAAAATCCATTATATCAAATGATCAAAACTTTTTTATGTAATGTCACTGAAATAAGTAGTATCAATTGACGAAAAATAATAGATGTGATTAATAGTCCAATTAAAATTTAATTAGATGACAAGTCATCCAACAATTAAAACATAGGTATGAATATCCAATTATGAGATAAATACAGTGACCAACCATCCGATTAACCTGATACTAATGACATGGGTGGGATTTAGATCCTCTTCAATTATGTGGTAATTAGAGAGGGTCTAATTCCTTTAATCTTGGCCATGTACTCTAACTAGGGTAGGATGCACGTGCATTGCATATGGTCAAATAATTTGATGCTTCATTTTGATTTAGTGTCTTTATTGTAACTTGTTCGTTAAATACTGTACAGTTACATTATAATATATTGCACTAAATAAGATTGATTTTTAAACCTCTACTTAATGATGAGAATAATAAAAAGTTTATCTCAGACAAGATTCATAGGTAGAATACATAATACAATCAGTGTAAAAACAATAAAAATTATATGAAGATATCAATAATTACTAATACACAAAGTTTAATATCATTTTCAATGTGTCTAAAAAAAGTAACTTCCCACAAAATTGTAATATCACATTCTTTATGCTAATATACAACAGTATTATTCATTAAAACCGAAATCTTCTCTGGAAAACATAAGGATACGGATATCTACCTCTCTTGGAAAAATTTCAAACCTTGGGAGATATCATTTTTCTTGTCGTAAAACTATTGAAAAAACAAAATAATAAGGACAACATGTGAATAGTCCTACTAACAACGGAGATCCAAAATTCAGACTTTACATCACACATTCAAAGTGTCTTGTGCCATTTTTTTTCTTTTTTTCAAACTTTTATATCCCATATGAAATTAACAAAGGAAGGTCTTAAATTCAAGCATTTAATCTAATTTCAAGGTAAATAATTATGCCATCTAGGGTTTCTACTATTTATATAGTGGTCTTCAAAATACAATTGTTGATTTTGGTAAATAAAAATCTAATTAATAGTAAAATATGATTTTTTTAGAAACTAAGAAAATATAGAAAAATAACTCTCCAATTAAATATCAACTCTTGAATTTTCAGCTTCAGTTTCTAAAACCATATATAAATTTGTACGAAGAAATAAATCTATAAAACAAAATGAAAGCAGTATAATCATGTGAAGTATGATATTTTGAAAACCGCTATATGTGATTTAGACTTTAGAAATTTCTATTTAGTTTCTATAATTTTTGTTTTATCGTGAATAAAAAAATAACTATTTAAAGAATGGTATTTTGAAGGGGACGACCTAGTAAGTCACATGGCAAATCCGTGACATTTCCTCGTGGGGGGACCTGAGTTCCATTCCCGTATGCGCCAAAGGCAGATCTGAATCCACATATATGACATAACCACCGGTCAATCGTTCAATCTCTTAGTCCAAGGGCCCAACACCAAACTATTAGGCCACCGGCAGCCGAGGTAAAAATGCTGATTTTGATAAACATACAATACATGATTAAAACATATCGATTTTTTTTAACAATCTAAAATTTAAATAAATAATACTAGTGGTTACACAATTTACTCAACCGGCTCTATATATGGACCTGACAAATGCTTTTAGAGCTTGTTTGAATTTGCACCGAGTGATAAGAGAAGGTAAGAGAGCATGTAAAACTTATTTGGGAAATTAGTAAGGGGAATCGAGGAAAGCTTATTTCACTCCGTTTAGAAAGTTTAATAAAGTAAAAGTAAGAGAAGATTTGTAAACTTACATAAATAACATTGCATGTTATTAAGTCATTTTATTATTTAAAAGTTAAATAGAAAATTGTTATAAAACTATAAACTAGAATAGAGAGAATAGGCAAGAAGTAGAGAGAGTTTGAAGCAAGTATCTAGGCCAAAG
>JBAKGM010000001.1:19153009-19166247 GCA_037177215.1 Asparagus racemosus
TCAAGAGTCTGACTTAGGCATTAGAGGAGCATTGGTGGACTGCCTGCATGGTCAATTTGGCACTTTTTCTCTGTATCTTAGGTCATCATTAGCTTGAGCTCGCTCATAGACATCAAAAGAGATCACTAGGCTCTCATCATTGAGTCCAATCCTATGGGCTCAATTATGTAGATTATTTCTTAGCATCAACAGCTGGAGCCTACTGTGTGCCCTCGCATTGATCAACTTTGAATGATGTCTAGTGTGGGAGATGATGCTGATCGTAGATTTGCAATATTAATAACAACTCGAAGTTTGCCATTTCCAAGACGTAGTTGGACTAGGTGGCTGCTATGATCACAAAAACCATGGAGAAGCAGATCAAGAAAGCCCTACAAAAGATGAACGAAAACACAGTCCCAGAAGAGGAGCCTGAACCCCTCGTCCTAATCAGCAGGATCATGCAGACGATATGCACAACACCTACATGCCGGTCCAATCTAACTTATTTTGCCCCTGTGCCCATATGACAAACAAAACTCTGAACCAACCAGATCTAAACACCAGCAAGGGACTTAGACACAATGTGCAAGGAAACAATGCAAGCAGAACAACTCAAGATCAATTGACCGGACACAAAGTTACCATCAAGTATTCAAACTTACCCTGTGGTTATGTTAACAACCAAACCTACAACCCGAATCACTCCAAGTATGGAACTGGACCAATTACAATGACCTGCCAAGGGTTCGATCCAACCTATGTAGCCTTCAATAATGCACTCAATGGAAGGTCACCCTTGACAGACGACGTCATGAGTGCACCCTATCAACCTATAAAGATTCCTATACAAGAAGTCTATAAGGGAAAGGGGTGCCCCACTGAGCACTAGATAAACTACTATAACGCTATGCAAATAACAAGATTGGATGATGCCCTTGTTGATGTTAGTTATCGAACAGGGGTTTAATTATAGATTAATGTGCGGTTAGGGTCCTCAATCTTCTTCAGATGGCCAGTTCTAGAGCTTGATGTTCTCTCCTACACATGAAAAGCTCGTGAGAGGCCGGAGTTGGGTTCACTGGTTGTTCCTCCAACGATCAAGTCATAAATTGGACTTGAGTGGGAAAATAAAAGATAAATAGTGAAGGGTTATTCAAAGTTGCATGAAGGCAGAAGTAGTTACCCCATGCAATGCAACTTCCTTTTATAGTAAATTGAAAGGGCATATGGGTAACTTTGACCAAGTCTTAAATAGACAACTGAGTCGGCAGATACCCTACAGGTGTCGGTCACTAAAGAGGGTGAGTCATCCGGGTGTTTAATGTGAGGATGACAAAAGGTGCTTAGTGCTGACTAGATCTAATGAGTCATAAAGACTATGGGAGCTAGAGAAATGATGACTCTGATAGTGCAATTAATGCGAGGGTAGTCGGCTGTTGGCAGAGATTTCGAGGATACACCACCTTTGTAGTCGTCTGTCTGAGGGCCAGAAAACACCACCTTTTTAATTGGCTGCACAAGTTGTTAGCTAGAATAGTAGGCTGAGTGCGAGTGCTTGTAGGGCTGGTCTATGGGGTTGGTCGACAAGTACCGCCTTTTTGGTCGGCTACGCAAGTTGTCGGCCTATTGGGCCAGCCGCAGGGCTAGCTCCAATCGCTTATCTCCGAATAAGTTTGATCAAGCATAAGACAGGACACGTGTCGGCCTCTCAAGGAGGATTAACACTTAGATTATTTGTAGGCTATAACAGCCCTGATGTGATGGTATTTCTTGAACATTGAGTGGAAAGGTCAAGACATGATACAACTCCATTCAAAACAAGTCAATCCACAAATTGCGCTAGCTCTCCAATCTATTTATGATTATTACATTTAATTGCACTATTATTCCCTTATTATTTATTTTATTTAAATAAATATATTTGTAAATAATAATTTTTATCTTAATCTGTAAGTAATGAAGAATTATCAAATAAGAGCTTAAAGGAATCAAACTACCTCAATTTGAAGCGGATATTGAACCCTAGAGGAAGCCCATAATGGTCAAAAGCCTAAAGAAATCGAGTCAACAAGTCAAACAGAAGAAAACAAAATATCATACGAATTAATGGATGGCCTAATTGATTAGATCATAACAGAAATGTATTAATAGCTAGATTTTGATTTTTTGGAGCTCAAGTTTGATCCATTGGCTAATGTTGATTGTTGTAGACTTTAAATAGGAATAGAGAGTGAGGAATTTAGATATGTAAAATTTTATAAACTCTATTTTAGAGAGAAGGGTTACTCTTAGTTGAAAAGATCTTTTAAAAAGTTTTTGTTTGCAATAAGTTAAAAAAATTTCATTTTTTCCAAATTCTTTCTTCGCTCCTTTGGTGATGAAGATTTACTTTTCAAGGGGCCAACACCTTGCAATATATGTCTTTATTTCCTCTGTTTATTTATTTATTTTTTTGCTTAGCTTTTATGTTTTTTTTAGTTTTTAATTTTATATTTGGTAGACTAGATTTATTGCTTTGTAGTGTAAATTTATTTCATACTTTGTAGTATAGATTTATTTTATGCTTTGTAGTGTAGATTTATTTTCTTGCTCTTTTATTGTTGTGTAGTATAGATTTTCTTTCTTGTCTTTATTTGCTTTGTACTTTAGATTTACTTTCATGTTGTTAATGCTTTCTTGTATAAACTTTCTTTCTTTATTTTTTTTATAATATGTGTAGCTAATTTTTGTAGGAAGTCTAGGATTAGATGAGACTAGTTTAATTTTCTTTCAGTTTTTAAATTACTCTCTTTATGCTTATAATGATCATGCTTAGGATAATCAACTAGAGGGCTAATTGATAAGCAAAAGAGCTTGATAGTCTATACTTTCCTTGAGTGGTTTGATAGGTTATGTTTATTCAATTCTAGATTACTATCTAATTATTTATTTCTTTTTATGAATGATCATATTACTTGGATGTGAATTTGATAGGTTACGCTTGTTTTGAGTAACTTGATAGTCTATGCTTAAGAATTCTAAAGTTATATGAGAGTCGAAAGAGAGTAGTTCTTAATTCTAAATTAAAGTTAATTAGCGAATTCAATCATAGACTCATAGTCATCTAAAATTAACTAGTGAATTCAATCATAAATTCCTACTCTTCTCTCTTAATTTCCTCCATCTTTTCAATTATTATTTTTTTATTTATTATTTTGAGTCTCCTCTTTGGCTTCTTTTTAATTGTTTTCTCTTTATCTCTTTCTTCCCTCTTGTTTTAGCCTTTTCTTTTTGTGACAAAACCATCTATCCAAAACACACCACTCTTATTCTTTATTACTATACATTTGAAGAACCCATTTAAATTAGTGTTTCTAATACTCTCCTTCCTCGTGGATCGATACCTATAAATACTATAACTTGATTGTTGTGCACTCGTAACTTAGCATATTTTTATTCTCATCAAGATTTTGGTGATGTTGCCGAGGAAGGTACTTGTAATTATGAGTTGTCTACTTTGGTTCTTTGATTTGTGTATTTTATTGTGAAGGATTGAACTAGTTAAAGAGATGAATATTTGCTTCAAGAGGGGCCAACCTCTGGGAAAAGTGAGTTCTCTTTCTTGTAATTTTCAATTCTACCCTCTAGTTAGGTTTTCACAATTAGAGACAATGAGGAACTAATTAATAAAATAAAAATGTGCTCTTATTGACCATAATAAAATCCACCCTCCACCTGAATAACTACTAAACAATATAATAAATTCAAATAAGAGCTCTCTCTCACATTTATTTATTTGTTGACCCTAATTAAAAAATATTTTATTTTTGCATCCTCTTGTACTTGCTTTTAACTCTTAGGGTTGCATTGCATATAGTTAGTAGGAATTCACCAAAGTGATTTGAGCATTTTGATTTGAGCGCTCACTTGATAATACTCTTAAGGGTAAAAATACCTAATCAAGATAAGGTGAGGGATTTCATCACATTCTCCTTAGCCTAAAAATCACTAATTTCTCACTACATAAACCCAGGCCTTAAAATTCTTAGATGTTGGCCCCTAACGATACGAGCTCATTAAGAAATCTCAATTGAGCCGATTTAAGTTTATTTGATTTTGTTGGTATCTAAGGTAAGGTATAAGAGTTGCATAAGGCGCTCCGCAAGCAAAGAGGTACTTATTGGTCTTTGACCTCCCTCTAGTACTGTCCTTACCTAGGTAACTAATCAAGTAAGCTTGAATCTTTTCACTCAAGGAATTTTTGGTTAGGAGCTAGCCTAGTTGAGTTTAGGCCTAATCCTAAATTTAAGGGTGATTGTTTCAAGTGGTTGTTCTTAATTTGTTTAGTTTGGTTTTCTTTTCTCCTTCTTCTTTCTAGCACATCTTTTAAATTTTTTAAGTTTTCCTTTTCTATATAAAAAATATTTAAAGATTTAACGTTTGATTTTTTATTAGATCTTTTTCTTAATTTTTTAGTGATATAAAAAATTACAGAAAGAGTTTTCATTAGTGTATGCAAGTTTAGATTAGGGATAATACAAGTCACTTAATTCGTATTGAATCTATTTTTAAAACTAAATAAATGGCAAATTCGAATCCATGCATTCTTTAAAATATGTGTTATCCAACTAGAAATGTAATTCCATCTTGCATTAGAATTGCTAATGTTATTGGTGGCAATTATGACTTTAGACCGCACTTTATAAACACGTTTCCCAAGTTTTTAATAATTGAATCCAAAGATGCCTATATTGTTATATCTGAGTCTGAGTAAGTGTGTCTCATGATTAAGATTAAAGAGTTACCTGATGATGCAGTTAAGTTCAGATTTGTCCCCTTTACTCTTAAAGACAATGCTAAGAAATGGTTATATAGATTGCCCAAAAAATTCATCTCCACTTGGAATGAATTTGCTACCATTTTTCTAAAAACATTCTTTCCAATCCACAATATGGCAAAGCTTAGCAATAGCATTCAGTCTTGTAAAATAAGTTTAGAGGAACTATTCTGAATATATTTTGATAGGTTTAAGAATCTTCTTATCTATTGTCCTCATCATGGTTTAGAGAAGTGACATTTATGCCAAATTTATTTGTGAAGGATTTGATTATTCTTCAAAGACATTCTTAGAATCTTTGTGTCAAAGGGATTTCATGTAAACAAAATGTTCATGCAACCTGTGAATTTTTAGAGAATTTGTTTTAGAAAACCATTGATAATCACATTTTTATTACAAAATTATACCTTCATCATCTATCTTATATAAATAAATATACTACTACTAATTATTTTTATCTTAATTTGCAGATTAATGAAGAAATAATAAATAAAAGTCAAAAGACTCAAACTCCCTAATTTTCTATCATTTATTGAAGTCTAAATATGAAGACAAAAGAAGACCCAAGAAAGCTCAAGGATCCATGAAAAAATCGGGTCAAGAAATCAATAAAAATGAAAATCTACAGCAAACCAACCAAGGGGCCAACCGATTGACCAAATAAGGGGCCAACAGATTGGTTTGTAATAGAAAATAGATTTAGGGCTGGATTTTAATCCTTGGTCTCCAAGTTTCATCCAAGGGTTCTCCTTCATTACTGTAGGCTATAAATAGGGGTATAGGGTGAGGGGTTTGAGTGTGAAATATTTTGTAAAAACTCTAATTGGAGAGGAGGGTTACTCTTGATTGAGAAGACCTTCCAAATTTATAATTTTTTATTACAGTTAATACAAAAAATATTTTTACCCCTTCATATTTTCTTTTCCGCTCTTTGTCCAAGGATGAAAAGAGGATGAAGATGAAAATAAGATGAAGATGAGTGTTTGATTTTTATTCCTTTCTTTTTTTTCTTATAATATTTTATTTTCATACTTGTTTAAAGCTTTATAGAGTAAATTTACGTTCATGTCTTTATTTTCATATATTTACTTTCATGTCTTTACTTTTTTGCATTTATTTTGTTTTCTTTAATTCACCTTGAGACTAGAACAGTAAAACCTCGATAATTTAAATATTTTGTGATATATAATGATAAATATATTTATATGGTGAAAAATATCATTAAATGATATATGAGTAAGTTATCAAGTGTTTTGAGATTGAACAAGTTCATATATATGAGAGAAATGAGTCAAAACATGCACAAACACAAAACATGCACGGTATAAATCTAGAAAAAATGACCAGTTATGAGTCTATAGGTTTTGCACACCAATTCATTTATAATTTGGAAAAAACTCAAAAAGATCAAAGTTGTAGATCTCTTCAACAGCTTTCCAACAAATCTTAAATCACCTCATTCGTAGTTTGGATGAGAAAGTTATAGTCAAAATACCGAAGGGGGTATTTTCCTAATTCAAGCAGATTTCCTTATTCTTGTTGGATTTCGGGTCTGTTTGGCTTATTTCAGATTTACCAGTATATAAACACATATTTTCATGAGTTCTTCACACCTTTTATCAGAACTCTCAAACCCTAACAGCCACCAAACTATCATCTAAACCCTAGAGCTTTTCTTGTGAGAATTCAAGAGCTTTCGAAGCAAGTTTTCACCTTAGATTGGCGCGCGGCTTAGCGATCTACCTCGGCTTTGCATCCTTTATATTTTTTAACAAGATTTCAGGTGAGTTTCATCTCTGCTATTCCTACACCTAATTTTTTAAGAATTTTTAACAAGTTTCTTTTATAAAGTTTTTACTGAGCCTAATGAACTAGATTGAATATAGAAAAGTAATTCCTTCATGATATATGTATAAAGATCTGATCTTTCTATGTTTAAAAGGTTAACAATGAATTTATAGAGATATTTTGAGATCTAAAAATAATTAAACAACATCGTCTATTTGAGTTCTGATGATTTTATTCTTCGTACCAACGTTCACGCATATTTAAGGGTTTGAATATAATATACTATGCAATTAATCATGTTTCACGTATTGAATAACCTTCAAAGATGTTATTACATTATTTACAAAGTCCTAAAGATGTATTACAATGAGTTAAGTGAGTTTAAATTACAAAGACATCAGAACCCTAGAATACAAGAACTTGTTTCACATAGAGTAGTCGACTAATACTAGGTATAGTCGACAACTCCTCTCCTAATACAACTCACAGGAACGTTTCCATAGTAGAGTTGTCAACTAATAACATGTGTAGTCGACTACTCACATTTGTATCAATTTGTCCAGTTTCAGTATAGGTTCAGAGTAGTCGACTACTACTCAAAGTAGTCAACTACTAAGCCTATTTTCTGAATTTAGGTTCGGTATAGGTTCTGAGTAGTCGACTACTACACAGAATAGTCGACTACTAAGCCTATTTTTTGAATTTGTGCATGTGCATGTTTTGAGTCGTATTCATTTGATTTGGGGAATTCCCTCGACCAACACAAATTGTATTATGATGTCTAGGATCTATTAAACACCTGAGATGTTGTGGACATTAGATATTGTTTTGTACACCGCGATATATGCATGAACACATAAGTACATGTTCTTAGTAAGGTATACGTGAATAATTGAGACACAGTTAGGTTAGTGAGCTGTATACGTCGATCCACAAGATAATGCGATGAGGCTAGTGAGCCGTATACGTCAATTCACAAGATAATGCGATGAGGTGAGTGAGTTGTCTATATCGATCCGTATGGTGATACGATGAGGCTGGTAAGCCGTATATGTCGATCTGCATGATGATGCGATAAGTTGTAGAATTTTTGTAAATAATAGCATGGTGGAGTGTTAATAACTTAAGTCAAATAGACTATTCTATTAGTCTTAGTACACTGTCGGGATATATTGTGAGAATGTATGTATATGGCCATAGCTTGTGTTATCGCGTCCATGTTAAATTACTTGAGTGTTGGGTATATTTAGATGCATTGCATACATAGTATAAATGATATGATTTGTGGTGATGATTGAGCTAGACAATATTTCCCTGTGATCTGTGCCAACTATCCGAGGGTAGTTCGAGATGTGACTTTGACTCTAAGGTTAAGGTTTAGAATAATTGTATTTTCCTTCTGGTACTATTTTTCATTCGTAGGACGGGAATTGGTATATAGTGATTCACAATTTGAGACATGGTATATACATAAGGGTTTCCTTATTTAGATTATTTCGCTCGACGTACTAATTCTTGTATTGTGGGTTTCTACATATCAATTTTCATTTAGAACTGTATGAATGATTTTGTATCTACATGTATTAACCAGTATTTTCTTATATTCTCCTAGCCCTTTTCTCCTGGGGGCAGTGGAGATGATTCTCGCTATAGCGCTTTGACGCTCGTTGTTTCCCCTCTTTTCAGGCAGCGAGGCAGGTGCACGGAGAGTCGCAGGTTGATGGATAGCATCACAGACCCCATTTAGCTATTTATATTAGTAGTTATTTTCTGAGCTCCACAGTAAGTGTTTGCTTCCTTTTTTTTAGACTCTAGAGATTTGTGACCTTATTGTGTAGAGGCTGAGTGCTTTAGTGAAACTCTCATTGACTCTTGTACTGAGACATATTTTATTTACTTCAAATTTAGGGGTATGGTATTTTATCTTCAGTTTGGTCCTGTTGATGTTGATTATCTCTATATTACTTCCGTGATTTCTCAATTTCATTGTTCTACTTTATTATTCATTTACCTGTTTTGTACTTACACCTGTCATTTGACTTCACTAGGGAGATATTATTATGATGGTGAAACATGTTGTTGCACTGTGTTGGTGCATGACAGGTTTGACATTCTGGGTTTCACCTTAGACTGCAGCCTTGTTGAAACCTGGGGCGTCAAAATGAATGTACTAAGAGCAGGACCCAATACTTCGAAGCAGACGCTAGGTTCCTTGGGTGGATTAGATCGACCGGAACTCCTTGGTGGTCTGGCCTTGTTCAATTTCTGTTCATCACTTTTGAGGATAGGTTACGAGAATTGGGGCTCTATGCCGCCGTCAGGGCTTCCAAGTATGTCGTTGAAATCTCTGTGTCAATGTTATACGGTATCTTAGAATTATATAATTCTGATAGCAACATCTTCTTCACTCCGGTAGGGGAGATTAGCATTGCTCTTCATGAGATGTTTAAAGTTTCTCGCTTGCCAATAGGAGATCGTCCTTATGAGGAATTCTTCCCAACTAATGAAGAGCTAAGCGTCTTCTCTCATACTGCACAAATCGCAGAAGCGTTCTGAGAGCTGATTTGCCACTTTCTTATTTGTCAAAGATCTCAAGGGAGTGCGAGTCATGATCATACCATTGCTCATGTCCCCTGGGCTGACTATTTGTTCCCCCATGTGAGTAAGAAGAGAACGGTAGAAGTGATCTTGATAGTTTCCAATGCTGAAATTGAGAAGCGCATCTTCAAAGAGAAGTCTGTTCCACACACCGTAGGCTCTGACATACGTGGGTTCCATGCTGGTGATAAGTTTGAGAGTTTTCATCATCAAGTAAGGGAACTAATATCTAAGCTGGCGCTACTTGCGAGATTTTTCTCGATATGGCTGAAGGGTTGTGTAGTGCCTTCTCGACCAAAAGATCGTATATCGATCAAGGTATTGTATCCTGCAGTGATGTTAGCTTTTGAATACAATCTAGCTCTCCTACCAATGATGGTAAGTTGTATACATCACTGTCTCCGCGAGTTAGCCATAGAGTACTTGAAGCAGGAGGACAAATACCCAATGAAGAGTGGAATTGCCATAAACCTATTTGGTAATATGGTTTACTCAGCATTGCCCGTCGTTGATGTCAGCTGCTGTATCTAGTGGGGAAGAAATTGCCTTGCTTCAGAGGTTCGTGTGTTCAAAATGGTTGATCAAATACCTGGGCGGCGTTCGTAGGGCTCTTTTGGCCAGAGAAAACTACCGACTCTACTATTGCTTTCCTTCAATAACTGGCGTCAACCTCGGGATGAATTCGAGGATGGCTTTAGTAGCAAAGGCTTCACTTGCTTGCCTAGCAGGTGTTTCCATTGGCTGGTGAATATTCAGCCTGGCCATCTTGTTGCCGGAATGTTACATCGAGCCCTATTTACTGTGTCGTTTTGCTCACCAATTTGGCTACGACCAATTGTACGTTGGGAACTTGAACTTGGGATTATTGCATACTGGGAGCATAGTTGATGGAGCCAGGGCTTGGTATCATTTTGTCGCGGGTGCCACCATGGTGAAGTTTGCGCTCCCACAACATACTCCTAACTGTTACATGACGTTAGGATTTTGCAAATGGTATAGTAAGGTGCTTGAGCCGCATCCTAATTTCTGAGTGAACCAGACTGGCTTAGTTTGGATCTCAAAGCGATACAAGGAGTCGTCCACGAAGGGTTCGAGGAGCAGGAATCCCAGTATGAGTAAGTTTCTGGCTAAAGATTTACTGGATAATGGCTCGAATGAGTCTGGCAATCAACCAAAATTTTCACAAACAGCTGATATTGATACTCAAGAACCTATTGAGTCTCAAAGGCCGATCAGCATCCAAATCCGTGAGCCGACAATACCTTCAATTCATTGTGAGGCACTTGCTAAAGTTCAGGGGAAGGGGAAAAGACCCTTACATGTTTCTCCTTCCAAACTAATACTGAAAAGGAGATGCATGACTATCCTTGAGCCTGAGTCGGTCCTTAGGGACTCTTCTGGGATTGCAGAAGAATCTTCCCCAACTCCAAGGCAAGAAACTGGAGTTGGATCTTCAGGTAGTCTATCGCTTATGCGCCAATGCAATTGGAGGTGCTTTTGATTTAATGTACTCTCCTTTGCGTGCAGATAAAGAACCCTTTGTCGTGGATGACAACGAGGAGCAGGTTGATTACGACCACTATGATACCGACACCTACTTGACCGAACCAGAGGATGCGGGAGGAGTCAGTGATATTCACATGCTAGGTATCTTTGGTCAATTCCATTGAATTGTCTCATTTTGGTGATTTAACATTTCTGTTATTGATTAAGCAGATGATATGTTTGATCCCGGAGATGTTGGTGAGCCCATTCACCCACTGTTTCCCGTTGGCGATCATTCTGAGTCGGCGGTCGTTGTTGGGAGAGATCTTAGCACCTTAGAGCTTGTACCTGAAGATCCCATGTTTAGGCCCGTTTCGATAGCGAGATGTCGGTTGAGGTTCTCTGAATTTTTTGATGAAGAAGATGAACCTTCGGTCTCACCTATGCCTGCAGGAGTATCCCAGAGGTGCTACCAAGTTCACGGCATGAGGAACCAGTTGCGAGTGGAAGTGTCGAGGTTGAGCCTTCATCCACAGGTCTTGAAGTTGCGACCTCAGGGGTGATGACTGCAGCGACTATCACCCCCTCTATCGAGGCAGGGTCTACTATCCCTTCTGCAGCATCTAATTTCTTGGTCACACTCGCACCATTTCTGATGACAGGTCATGAGCAAGTGCACACCTTGCCAACTTTTCATCCGGGTACCATAAGTATAGTCGCAAGGGCATGCTCTTCAGATGTTGTAGCTGTTTCTCAGTCTCTGATCCCATTGATTTGATTGAGATGAAGATCAAGATATTGGTGGATGGTTTGACAAAGCTGCTTAATCTGAGTATTGTGAATGCTCTTAGCCTGGGGCGAGGTTTGTCTGCTCGTACCCTGAAACTGTTGAGGGATCAACTTGACGTGCTGTCATCGACTGCTGGTTTGGCCCATGCTGAGCCTTTTAAGGTGGTGATCGATGAAGCTAAAATGCACCTTAGTGAATTACAGAATTGGCAAACAACTGATCTCGAGGGCATTGCCGAGATCGAATTTCGTCATTTGTCTACCGTCCAGAGCTAAGCTTTTGAGTCTGCCCATAAAGAAATGGCGTAGATTGATGTGAGGATCTGATATTTGAATGAGAGTATCACTTCTAATGAGGGTTATCACGCGGAGCTACAGGATTCTATCCAGGAGAAGGATACTATCAATACTGCTGCCCAAGTAACAATTGTCGCGCCTCAAGTATGTTTGGCAGAAGCCCAAGCTCAAAAGGAAGAGCTTGAATCTAATTTGGCTGAGTTCACTAAGAAATGGGACTCTCAAGTCGCAGAACTTCAGGCCGAGATAAAGAAACTTGCCGAGATTCGAGCTAAAGCCACTCCCATTAATCTTGATGTCACGCCCCGCTTCCCAAAAATACACGAAAGCGGGACGCGAACAAGCCCGCAACGTATTAGATCAAGAAATGTAAAGTAAAAACTCTTCTCCTCAACCTAATGCGCCAAGCGTCAAGCAATAATCATAATAAAAACCACATGTCTTACAATCACAGTCACGATCAGTAAAAATATAATAAACAATATCCAGAACTACTCGAATACATATCACCAAGGAAATATCATCCCAGACAATAAATAACAGTTTGAAATACATCCAGATAAAAACTAAATTGAATAGAACTACTAAGCTAAAGAAAATATAACAAAGTCTAACGTCCGACATCTACTGCATAAATAAAAATCTAGGCTTCTGGCGGTTCTTCTGCCCCAACGGTGTGGCACTCCTGCTGGGAATACCTTGGCTCCGATACCTCTCCATACTGGACCTGTCCGTCAACTAAATCTAACGTACACCAAGAGAATGGAGTGCGCCAGCATGTATAACACACGATAAGATCCCACAACGAGATAGCAGTATAATAAGAAATGTAAATGCATGCGAGTAATCAGAAATTGTGAATGATCCAGGTATAACAATCCGACCAACTATCCATGTACATCCGGGTGATTAATATTTAGAAATCTACAAACGAGATGTAGTACGTCGACCGAAAGAATCCAAACAAGGAAACCCTCACGTATATACCATTTGTTTCGAATTGTAAATAACTAAATATTAACCCCGAACTATACATGGATGGAACATATAACTGAAATAAGTATCAACCAGTGCAACTCGTATATCTGTACAACCAGGTGTCCTAACTATCAAATGTCTCTACATGGTGTTAAAGTCTAGCCATTCTATATCAGGTGTCTGGTCTATATCTCACAAGAGTCAATGTTCATATACTCGGATAACTGACTGTTCATATTCCTCTACGCGCATCCAATACCATGAAACGACCCGGTCAGAGGACTACACGCAATCCGATTCCGGCTTGTCCGAACACAAGCAGGACTCAGGTGACGAAACTATTTCACTGGCCATGTGCGAAACGATTCACTGGCCCAACAAACTAACCCTACGTGCGAAACGATTCACTTAGAGTGAGTCTGGAAGACACATCAACAGTCACATCCGATAACATGAACTAAGACTTTCCCACCCCAAGGTCTCGAGTAATTACAAGTTAACGATA
>JBAKGM010000001.1:19169687-19187450 GCA_037177215.1 Asparagus racemosus
CAAAGTATATAGATTAAATACCATGATAATTTTATAATAATTAACCAAATAATATTATTAACTAATACCAATAACTCCATTATACTTAAACACAATATCCAATTATGTAAAATACCATTTAGTATTTTAATATAAAAAGTACGTTTTAGAGAAATTATACGTATCAAAGTATTTTAATATAAAAATATGTATCGAATATATAAAAATACGTATCGAAAAATCACGGGTGTTACAGTTGCCCAGTAGATATCTCGTTTGAATCTAACTTAGTAATAAGAACTCGGATCCTCATTAAAGAGACATATCTGAATCTCGCATTAAGAGCATCCCGGAAGCTATTTGCATTCAGATTATCCACATAATCCTCGATAAGATTGCTCTTCTTTGCAATCCATCCGGTGAGTCACATCAAACAATCTTGTCACCTCTAGACCTTGTATTGACTGACCTCAAATCTCTGAGTCTGAGTTAAACCTTGTTTCGACTAGACACTACGTCCTTAGTACTCACCAAAATCTCCTCCTCTCAGAAGAAAATGGATCTTTCGACAAAAATGTATATCAATTTACTCAGTCCCAGATTGACATCTGAATAACTATTTTGGTACCTTAAGAGAAGAATTAATACACTCTAATTACAGATACATTAAGATTATTAGCATTTATGTGGAGTATTGTTCATCCCTGAAGAACATTCCATCTCATCAAGCCTTTTATACTGATAATAAAACAACATCCCAAACAAAGAGAAGAATGCCTAAGGCCCCAACCACAGAGTTCAAAACTATAATTTTGAAAATTATTATAAATGATTTGAAAAGGGAATATTAGATTTCTTAGAGATAGGCTAGATTGGGTAATTAAATCATAGTGTCATCTCTACCTGAAATCTCCCACTTGAAGTTATTTATTTATATATTTCAGTTTGCATATGAACATGCGGCATGATAAATATAAATAAATAATTTCGCTTCTACATTTAACTACCTAATTTATCTTGTCAATTTTATTAGGATTTTTTATTTTTTGTGAAATTGGTATGTGCCCAAGTCGCTCCCACTAGAAAAGCTATGCATCAAAATCTTCAAGATTTTATTAGAATTTTACAATTAAATTTTCTAGTGTATAAAAATAATTTTTTAAACTTCTGAAGTTCAAAAACTATTTTTCTACAATCCAAAAAACAACTCTATTATGAAATCTAGTGGGCCCCCAGGGTTTGAAAAATCCTAGGGGCTAACGCTGTGACGGTGGCAACGCTACCCCGACCCCATGGCGGGCTTTGGTTGTGGGGTCTCGCTAGCGTTTGCACCGGCGGCTGCGGCGTAGCGTTGCTGCCACCACAAGCCCCAACCACTGCCACAACGTCCTTCTTCTTCTTTTTTGGCAATTACACTTCTAGTGCTGGCGCCCAGCATCAGTGATTGTGGGTGGAGGGTGGCCGACCTTTGGCGCCCAGCACCAGAGCCGCCACCATCAGATCCCGTTGCCGTTGGCGCCGGTGGGGCTAGATCTAAGTTTTTTTTAATTCTAAAAGATTTTAAAAAAATACAAGATAAATTTTTTTAGATCTAAAAAAATAAATAAATTCGTGATTTATTATTGCCCACTTGTCCATTAAGTTAAATTTTTACTATAGATCTGACATCCCAGATGTCAAAAAAAAAATTAGAATTTTACACCAAAAAATTATTTTTTAATAAAAAATGAATTTTATTAATAAAAATTCTAACTTTCTATTCTAGAAACCATTATCACCATCAAGAAACATTAGATCTAATGCAAACTAACATATGATGTGATAAAAATAGATCTAACCCTAAAACAAGAAGATTAAAATTGCGAGCAAGCCTAATCTCACTCTAATACCAATATAAACTATGCATAAAAATAACTCTTATTAGATATTACCTTTCCCGGATCTTTTGGAAGGATCACCACGTATCTACTCTTAATCTTCGAACAACAACCAAAGGGCGACCATATCGATACGACGAGAAGCCCTTGCATATCACCCAGTGACTTCCGCATAAAGCACGAACTTGATCGGAGAAGGAGATGACAACTTTATGAAGATTTATGGTCTTTTCTCTTATTTTTTTCATCATGAAAACCTTATATCTATATTTAAGGGCTTAGAGATAGAATCCTACACTCATTAGGATTATGAATATTCTATCTCTAAGATAAGATATTATCTACCCACTTATTTAGATGTCTATCTCACAGTAACAACCAACACTATGAAATTCAATGTTATTATCATGATTTACTTTTAAACCAACCAACTTTCAAATATACTCTTAAACCTCAAATATCCAAATGTATTATCTTTAAAACTAAATAGTGTATTTATGTAGAAGTATATACTCTTTAAAATTGAAATATCAACTCTACCCTCTTCTTCATCCTTCAGCTGCTTTTGGCATGCCAATGCTTTTAACCCATCTGATTATTCTCCAAATAATTGGACAGTGCCTTGATCAATTTGTTGTTGTGCATTCTCATGGGCATGAACTAGTTTGAGGTAGTTTTTTGTAGGACTATCTAAAAAGCCCGCTGCCTGGTTTCAGCAAATTGCTAACTGGGCCAAAACCTGGCCCAAGCCTGGAAATAGCCCTGTGGGCCAGGCTTGATTTGGGACCAGATACGGGCCTCGATGCTTTCTCAAGAACCCACTCGGCCAGGCCCGGGACAGATTTGATCGGGTCTAAAGACCCCTGGGCTGGACCCGGCCGTCTATAGCTACAACGACTATAAATAACCAAAAAAAGCCGAGTCGAGCCGCTCGGCATGGCCCTAGTCCGACAGACCCGAAATTGTAAAAACGGCTGGTTTGGGGTGTGATGACCAAAATACCCCAAACACAGTGAAAATGGCTAAAATTTGAGGCTATCTTAATCATTTAACTAAGGGGCTACGTCTATAAAAAGAGGTGAGTTTTCATATGGTTTCTCATCTAAAAATCATCGTCTTCTCTGTAATACTTTCTTATACTCTATAATACTCTCACATAGTCTCTTCTAACTCTTTAATTCTCTTAATTCCGATGGCTTCCTCCTCCAATTTTGATATCTTCGATGATAAAAATGCAACTCCAAGTCCAATTCTCGAAATGAGTTCTCCTACCACCGAGCCGGAACCCGAATTCGAAGAACGAACACCTCCTACTACTAAAAGACTAAGATCGAAAGCGTGCTCT
Organism: Asparagus racemosus; assembly: GCA_037177215.1. Classification (NCBI taxonomy): domain Eukaryota; kingdom Viridiplantae; phylum Streptophyta; class Magnoliopsida; order Asparagales; family Asparagaceae; genus Asparagus; species Asparagus racemosus. The sequence continues at coordinate 19,172,889 of JBAKGM010000001.1, forward strand.
TTATTTGAGAAGATTGCAATCAAAGATAATGATGGCTATATTATTAGCCAAAAGGCGAAATGTCTGGTATGCGGGATGATGTACAAAGCTAAACATCAGCAAGGGACTAATCACTTCAGACATCATATGTAAACCCATAGCAAAGGGCAATGACCATCTCAATCTGACATCTGCCAATCTCTTCTCTCCCAATCACCTTCCTCAGCTAGCCTCGGCGTGCATAGAACTATGATTCAATTAGAGCCAAGAAATGTGTCATCAGGTTTGTTATGTTTATTATGTTTAAAAATAATTTTTAATGGTAGAAGATGACAAATTTGAAGATATAATGAAAGAGAGTACGTGCCCCTCTTTTTAAAAAATTTCTCGCCAAACTTGTCAACGTGAAATTTTGCAATATTATTTAGATGAAAATAAAAAAATAATTTTTTATTTTCAAAGCTTAAATTATTAATTTTCTCTAACTTCTGATATTTGGACATCTAAAGCATAAACTGGTTATTTATGTATTACAATATACTGGGTTGATGACACTTAGAAAATGTTTAAAAGAGTTGTGTTTTTTATCTCATTTGAAGAATCACGCACTTGTAAAAATAGTGCAAATTTATTAATGAAATACTTTCAAAATTGGAAATTTCTAAAAAATATTTGCTCTTTCACTGATAATACAAGCAAATAATAATGTAGCTGTAGAGCATATCAAAACATCTTTACTACTGCCATGCAATGGTGATTTTTTTATGTTAGATGCATGTGTCATATTTTGAATTTAATTGTGCAAAGTGCATTAATGAAATGAAACCAATGATAGAAAAAGTTAGCATTGTAGCTTATTTTCGTAGTAGTTCTGAAAATAGGATTAAGAGATGGGAACAACTTTGCAAAAGAAAAAGTATGAAAGCTAAAAAAGTCCTACAAGATGTTGACCATAAGTTGAATTTCACCTATTTAATGTTAAATGTGGCAGTAGATTATAGAGAAATTATAGATAATTTTATTAGTTTGTATACTTCTAGCTCTTCATCTAGTTCTTCTTCCTCTGTAATAGAAACATTTGATAGTAAATGTTCAACTATAACTTGTGTAAAGGAAATGCTATAAGTGTTTTGTGAAGCTATTGTTTTATTATCTAGTTGGATAATAATCATGCTGCTTTACAAGGTTAAAATATTCAAACCTTTTTTAATACTTATCGCATGGATGATTATTGTTAACAAATAATTTGTCAAATAGAAAAAATAAATTTAATAAGTGTTTTAGACTCATTCCTATTATTTTTTTTATTTTGACATTCTTATTGATCCATGCTTGAAGGACTTGGTTTTCAAAATTTGTTGTATTCTTTATATGAAAACAGAATAATAGATGATAGGGGCGAGAGTGTTACTACTCTTACTCATCATAACACAATAAGGTATTATTTTTAAAGACTATTTCTAGAGTATAATGCTAGATATGATGGAATATCTCAAGCTCCAACTCCTACGAGCTCTAGTTCGAGTAAAGATAAAGATTTTTCTTCAAGAAAACATATGGTAACTAAGCTAACTAGTAGGGGTAATGGCGGTGGTAGTAGTGGATCATCATCCACAAGAGAAGTTTCTGAACTTGAGAAATATTTATCCGCACCTTTAGTTACATGTCCGGATAATGAGCCAAACTTTGATATTTTGCAATGGTGGAAAATATATGGAATGAATTCATATCCTGTGCTTTTCATCATGGATCATGATTTACTAATAGTGCATATTTTTACTATAGCTTTGGAGGGCCTTCATTGTATCAGAACGGTTTATTGATGACCATAGAATATCGCTGGATCCATCTACCATATAGGTGATAATGCGCTTACAAGATTGGTGCAGGCCCGAAAAGAGATGCCAAGGCATCGAATGACTAGGTGCCCTTGAAGAAAGACTTGAAGGGTTGATGATAGTAGAAAAAGAATAGAAAAATATTTGTAAATCTGTAATAAATTACTTTGAAAAGAGTTGTAAATGATATTGATATACATGGGTAGATGCCAATCTAGTTGGGATGTACCATACTATTTTGATACAACAATTTCTAAAAAATATTGTAATTTTTTGTGATTAGTAATAAAATAGAATTACTTCTAATTTTTTTTAATTTCGTTTAAATTTTCAAAATGTATAATTCTAAATGATTAATAATAAGATTGATCTTTTTTTATAAAATTTTACATCTTTTTAAATTTTCCAAAGGTACATCTTTTTTGTAACAATTCTAATTGATTTGTTTTTGAAAAAATTTACATCTTTTTGTAAAAAAAAAAGAAAAAGAAAAAAAATATTCAGGCTAGCCTAATGATCAGCCCAGATATACTCGGACCTAGGTCGGGGCAAGGGCTTCTGTCCATCCCAGTACCTCCAAACCTGGTGTTACGGGTCGAGCCGTTTAGACATCCCTAGTTTTTTTGGCAAGTTGAGATAATTAGTTTTTTTTCTATTTGATGAGGAAACTTCTCCATGACCCTTCAAAGAATGGGTATCAAATCTCCAAGCATGGCTAAGAGGCGCTAATCATCACATTTTATTACACTTTTATACCTTCATTAACTATTTTATTTGAATAAATATATTGACTGATAACGAGTTTTTATCTTAATTTGAATTTGCATGAAATAAAAAAAATTAATGAATAAGAGCCCGAAAGAACAAAATTCTCTCATTTTTCTACCATTTATTAAAGCCTAAGATCAAGCCAAGAGGAGGCCCACAAAAGCCTAAGAGATTAATAAAAAATTAGGTCAACAAATCAGCAAAGAAATCAAATCTGTTAGGAACCAATCGGTTAACCAATTGATTGGCTAAGCGATCGGTCAACCGATTGGTTTGTAACAGAAATAATGTATGGCTGAGATATATTTCTTGGAGCTCAAGACTAATTCAATAGCTCTTGTTAATTGTTGTAGGTTATAAATAGAGATAGAGAGTGAGGGGTTTAGGGTGGGAAATATTTTGTAAACTATTTTTTAAGGGGAGGACCTTTAATTAGGTCTTCCAATTTATAAACTTTTTAAGTTTGCTTAAATAAAATTTTCTTTTCTCCTTTTAACTTTTCAGTCTCCTTCTTCTTTGTTGATGAAGTGAAGACGAAGATTTGTCTTCAAAAGGCCAACCCCTTGCAATATGAGTTTTCATTTTTCCCTCCTTTTATTTTCTTAGAATTTACATGTTTTAGGATTTTTATTTTCTTATTTTTATATTTAGCAGATTAGATTTATTTTATGCTTATAATTTTAGATTTATTTCATACTTTGTAGAGTAGATTTACATTTCCTTGCTCTTTTTATTTCTTTTTATTTTCTTGGTATTTTTTATGCTTTGTAGTGTAATTTTTATTTTCTTATTTTTCTTTTATGCTTCATTTTCTTTTTGTCTATAATATGTGAAACTAAATTCTTTAGAAGATCTAGGATTGCATCAAACTAGTTTTATTTTTTTATGGTTTGTAGATTGCTCTCCTTATGCTTAAAATGATCATGCTTAGAATTATCAATTAGAAAACTAATTGGTAGAAGAAGAATTCGATAATCTATGCTGATCTTGATTGATTTGATAGGTTATGCTTATGAATTCTAGAATTACTATTTAGTTACTTATTTTTTTTCATGAATGAAAATTTTACTTAGATGATAATTTAATAGATTATGCTTTCTTTAAGGGGTTTGATAATCTTCGCTTAGTAAATCTAATGTAAAATTGATGAAAAGAGAGTTCATAAATCCTAATTGAAATTAGCTAGTAGATCCCATTTTAGATGCCTATGTTCTCTACTCGTTTTTCCCCTCAATCTCTCTTGATTTGATTTTCCTCCATCTCTTAATTTCTCTTCTTTTGGTTATCCTTTTTCTTGATTTCTTTTTGTTGATTTTCTTTTGTTGAATTTTCTCTTCCTTTCCTTCTTTCTCTTTTCTTCTTTCTATCTCTCCTTTTATTTTCTTTTAGTTTTCTTTTTGTGTCTTTTATTTGTTTCCTCCTCCTTTCTTCTTATCTCTTGTTTTCAATTTTTTTTTATTTTTGTGCAAATCACTCTCTTAACATCTCTACATATTTTATTTCACTCCTTTTTATCTACACATTTCCAGGACCAATTTTAGGAATTTCTAAACCCACATCTTCATTATGAGTTCAATATCTTTCTATACTATACTTGATAAGTTGTTCTCTTGTAACTTTTGTGCTTGTTTGTTATGCTCATATCAGGCACCCCCCGATCGAACGGCCTCAGATATTCCAGAAAATTAAATTTCTGTACTCTCCAAGAGAGTTGCACCTGAGATGTTAGAGCACTACTCATAGACAGTTTAAACTTAGCTTAGACTCTATTGAGTTGAGATAATTAATTTAAATAGACCAATAAATGTACCAATCTTAGCTTGGGAAATAATTAACTAAACCATCACTTAACCAGTTTAATCGAGCCGGAGTGCCCCCGGTCCATAACTAGAGACTAGTTTTGGACAACTACTCGGCCAAAGTGACCTTCGAGAATCACTGCCACAAAATGTCGTGGTGCGTACGAACCCCACTCAAATTCCGGCCACTGATAGCCCCGTGGAAATATTTATGAACAGGCGGCAAGAAACAATCACGTTGCCTCTCACGCTTGTGACATGCCGGTCACGCGCGTGGGTCCCACTCCCTTCACGCCTCAAGTCACATCACGCCCCTCCCACTCGCACGTGTGCAGGCCGAGAGCCATCCAAAATGACACTGTAACTGTACTGCTCCAGCGGCAGCAACAGGTCACTGGATTCGTTATGGAGAAGAAGAAAAGAATTCAGACCCAGCAACAGCGGGGCCCGCTTGTGGTTAAAGCAAGGGAATGAACGAGAAAAGCGCGGCGTCAGTTTGGGCTTCCCAATTGATAACGCACACCATCCATGCTACTTGCTACTTGTTATTCTAGTTTTGCCGAGACGAAGAAACTATGAACATAGACGAAATTTTTTACATCTCTTTTGTACTATTTCTGTCTTCAAGTGAATGATTGAAAATGTGACCTCTTTCTACTTTTTCTTGAGATGGATGATATTAGGATTAATTCGTTTCCCATGTCACCGTTTCCGATAATCAGCAATACTTACCGAGATCCATTAGAATTTTGATGCATTGAAAAGAATGTTAAAATGATATCAAAGCAACCTACATACAAATCATTAAAACGAATTGAGAAAAAGGTAATAATGTGGCGGTCTAGTTTTGATTCATGAAAAGAACTTCATGTTCATAGAAATCTTTAGAGTATGAAACTATAACTCTTAATCCTTACCATAATTCTAAAGTTTTGATGTATTGAAGAGGATTAAGCAAGAAGTCCGCTATTTACTTTTGGAATTTAGAACTTTTGGAATTTCTCTCTAAATGAAATGGGAGTGGCATCTCAATACTGTCTCCATACAAACATACAACATCAGCAGCACAGCAGCTCACTAGCTTTTCCCTCCTTTTCTCCTTTAATGTACACAGCTTACTTTTATCATTTCATGCTTTTACTATGTCGCTTACAAGTGCAGCATGCTTCCCTCTTCATGAAACATTTGAGACACGAGGAATAATCTACATGTTTCTACTTTCTTGCAATTGTACTAATCAGTATGTATTTATATTATCGAGGTTATAAGTATGAAAGTGGAGTTCAGTGCTTTTAGGCTGTAAAGAGGTGTAACAAGGGACGAGAGATCAAAAGTTCGTTATTTTTTCACATTCTGGGTAACAAGAATAAAGACAACAGTGAGAGGAAAGTAAAGATACGTGAAAAGTACTAATCTATCTATAACTTCCTGGTTACTATTTGACAAGTTATCAATCTAAAGTCCCCTCAACTATCTTAACTCTAGAAAATTCCCCTCAATTATGGAGTTGTTATAGATAACCCCCTTCAACTCTCAAAATATTATTTATGCTTCCTCAACTTTTCTCACTTAACCCTCTTAACTAATATAATTTAAATCTAAAGGAACAAATGATTGAAAATGACCATACTATCCCTAAGACATTAAATATTTTTTTTACTATAGTGTCCTTTTTTAACTTTTTTTAGTTAAAAATAACTTTCATTTTATTTCCCATCTCTTCTTATTCCTCCATCTTCATTGCTAGGTTTACGTGCAAATCTAATTTTTTGCCTTTCTTTTTTGAAACGCTAAGCTTCTTTTATTTTCTGTTTATCCATGCTTGTAATATTTGAAACAATTGAAACTTTTTAAATTATTTTTGAAGACTAGTTTCGCCATCAAAACCTGTCGAGCTGAAGTCTAATATTTAGATTGGGTTGGGTTTTTAAACTCACATGAATTTTTTTAAACAAAGGGTATTTTAGTCATTGCATATTTCAAATTAATAATATTAGGGGGTTATTTAGAAAACTAGAAAGATAAAGGGGGTTTTGTGAGACACCCAATAGTTAAGGAGGGTTAGCCATATTTTGAAAGTTGAGGGGGGTTATCTACAACACCCTCAAATTTGAGGGGGGTTTTCTAAAGATAAAAAAGCTGAGGAGGGTTTTCTGAGACAAACTCCATAGTTGAGGGGGGGTTTTCTAAAATTAACCCTAATTTTTAATATGTTAGTTATTATCCTACAAAGGGGAACATTCCTGCATTTGGTATAATATGTCATAAAAGTTAAAATTTAAACTAAAAGGATCTCTATCTCAACCCAAAATACATAAATTATAAAGAGCCCCTGTAAAATATAGTCTTATAAACAGCCTCCACAAAAATCTGACAATTATGAAAAGTCTCATGCACAATTCAAAATTTACAGAAAATACCCTCAAAAATTCAAAAATTATAAAAAAACAACCTAAAAATTTCAAACCTATAAAAAAGTACATTGACAATATAGGATAACATCCTCCTTAAAGTTTTGGAATTTGTAAAAAATACACTGAAAGTTTTAAAAATTACAAAAAAAGCACCCTTAAAATTTCAAAATTAACAGAAAACACCTGAAAAGATCAAACTTACAAGCAAGTATTTTTTTGTAAATTTCAAAATTCTGAGCATTTTTTGCAATTATCTAAACTTTTAGGGACTTTTTTGCAAATTTAAAATTTATAAAATTTTTAGTTTAGTATTTGTATCTTTGAAATTTTCAGGATGCTTTTTGTAAATTTTAAAGTTTTTAAGGTGTTTATTACAAATTTTTAAACTTCTAGGGTGTTTTTAACAAATTCCAAATTTTCAAGGGATTGTTTGTAATCCTATATTGTCAGTATATTGTTTATACATTTGAATTTTCCAAGTTTTTTTTGTAAATTTTGAAGTATGAGGGTTTGCACTTTTCAAAACTGCAAGGGTGTTTTCTAAAAATTCTAAAAGTTTTAGGGGCTGTTTGTAATTCATATATTTTTAGGGTAATGTTTGTAGTATTGAAATTTTTAGGGTGTTGTTTCTAAAATTTCAAATCTAGGGGGGGTGTTAGTCAAGCAGAACTCAAAATTAGAACTCGGATAATTTGTGAGACAAATTTTTATAGTGTTAGTTAATTGGAACTAAAACTAGGATAAAATTATACAGTGTTAGTGAACTAGAACTGGATAAAAAGTAGAACTGATATAATGATAAACATTTATCCTACTTTTATCAAATTTATATGATTATTGATTATTGAAAACTATCCTTAATTTGTATTCCAATTTTTTACGAGGTTGATTGTATGTTTCAAAATTTTTAGGGTTTTTTAAATTCAATTTTCAAAACATTCAGGGTGTTTTTTTTGCAAATTCTAAGTTTGGTCAAGGTTGTTTGTATGTTTTGAACTTTTTAGTGCTTTTTTTAGTTTTGAATTTTTCAGAAGTTTGTGATTTTTTATTCAGTTTTATATTATTGAGGGTGTTTTTGTAATTTATAATTGATCAAGGGTTTTTTATAATTTTTTACTCTACAAGTGATCTTGTCAATTTTCAAGTTTCAGGAGGCTTGTTGTAGGTTTTTGAACTTTTTAGGTGTTTTTTGTAATTCTACATGCTTAAATGAATAAAGCCTCAACCTTTCACCCAATTTTCTCCTACCCCTAACTTGGTTAAAAGTTTACCCTCATATAGGGTTAAACTTTATCCTTGGTAAAGCTTTCGAAGGATAACAAACATGAGTAAAAATAAAATAATGTTTAATAAGGTAAACTTTACCCCTTTTTACCCATGTACCGAACCCTTAATTGTGAGAAAGTAGGCCAATATTTTACTTATTTGGTATACAATTAAAGACACAACAAAATATTTAGCTGCTAAATTAAATAGAGTAAGATTAAAACAAGAAATACAAGAGAACAAATAAAAAATAAAAAGAATAATTCAGTTAAATTCTTTTAAAATCCACTTAACTGTTTAAATAGAAAAATATTAAAACAAGAAATGCAAGGGAACAAATGAAAAATAAAAAGAATCATCAAGACAATTCTATTAAAGCCTATTTTAACTTGTGGGTTATTAGTGGATACCGAAGATCCTGATATGGCTAAACTAATTAAGCTCTAGATTAGGGGAGGTGGAAACAATTTTGTTTAGTTGAAGGTGAAAACTTGGCTAAACAAAACCAGTTTAAGTCACGGTTCGGCTGTTTAGCAAACTATAATCAATTCCGGACCAGTTTTTATTCCGTTAAACTGATCTAACTTAAATTGCAAAATAGGCAACTACCTGTGCCAATTTAGTGGGAAAAACTGGTCCAAAACATTAGACTAATTTGTTTGCCTTGAAACTAATTTTGTCATGTTCCATATTTTCCTCTGATTTAAAACCGCCAAAACTGATGAGCAGTGTGGTTAACGGAGCCGCTACATTTTTAAGGCGACAGGCCACTGTACCCAATATAGCAACGAGAAGGAATGATGTGATACTGTCCAGTGTGGTACTAAACCTGCTTACAAGATCCTAACGACCATCTAATACTATGATACCATCTGCACGAGAAGGAGTGCCCCTTGAATTCAGTAGTTTTCTTTTTCCAATAAAACCGAGTCCCGAGATATTCTAAAGCAAGGGAATGTCGCAGGAGTTGGTTATTAATTGAATCAGTGCATAAGTAAATGCCAAGGCTCCTGAAACAGACGCATTAAGGACTCTTGAAAGAAACAAAAAACACCTGACCGTAGGCTCAGAGGCTGTTAATTCTAGAATCTAGGATTTAGCGTGCATATGTTTAATCTTTATCCTTACGGAAATTAAAATTTATTAATTGCGAATTAAGAAATCCTGATTAATATTAGAAAAAAGAAGAAGAAAGTCCGTCTATATTAATGAAATTAGAGACAAAGTCTTGTTTCATCATACGATCTGCAAGTTATTTTTATTCATAAGGGTTCAATAATATGTATAAAGATAGGAATTTGAAGCCCACTAAAAAAACGCGATCAGAAGAAAGAAACAGCCACAACCAAAAGTAAAAGAACTAGGTCAAAATAGCACAATCACCAAACGTCCAAAAACTGAAAAAGAAAGAGAAGGAAGAAAAGAGAAGGGCAAAATACCTCTTGAAAACAAAGCCTGCTCAAAAACTCATGATGAAACTCCCCATTTGAACCAATCATGAAGTTCCTCCCTCCTCCTCTCCCCACTTTAAAATTCGCCCCTCGTCACCGTCACCATCACCATTGCCACCGACATGGCTTTCCCTCTCCTCCTCCTCCTCCTCCTCCTCTCTCTCATTGCCTCTCTCTTCTCATCGACCCTCTCTCTCCCTCTCCAATCCCTCGCTCTCCTCTCCCTCAAATCCTCCCTCAACGACCCCCTCAACTCCCTCTCCTCATGGTCACCTGACCACGACCTCTGCTCCTGGTCCGGCATCACGTGCTCCTCCTCCTTCTCCGTCGTCACCTCCCTCAACCTCTCCGGTCAAAACCTCTCGGGCCCCATCCCTCCCGAGCTCCGCCTCCTATACCCCTCCCTCACCCTCCTCAACCTCAGCTCCAACTCCTTCTCCGGCAGCCTCCCCTCCTCCCTCTTCGACCTCCGCCACCTCCGCTCCCTCGACATCAGCCACAACAACTTCAACTCTACTCTCCCCGATTCCATCTCCAACCTCAAGAACCTCACTCACTTAAACGCCTACAGCAATAGTTTCGCCGGTCCCATTCCTCGCGGTCTCTCTAAGCTTAACATGCTCCAGTATCTCAACCTTGGCGGGAGCTATTTCACCGGTCGCATTCCCGCTGAGTTTGGCGAGCTGTCAAGTTTGAGGTACCTTCACCTCGCTGGGAATTTGCTCTCCGGCAGGTTACCGGAACAGATAGGTAATCTTACCGCTCTTAAGCATTTGGAGATTGGGTACAATTCGTATGAAGGCGGATTGCTGCCGGTGATCGGGCGGTTGAGGTATCTGAATTATCTCGATGTCTCATCGGCGAATCTCTCCGGTGAGATCCCAGCGACGATCGGCGAGCTCACTGCTCTGGAATCGTTGTTCTTGTTCAAGAACAGACTCTCCGGTGAGATTCCGGTGGCCATTTGTAATCTGAAGAGTTTGAGGGTGATTGATCTCTCCGATAACAGAATCTCAGGTCCGATTCCTGAAGGATTCTCGAATCTGACGAATCTCACGCTGATCAGCCTCATGAACAACGAGATCGCCGGCGAGATCCCGAGAGGGATCGGCGATCTTCCGGATCTCGAATCTCTGCTCCTCTGGAACAACTCGCTGACTGGAAGTTTACCGCCAAATTTGGGATCTAACTCGAAATTGGAGAAATTAGACGTGTCGTCGAATTCTTTAACCGGTCCAATCCCTAGAGATCTCTGCAGAGGCAACCGGCTCGTCCGGTTAATCCTCTTCTCGAACCGGTTCAACTCAACACTACCTCCCAATCTAGCTAACTGCTCCTCTTTATGGCGCGTGCGGATCGAATCGAACCGAATCACAGGCGAGATTCCGACCGGATTCGGCCTGCTACCGAATCTGACCTTCGTGGATCTCAGCGACAACAATTTCTCCAGCGATCTACCTCCAGATCTCGGCAACGCTATACGACTCCAGCTCTTGAACGTATCGAAAAATCCTCTAAAAATCTCGCTGCCGAATTCTATCTGGAGATCGAAAAGTCTTCAGATCTTTTCCGCGAGTTCCTGCGGATTGGTCGGCGAGATCCCCAGATTCAACGGCGGATGCGAGAATCTCTACAGGATCGAGATCGAAGACAACGAGCTGAGAGGCGAGATTCCGATCGACATCGGCGAGTGCCAGAAGCTTCTGACGCTGAAACTCGACCGGAATCGGCTCACCGGTCCGATTCCGGTCGAGATCTCGAATCTTCCGTCGATCACCGACGTGGATCTCTCGTTCAACGAGCTCAGCGGCCCGATCCCCTTGGAGTTCGATAATTGCACCACGCTTGAGAATTTCAATGTTTCTTTCAATGAATTATTCGGCCGAGTTCCTTTCTCTACGGTTCTCAGCAATCTTCATCCGTCATCGTTCGCTGGGAATCGAGGGCTCTGTGGGCCCCCGGTGGGTTCCACGTGTCCCGCCGGCTTGAGGAAGACAGAAAGGCGTCCGGACTGGGCGGAGATCGTTTGGATCGCCGTGATGGCAGTTGGGGTTGGGGTTTTGGTTCTTGTAGTTGGGACTCGGTGGTCAAGGAGCAGGGAAGGGGAGGTGGGCCCCGGGCCGTGGAAGTTGACGGCGTTTCAGCGGTTGAATTTCACGGCGGATGACGTGGTTGAGGCGGTGGCGAGCAGTGATTGGATTTTGGGAATGGGTTCCACTGGTACTGTGTACAGAGCGGAGATGCCAGGTCAGCGTAGAAAGTACCTGCTGGAATTTGAAGTTTGACTTAATTTTGGCGGGATTCCAAAAAAAATATTTAAACATTAGCCTGAGCTTATTTAGTTTTTGTTTGACAATGGCATTATCATTTTCTTAATTAGAATCATTTACTATTTAATTGATAATTATGGTTGGTCTGGACTAAAACATTTATATTTAAAATAGATGGAAACTATGAAAACTAATCATACTATAATAATACTGAAAATTAATTACACAGGTAAAGTCTACTGCTCAAACTTATATTTAGATTCTCTGCATAAAGTCCTCCAAATTCTATCAGATTCTTCTTTGATTCTTTTTCTTTTTCTTTTTTGTTATTAACAAAAATCGGGTATTCAAGCTAATTTTTACATTTTTAATTTTATATATAACAGGTGGTGAGATAATAGCAGTGAAGAAACTATGGGCTCCCCAAAAGGAGCACAAACAAAAGAAACGCCCTCCAATTCTGGCAGAAGTGGAAGTCCTAGGCTCAGTAAAGCACCGCAACATAGTAAAATTGCTAGGCTACTGCAACAACAGAGACACCACGATGCTGCTCTACGAGTACATGCCCAACGGGAACCTCGACGACCTCCTCCACTGCAAGAATCCGGCCAAGGGAGGAGGGAAGATGGCGGGAGACTGGGGGACGAGGTACAGGATAGCGATGGGGGTCGCTGAGGGCATAAGTTACCTGCACCATGACTGCGAGCCAGCGATTGTTCATAGGGATGTGAAGGGGAGTAATGTGTTGTTGGATGGGGAGATGGAGGCGAGGGTGGCGGATTTTGGGGTGGCTAAGTTGGTCGCTGCGGGCACAGAGAAGACTATGTCTGTGGTCGCTGGATCCTATGGCTACATTGCTCCAGGTAAATTCTAACGTAGTTTATATGTTGTGAAAATTCTCAAAAGTCGACTGTGATAACTTACGATTCATGAATAAAACATGTTAAAAATCACGGTGAGGATTTATAGTTTCTTTTAAAAGTGTCACCAGTGTAACTTCAATCGTATAGTGACAACATCTTGTACATTATTGATGGCAGTCTAGCTCATCTCATAAAATAAAACATATCCATACGTGTATAACTGTATGTACAACATATTTTTTATAGGACTTATTAAACGGCTAGCTTTGCTTTTGTAGATTTTTATTGTTATAAATAAACAGATTATGTTGAAAGTATATACCAGGGTATTAACCTGTTACCTTTTGTTAATAAGAAAAATCTTTCCCCAACAATATATCTAGACGAATTTGAATCTCTCCATCACTGAAAAGCAGTTGAGAGCATCCTTTAATTTGCACTAATAGATAAATCATAATAATTCATTAAGCAGTTGACTGTTCTGAATAGGAGCAGTGGTGTCTTCAATACTTTTGATCCACCCTTGACATTCCTAAGCCGATTTTGCTACCAACCTGTGATCGCAGAGTATGCCTACACTCTTCGAGTGGACGAGAAGAGCGACATATACAGCTACGGTGTAGTCCTCCTAGAGATTGTCACGGGTCGACGAGCTGTAGAGGCAGAATTTGGGGAAGGAAAGAGCATAGTCGACTGGGTGAGAGAGAAAGTAACCGAAGGAGACAAAGGATCAGCACTGGAGTTGCTTGACCCCAACATCATGGGCGCAGTGGCGACAGGGTGCAAGGAGGTGAGAGAGGAGATGATGCTAATGCTAAGAGTGGCAATGCTTTGCACTGGCCGGAATCCAGCAGAGAGGCCGAGCATGAGGGACGTCCTGTCGGTGCTCAGAGCGGCGAGGCCACAGAAGGAGAAGAAGGGAGGGGTCGGGGAGAAGAAGAAGAAGCAGGGTGAATAATTACTTGGTGGGATTTTTTTTCCTTTACTTTTCTCCCTGTAAAATCATTTGTTTTATGTTTTTTTTAAAGGTTCTTGATTGTCTTGTTGCTTGTTGTCTTTCGCTTGTATAGTGTGGAATTGGTGTTATGAAGAATGGGTACTGGGCTCAATCGATGCTATCAGGTGAGGAATGGGTATTTGATGTTGCACATTACGTTCGTGTGAAACTTTACCTTATTAAATTATTTGACTGAGTTTATTATGGATATATTTTCATATTCAGAAGTCTAAGTATCAAAGATCGTGTATTCAAGCATATGCCAATAAAGAGAGATTCCTACTTAACATATAAATTTGAAATACCATAATTTTAAGGAGATTTTCTGTTATTTCTTTTTTCCTTGTGTATTTACTCACTAAAATTGTCATTGCTGTTTTCAAAATCCCAAAGACCGCATTTTTTATAAAACGTTGTACATCGTTGACGTTCAACACAAACTATGATTATCTACTTGAAAAATAAAATAAAATAAAAGGCCACTTTACAGCCTTATGTTCTGAGCCTGATTCCCCGTACCCCCCAAATCTGCAGGAATTTGCTGCTAAGAGCTACCGCTCGTCAAAGAAACAAGTTCTCAGTTATGGATTACCCCCTACATGAAAAATAACAATACAATCACGAGCTTATAATTTTGAAAAGCACAAACTGAAATTTCCGCACACAATCACGAGCATGTAAACAACGAGAAAGCCTTCTGGAACAAAATTCTAAATACTTCGACAGAGCGAATGCAAGTATGAAGGTCGTGTAGTCATGTAAGAAGCTTCATAACTAGTATAAACGAGTAAAAACAAGCAAATTGTTTCGGATGTCAAATAGCTTTCTGCAGTAACTCTAGATGGATTTTACATTCAAAATAAGCACATATATACACATCCCGCCGGGGGGGGGGGGGGGGGGGGGGGTTTCCTTCC
>JBAKGM010000001.1:19188102-19201784 GCA_037177215.1 Asparagus racemosus
AACCACTCCAGCCTATTTATAGGCAAATGATGGGGGGGGGATGTTTGGCTAGGCACTATTGGTGCCTCGGCACTGTGACCGAGGCACCAAATGGTGCCTCAGCCTGAGCCGAGACACTTATTTGGTTTCTTTCCATTCTTTTTTGATCTCATTCGTCCGGTATTTGAATTTGAGTCTAGTTCCGTCGACGTTTGAGTCTAGTTGATTCTGTCTCATCGACGTTCGAGTCCAATCGACTCGCCTTGTCGAAACTCGCTGATCTGAAGTTTTGTCGTTGGATTTATTCCACGATCTGTCGCCTCACTGACTTGCACGCCTTGCTGATCCTCTTCATGTGCTCGTTGACTTGTTTTGTGCATATTGCAGCGTAGTTACGTCATCAGTTGTTCTTGGTCGCATCGTTGGATGGATCGTCGATTGTCAACCCACCGTCACGAGTCTTATTCGGGTACTGATAAGCAATTTTTAATGCCTACAGCCACCAGATGAGCTTCTGCTCGAGCAGCTATATATGAAGAAGCACCCACTGCCTACAGCTCCTACAGTCTCTGAAGCTTGGCTTCCAGATGGTCGAGGTCATCAGTAATGGCTTGGGCCAAATTTGGATAACCAGCATCCCATATCAAGGCCATCCTAGGGCCGAGCACCCGCTTGAACTGATGAAGAGAAAGCCCACCGCGGAGGAGCTTGTCAATCACCACGTTCATCAAAGAAAAGAATGAGTGGACCTCCATGCAGATAATAAGCTGAGCTGGGTCGTCATTGTTCGCGGGGAAAGTTGTGTCGATTGTCATTGATTGAACTCATTACTGCTTTTTGCTTTTTTACAATGAAATTCAATAAAAATGTCACCTTTTTATAAAGATTACAATGAAAATAAAATAAGATAACAACTTTTTACCCTTTTATGAACAAACACGAGATCCATTTTTTTGGATCCTCGCTTGCGTGGGTTCTTGGCCTGTGCTGGGGACTTTTTTATCTATCCGTGGACTGCCACGTGATCAGATCTCGATACTAGATCTATAGATTTACGATGATTATTTTGCAAAGGAAATAGTCACTGACAGGGATCAACTCACGAAGGAGATGATCGCCTGAGTGGGTGAAATCGACAAAGCAAAGTCACGCACGAACCCTGAGATTAAGACGAAGCTTAGTCTAGCAGGTAAGATAGTAGATCTAACCTGGATCGACGTAGATTTGGCCTTGATTCTTCTTCTGGCCGTGTAGATCTGAAGTGGAATGCGTTCTTCGCTTGCTCGGGATCTAGATCTGACTTTTCTCCTTTGCAGATGCTCGGATCTGTGCAAAAGCCCTCGCGGATCTAACCTCAGACTCTAAAATTTCCAACTCAGAAGAATGAGACCCCCCTCTCCTATTTATAGGCAAGAGGGGAGGGGGAATTGTGGCTAGCACCATGTGGTGCCTCGGCCCGAGCCGAGACACTCATTTGGCTTTGTTCGGTGCTTTTCTGTCGTTGGTCTAGCATTTTGTCCAATCTTTCCTTCCGATCGTGTCGCCGTCATATCGAGTCTGCGTCCGATCCATCTGGCCACGTCGAATCCGAATCTAGTTGATCATCTCATTTGATTCTGGAGTTTGATTAGTGTAGTTCCGTCAACGCTCGAGTCCGTATCGTCGATGTTCGAGTCCGGTTGACTTGCATTGTCGAAACTCGCTGATCTAGAGCTTCATCGTTAGATTTATTTCACGATTCATCGCTTTACTGACTTGTACGCCTTGCTGATTATGTCGTCAATGGTCCACCGTAAGTCCAGGGAAAAACTTTTTCTAGGCCACTGCCCCAGACTCGCAAGGGGGCCACTGCCCCCTTGACCCCCCACCCGCTAACCGGCTAGCGGTGCCGTCAAAAACTCTACGTAGGGCATCAATAGTCGTGGGGCATCAATGGTTCACCATTGCATCGTTGGATAGCTCGCCAATCGTCAGCCCACTGTCACGAGTCACATTCGAGCACTTATAGGCAATTTTCAAAGCTTACAGTCATCTGACATTAGCGCCCGGGCCAGGTCATGAAGTCTTGAGGTAAGCCCTGCATGGAAAAAAGGGGGGTTAGACACTTCAGAATCTTGAATTAAAAAGCAGCGTAGATATCCTCAGCTGAATAACCAGTACTTGCCTCCATCGGCAAGACTTCTTGATTTGACGGGGCTATCGAAGGGATAGCCGTCGTTGATGCATCGGCTGCTGCAGTGGGTCTCGCGAGAAAATCATCAGGCACGGTAGCCGCCGTGGTAGCTGACTCTAGAGAAGCATCAGAGTGAGGAGCTGAAGGATGAGCCTCAATAGGAATTCCTACAAACAGTAAAATAAATTTCTCAGAGTCATCAAATTGTAGTTGTATTAGTCAAAATGGCTAGTCCTACAATTAACGAGGGAAGAGTCCATACCTCTAGAAGAACAAGCCTCGGTAGTCCCGAGAATTGTTGCCTCAGGCGATAGCTCACCGGGAAGATAGTTATCACAGGGCGAGCCATATATCAGGTCATCCATGGGGGTGTCCACAAGCAGGCCATCTTTACCAAAGTCCTCTATCAAAAAATCTGATATAAGAGGGCATAAGTGTGTAGGCATTGAAAAATGCTCAATTTCCCCGCGAACAAAGTGAAAGAAGCAGAAACAAGAACCTGCAGCCAGCTAAAATGACTTAGCTCCTACAGTGGAGTCAGCCTCCCTAATCTCAGTTTGCACGTTTACTTCCTGCAATTTCTCTAAAAGAGCAAGAAGCATAAAGACAATTAGAGGAGGCACGAATTCCAAGTTGTTCAATTCCCATATTTGCCATCTAAATGGGGTATTATCAATAATAGATGTACCTGGATTAGCTGAATCAGGTCCTACATTGGTAGTTTCAGGCCCGTCTATCATAGACCCATGCACCTGTTGAGTGAGACTGGGTCCGGTGAAATCATGATGGGGAAAATCGAAGCTGGCATCGCCGTCTCCATATCCTCCTGCACAAAAATGGAGAAATGTGAGCCCCGAGGTTAAAGAATTAAATGGTCAAAAGGGACTATGTGGTGGTTAAGCATTACCTCCATCACTAACAGGGTCGTCATCAGTTAAGTCTATGTCAAAAGTTCAGGAACCCCCATGAGACTAATGGGCTAACTTTTTTCGCTTAACAGCCTGAGTCCTAGCTCGAAGCTTCCCCTACAAGAGGGGTAAAGCTCCTCCTACTTCTCCACTGACACTCCTGAGAATTCAAATTGCTGTCAGGCTTAATAATCAAAAAAAGGGGAAAGAGAAAAAGGGAAAAGAAGTACCAAAGTCCTCCTCATGAGCTTCGTCGTCCGCATGATCGCCTCCCAAGGTCTCTTCGCCAAAACTGAATGCCTCCTCTTCCTCCATTTGATGAGGCTTGCATCGTTTCCTCTGCATATGAGCAGCCTTCTGAATCATCTAAGTATCTGCTCGAGAGGCCTCTTCAGCCTCTAACTCTGTAATAGGCTTCACAGGAGCGGGTTCATTGGCCACTTGCAGCCACCTGCAGCACAAGAACGTCAACTCTAGTCGACACTCAGTGATCGGAAGGCTGAACCTAGCACTAGTGCACCTGGTCACACTCCATGGCCATGCTCGGACGCCGTCCACTAATCTGCCATGAGCCTGAAGCCGTCGATTCGGATTCCCGACATAAAGCTGGTCATAACCAAACTACTGAGCAAATCGACAGGGTACATACGGCTCTATGAAGCACTCATCCCTCACCCGAAATGTCAGGTAACCTAATTTGATGTTCATCAACCAGTTGAAGTAGCCAACATCAAGAAAGGTCTGACACGCCCTCGACCTCTCCTCATCAATCAGAGACTCACTGTACTGGCTAGAGAATCTAGGGAAGCACCTAGAAAAATCTAACGTTTGTGAACCCGCATCTATTTTCTTATCTCTGGGAATCCTCGCCCCTTCCATCTGTAACTCTCTAATGATTGTAGTAAGGGGGTGGATTGATCTGCAGTGCTTAGGCGCTGACATCATATCTGAGCGATGAAGGACAAACCAGGCCATGAGGTAGGTGTATGGAAGCTCCACCTTAATAGCAGGAAGCGAGTTCACGGCTCACCCTCCCTCTGAGTAAAAGCACTGACTATCTGTCAAAGCCTGCAGTGAAGGTTAGCCACCATTACTGGAAGGAGAGAGAGTTCCTTCTTGTGGGCAAGCTGAACAGTGGGGTAAAGCACTTCTAGTGGCAGAGCATCACTGAACTAATACGAACCTATGCACTTCTTTAACCAGATCATGAGGTAACTGGCTAAGAGAGTCATCGGCTGAATCAGCTTCACTACATGCCACAAGAATGTCTCGAATTTAGTCCCTATAGGACAACCACCCTTGGTGCGACTAATGGTGTAAGAGCGGGCGCTGGACTTCCTGATTAGCTCATTGACCTCTGAAAGAGTAAGCGGTGCCAACTCGCAAATTGTCTGGCCAGAATTACCCTCCAGATGCCTGAACAAGTAACATGCAAACTACTTCGGGCTCACTTGGGACTTTCTCTTGGCTAGTGGCTCAGCCTGTGCCAAAGCAATGTGATCATGGCAAGTAAGTTCCCATAAGGTATCATAACAGCTGGGCATGCAATCTTTCAGCTGACTCAGCTCTCGATTCATGGGAAAGTATTCCTGGTATAACATCTTCCCCATAGGTAAGCCGGACACTTGATGCATCTCATGGAGAGCTAATCCCAGCTCCCCATGCTTGGTCAAGAAAGTGTTCGAGACTGGGTCGTAGAGCTCTGACAAAGCAAAGAAATGGTTGGCACTGATCGGAAGCCCATACATGCTGGCACGAATCGCTGCAGATAAACCACAGGCGCGTAGCTCCTCATCCTACCGACTGAGGACATAGCTCGTCATACGAGACCACCAATGTCTGTCTGAAGAATGAACCCAGCCGTAAAATCTATGATGGGTCGCAAGCATTTCTCGCCCCAGCTTCGCAAGACGAT
Source organism: Asparagus racemosus (assembly GCA_037177215.1). Lineage (NCBI taxonomy): Eukaryota > Viridiplantae > Streptophyta > Magnoliopsida > Asparagales > Asparagaceae > Asparagus > Asparagus racemosus. Next base: position 19,193,078 of record JBAKGM010000001.1, read on the forward strand.
TCTTCAAGGTATGAGAAACTATGAACAGCTCGTCTCGGGGTGGTGTGTCCAATCCCAATATACTAGGACGCAGTCCAATGACATGGTTCCTATCCGAACCAGGAATGGCCCGGGTGATATACCCACAATGTATGTGATCACACTCCTCCGTCAAGCGCCACGACATCTCTCGAGTCATGGCTTGACTCCTCAACTCAGTCAATGATCGATGACGAGGTATCCGTGGGAGATATAGAAACCCTCCGTCATCTTTATGTAGCCACTGCTCACTTTCAATAAAAGCTGCGCCTGAATCTTCAATGGAATCACCAAACAGGTAATCCGTTTTCTTCAGAGGCTAAGTTGAACTGGTGTCTCTCACAAAAAGTGCATCAGCAATCAACAGCCGAAGGACACGGGGACTCCCCTCATGAATCGCCTGGATGGCCTCCACTAACGTACTGGGGGCAAACCGATGAGTAACCGAAAGAGATGAGGAATCATCAGAAGTGGCATAATGCTCGCTGCGATGCCCATCAACCGCATGAAACGAAAACGCTTCCGAGGGGTAATCAACTAGAAACGAGTAATTAATATTCGTTAATTAGTCATAAAGACAATAAAAGGCATCGAACTCATCTCACCGACTTATGAGATAGAGTCATTGCCTTACAATGGGTGAGACAATTCCTTCCGCATTAGGCACTTATAGGGTGATGTATAATATTGTGGAATAAAGCGATAGTATACCCCGTCCTACAAAACACGACGCGGCATGGAATCGCCCCCTTAATTGCTTCGAGATAGGTGTTGACCAAGAAAAACCTATCTTTTAAGCGTCAAACCTCACAAAGGAGGATCTCGGCTCTTCCCAATCGCCTCACAAAGGAGAACGAATTAGGGATGTGATATACCGTATGCAGATGATGAATGAAGAAAGAGAGGCTCACCAGTAAATGATTGAGCCGCACTCTCGCGTGGCATAGTGGCCGACTGACTCCTCGGAGCACGTGATCTCCCCGACGCCATATCGATCTGCAAAAAAATTGAATGTGTCAGATAAACCTGAAATATAAAAAGAAAACTATAAATTTTAACTAAAATCCTACAAAATATGGGATTTTAGGGTTAAAATTCTAGTTAAAACCCACAGAATTCACATCCAACAAGATCAGACTCGATAAACAAAAAAAGGAGAAAGAAAAAGCCAAACACTGCTCGGGCGGCTCAGTCAAGGCCGAACTACCCCTGGGTGGCTTGACTGAGGCTGAGCACCCCCGGTGCTAGCGGTTCAATCTCTTTTGTCCCCCTCGAGAGCCATAGAAACAAGATATATAGATCTATATGTAAAAACTTATGGGGATTTACCTGAAGAAGAGCTCGAGGGGCCTGAGAAATCTGAGAAAACTAAGATTTTGAAGGGATATTCAAGTCTCGGGTGTGGGGAAAACTTGGATCTCAGATAATTATTAGGGTTTGAGAGAGACGAGATGATATAAAAGAGAAAACACAAAAAAAGAGAGCGAGGGCTGACCAATAGAGAGAGAAAAAGATGGGGGTTTGGGGCCTTTAAAATTAGCTCCAAGTGGGCCTAATCCAGTTCTGAATAGGACTCAAATCAGACCCTGAGCAGGAATTCAAACCGAGGCTAAACCAGGTACCAAAACGGCCCCAAATCAGCCCGTTAATTGACTCCTTCTCTCTCCCACACATCTGGAGGAACCCCAGAGATTTATTCAGTGGGATTATTACTCTATAAAGGTCACCTTGCATCCGGCCCAACTTATTCAAGTCTCATGATTACTTCAATAGTGTATACGAGTCTAAACTGTTCCCCACTTTTGTCGAGAAGTTTTTGGAGGGTATTTTCATAAAATATTCTTAAGAATAACTCGACAACCTCGCATGGGGCTTAATTGACGCCGGTCAATATGTCGTAAATGAAGAATTCGCTTACTAAAGGAGATTCTTAAGAAGTTTGGTGGTCAGTCCTACGACAATTCACCGACACGACGTCATCTGTAAAGATTTAGTTACTAGCTTCCATTCAAGATTTTGACAAGTGGTCAGACAATAAATGCAGCACCGTGACACTATTAGACATTCGACGAAGCACCAGACAATCTAAAGGAATTGAAGAAATCGAGACTTGAAGCTGTTTTCAGGTCCGGTTACACCGATTAAAGGTTTGGGCCTATCATATCCAAAGTATTTCAGGCTCTTCTATAAAAGAACGAGACTGAAACACTTTGGAGGTGGTATCTGTATGCGTTGAAAATTGCCTGTGAGTTCCTGAATGTGACTCGTGACGATGAATTGATAACCGACAGCCCATCCGACGATACAATGACGAATTGTGGATGATGTAACCACGCCGCAAATGCATAAAACGAGTCGACAAATGCATGAAGCGAGTCGGCGAGGTGTGCAAGTCAGCAAAGCGACGAATCGTGGAATAAATCCAATGGGGAAGCTTCAGATCAGCGAATATTGACGAGACGGAACCAACTAGACTCAAATATCAAAATATCAATGAGATGAAACTAACCGGACTCGAATATCGACGGATCTGAACCAATCAGACTCCAGAATTGATGAAACAGATGAATCAAACTTGGAAAAAACGACCGGAGAAAAGCCACACGGTGGCTCGATGGCCGAGCAAACATTTGGTAGCTCGACTGGGTCAGATTTGGGCACAGATCAGACCCACTACCCACATCTTGAGGCCTATAAATAGAGAAAGAGGGGCTCATTTTTGAGGGAGCTGTACTTTTAGGCAAGAAGGGGAGACTCTGTTTAATTTCAGAGCGGTCTACACTTAGATTTGAGAATTCTAGATTTGATATCTCGGCGAACCCATCAATGCACGAAGTGAGGAAGTTTGAGAGATCACTAGATCAGATCTACACGTCATTCCTCCGGATCAAACCTCATTTTGATCTCGAGAAGAGCTGTGACTTTGCTTGGTCAATTTCACTTTCTTCAGGCAGTTATTTCCTTCGTGAAATAATCCCCTTTGATCGTGTAGATCTCAGATCTGACAAGGATCTGATCACACAGCGGTCTGCGGATAAACCCCAGTACCAGCAAAGAACCCACGCAAGCAGGAGCTCGATAAATGGGATCCTGCGTTTGTTTTAGGGGGAAAATTATAATTTTTATTTATTTTGATTTTCATTGTAACCTAGTCTTATAAAAAGACGAGTTTTATTTTGAATTCATCTGTAAAAGCATAAAGCTGTAACGAGCTCGAAATCGATGAAGATCGACGCAACTTTCCCCACGAACAATGTACATGATATAGTTAGCATGATACTGGATATAGTTAACAGATACTGAATATAGTTAATATTACAGAGCATATATTATAGTATATATTGTTACAATTTAAGGTTAAGCAACACTTGGCTAGTAAAATTGACAATTAAGATTAACATTTGTGTGTTAAAAGTAACTTGTAATTCATATATTTCACATCTAACTCTTAAATTCAATAGCTAAGTATTCTAAGTTTAAACATCTTTAACTATCTTCTAATAAGTTTAACATTGAATCTTTAACTTTAACACAGGAACACATAAGATTAACTAGAAAGTGAGAGAATAAAGACCTACTTGTGATTTTATAGTCAAAAAAATAGATGAGATCTCAATTCATCCCCAATTGTCACTCTCCCTCACTCTGATGGCTACTCTCTCTCCAATCCTCATCCTCCTTATTTTAATCCTCACTCTCACCTCTAATACCCTCTCTTTTTCGATTCATTATAAACCAAAGCAGCATCAATCAAAACCTAAACAAAAGTGTTCAGCTTAACTATATCAAGTATCTGAAGTGTAAACATTAGAGTTCGTTGTTAGTGCTAAATTATAGATGCTAACTATATCAGCTTGGATGTAAGTAGTCAATGAGATTACTATTATATCTATTAACTATATCAAGTATCAGTTTGGATATAATTAGTCAATGCGATTACTATCAGTTAGGACGTAAGACTAATCTGTATCTATTGAATATACTTTATATCTGTTAACTATATCAAGTATCTGTTAACTATATCCAGTATCAGTTAACTATATTAAGTATTTGTTAATTATATCCAGTATCTACTGACTTTATGAAACATCTGTTAACTATATCTAGTATCATGTTAATTATATCAGGTATATGTTAACTATATCTAGTATCCGCTAACTATATCACGTATCTATTAATTATATCAAGTATCATGTTAACTATATCATGTACATGTTAACTTTATCTGTTTCTATTAATATCAACTAATTGTTAACTATATCATGTACTTGTTTAATATTTCAATACATGTTAAAAATGAGAAACTCATATTCTAAAAACAATTAATCAACAATATTTTCCCCAAAAATGCTTAAATATAAAATTGAATTTCAATTGCAACCTGCACCTTCCTCTTTCGTCTCCCACATAAACTAATCACTGTCACAAATGAATTCTAATTGCAAGCTGCACCTTCCTCTCTCATTTCTTGATGCTCATTGCGTCCTCTTGAAGCCCATTCAATGAGTGGCTCACCATCGAAATAGTCCAAGAAACAACATTGCATCTCCTCAAAGGATCACCATGCATTATCAATTAGCCCACATCTCCCTGTTCGCTCATCTCCCTACACAAGTCAATATAGTTAACATGATACTGGATGTAGTTAACTGATACTGGATATAGTTAACATATACTGTATGTAGTTAATAGGCACTTAATATATGTTGATGTCAGATGTTTAACGGTAGGGTTTAGTGTGAGTTATAGAGAGTTTAGGATCCCTCAATCTTCTTCGATGGTTAATTATTGAGCAGAGGCTTCGATCCTGTATACAAACATGTAAGAGGATCGGAGTTGGGTTCTCCGATAGTTCCTCCGATGGTCAAGTCAATATTATTCTCAGGTAGAGGAAAGAGTATGATTACTGTATGTTGTAGTGTGAAAATTATATACCTTCATGTAGTAGGCAATGTGCCTCTTTATAGTAGATTCAGAAGGGTAGTCGTGTAATTTCGGCCGAGTCCAAGCAGTCAGCTTGTTCAGCTGATACTTTACAGGTATCGATAGTGGGGTCTGAGTCACCTTTGTGATTGATGTGACGTTGACAAAGGAATTAAGGCGCTGATGTGGTTCAATGAGTCCTTAAGAGTTTGTGTAATGATGAATTCGACCTTGCGTTTAATGCGATGGTAACTGGCTGTCATCGATGGGTTCGAGAAAAACCACCTTTCGTCTCTGTTTTTTGAGGGAGGTCGAGAAAAGATGCATTTCAATTCGATCATTCTGAATGAGGGTGCTTCTCTACTCGGTCAACTTAGTGATAATGCACTAAGTTGGTTTTAGCAGCAGAGCCCGAGTGAGGACACCTTTCGACTCGACCCTCTTGGGAGGGTCTGAGTAAATGTGTCCTTTGACTAGCCTTCATGAGGTTAGATTGGATTGGTGTACAATTAATTTGAGACACGTGTCATCTCCTGGAATGGGATTAACACTTAGTTATTTCTATGATACAACAATATAGTTAATAGATATTGGTATCATTAACAGATACTTGATATAGTTAACAACCAATAGATAAATTTAACAAGAATATTCAAAATTAACACGTATTGTGCAAATTTTATCAACTGTGCTATAAATTTACATACAACAAGTAAAGTTAACATACAACAGAGTCAAACACAAGCTTAAACCATTATCAATCAACAAGACTCAAATAACAAAGATCAGTTTGAAGTTCAATAATAGTAGGCCCTTCAACTTAGCAACAAATCGAAGCTCATTCTCAAAGAAGAATATAAACTAGATAAAACACCTCTAATTAGAGGAAGACAAGAACAAAGAGCAGTAAATGTAAAGATAAAAATAGCAGAGTATCTTTCTTCATAAGGTAAACCCTAGCTCCAACAAACCCATATAGTATTTCTTAAGAAACTATTGAATGATTAGGTCACTTAGGATCCAATTACGAGTGAGTCAACGCCTTAAGAGATGAGTGATCAAAGAGCCTACTAACACTGAAAGAGCTCAGCCGCATTCGTTCCTTCACTTTCTTGCTCATTAACCACAATCATAGCGTTCCATAAAACTAAAGTTCTGTAAGTCATTTCATTAAACAAGTGGTGAACCATCATGGTCCATGAATACATCGCCGTCATTCAGAGAGTTTAGACGTGGAGAGGGAGTGGTCGAGGGAGCAGAAGATGGCAGCAAGGTTAGAGGAGATCTTGCTATCACCATTGGAGTTAGACTTGTGCAGGACGCGCTTGAGGACAGTGGTGTTGGATAGGGAGGAGGGAATCGACAGAGGAGGCACTGGCAGAGCTGGAGATGGATCCAAGTTTAGATCTGGGTGAGGATTTAGATTGGGCGTGCGATGGAGGAAAGATGAGATCATGCGCATTGGAGGAGGGCATGGGGAGGGGGGCGGGGGAAGAGAGAGAGAGAGACTGTATTAGAAGGGCCAATTAAGGGGTATAAAGGGGAATTTGTAGAAAATACACATACCATTTGGCTACAGCTCACATGTGGGGACCGTGACACATAAATTTTAATTTTTGAGGGCTTAAGCACATGGGCAAAATTAGGAGGGGCTGATCACATGTGCTTCTCAAATTTGAGGCGTTGACACAATTTTTCCAATTCTATTTAAGAAAATCTAGGCTATGACTGAATAAATTTGATATGACGAACGTCAACTGGGACCATATATCCTCCTGGTTCTCCAAAATTCATTCTCTTTCTTTGGTTTCCTAGGTCCAACAAAGTTTTCTATTTTTCTCAAGTTCTTAGTATTATTTTTCTTCTATTGATTTCTTTTTACATTTTTTTCCACTGGCATCTTGATCTTTGACCCCGGGTCTTTATTTTGATTTAAAATAGTCCATATTCAACTACGTGGGTCTAAACACATAAATAAAAACTAAATTGATTTGGTTCTATCAACCACCAATTGCCAAATCATAATGCATAGGTAGGGTACCTTTCTCCATGCTGCCCATAAACAACTACCACTGAGCATTATAGCCCACCTAACACCTTTCTCTCTCTCTCTTGTTAGTTCTTATATTACACGTGTCTCACTAAGGTGACCCGCGCCCTTAAGATATTCGGGAATCTCTCTTTATTCTCCTTCGCATTTGCAGAGTTGGACAAGGTAAGCAGACGCTTGACTAGAGAGGGGGGTGCAAAGAAATATTTGTATCAGTATTCATATTTGTTAAGATGTGAATATGGTCAGGGATAGACCTATTTCCTAGAGTGTGGGGACACGTACCTCGACAAACATGGTAATTTTTACTAATAGCTACTTTTTTACACATTGATCGGACGCTTGACTAGAGAGCCGGCGTGCAAAGAAATATTTGTACCAGTACCCATATTTGTTAAGATGTAAACATAGTTAGGGACGGACTGATATTCTAGAGTGTGGAGGCACGTACCCTCACAAACATGGTTATTTTTTTACTAATAGCTACTTTTTCACACATTGCCCCCCCTTTCCCAACCCACATCTATTTAAGCCCAACGGTCCATTTTCATTCAAAATTCCATACCTATTCATTTAGCCCAACAGTCCAATGTCGTCAAGAATGTTATTTCGGTCCAATTAACCTGAGCTATCCCTCTTAACTTTTTTTTTACCCTTCTTATCCAACTGAGAATTTCCTGCCAACTCCCCATCGAAACTCAAAAGCCAATCCTTCCCGTGAAAAAAAAAGAAAATTGATAGGCCTGGGGCTTTGAAAGCAATGGTGTTCGGAATCGGAGTCATTGATTTTAAAGCTTAATTGCGAAGAAAAGAAGGGTCGGGCTTCATCTCAAAGAGGATTTTCTCTGCAGAGTTACACGTTTGAGTTTTTCTTAACAACTTACTTTGAAATTGGGGAATTTTATTGATATTCAACACCATGTAATGAAAAAAAATTTATATGCTTAAATGATCTTTGTGTTTATAGCACAAATTGGTTTCCCATATATGTGTGTGTGTGTGTAAGATAAAAGGAGATGGTGAGATGAGATTCTTATCGTGAGATGGCCCAATAGGCTATCTGATATAACGATCAGCATCGGCCATTGTGATTTGCACTCATCATGATCTATATGTAGGAAAAAATATATTGTTTTAAAATTTATAATTATTATTTTAGCTACGTGCAAAATGGACGGCAATTAAGCTCTGTGAAAAATCAACACATTAAACTAGTTTGACTCGTATTCTAGAAGATTTTAAAATATTTTCAACATGAATCAAACTAGTTTAACGTGTTGATTTTTCAGACAGCTTCACACCGTACCATTTGTACATAGCTAAAATAATAATTAAAAATTTTAAAATGATATAATTTTTTCTACATATAGATCATGATAGGTGTAAATCATGATGGGTGATGTCGATTATCGTTCCGGGTAGCCTATAACTCTATCTCATGATAATAATCTCATCTCACCATCTCATTTTATCACTTTCACACACACACACACACACACACACACACACACACACACATATAGAGTAAAGCTCCTATAAACTTAAGGGGATAGGAGCCCTTTGTCCACCAATTTTTTTATCCATTCATTATGCTTTGAGATTTGTGCTAGCATGTGATACAAATGAAGGCACAAATCTCAAAGCATAATGAAGGGATAAAAAGTTTGGTGGGCAAGTATTCCCATCTACTTAAGTTATAGGATATTTATTCTATAT
>JBAKGM010000001.1:19219907-19231905 GCA_037177215.1 Asparagus racemosus
AAATCAATCTTCTCTTCCTCTGTAATCGAGAGAGCTTGATTGTAATTCATTTAAGTTCAATCAAAACCAAACTTTTTTTGACTCTACATAGCTGAGTCAAAAGATGGTACTTCTCGGCTCTTGACAAGATGAGTTAAAAAATGACTATTACCTAAAAAAGCTCCCGCTGACAGCTGATCACTATCACCATAACTGCCATTAAATGTACAACCAGCGCTATTATTTCTCCACCTCCAAAAGTTTTTATGACACATCGGACCATGTCAGTACTGCACGCCTCCTGTCACTTCACATTCAATGCTGAGGTGACTTCCCCACCACTCGGTAGCCAACACCTGTAAAGCAATACTGACTTAGCCGGCGGCTCAGACTATGCCGAAGTTACCAAACTACCCATCTACCACTACTATAAATATAGGGGCTATTTATATTCGAGGTAAGCAATCTCTACACCCTAAAAGAAAAAAGAACTTCTTCGGTTCATTATTCTCTTCTCTACTTAGGATCATCTACTGACTTGATCGTCGGAGGAACCACTAGAGAACCCAACTCCGCCCTCTTACGAGTTCTCTCATGTGCAGGGAAGAACAGTTGACTCTAGGATTGAACATCTGAAGGAGTTAGAGGACCCTAATCACTCTCAAAAACTCATCCTTAATTGACTGTTTGATTATTAACATCAACAGTTTGGCTCCCACAGTAGGGCCTTCTTTCTTCTTTGAGAACGATGTTTGGTTCCGAGCATAGGCTTGTCCAGTCAATCCCTAGAGAACTGCGTGAGGACTACGTCACTGATGCCCAACTGGAAGAATCCACTCAGCGAATCGCCTAGTATTTCTAGCAGCAGTTTGCTGCATTCACTGAGGAACTCTTCGGCCGAATCCCCATCAACAACCAACTTTTTCAGTAGCTCCTTCTCCACCAGTGAGACAACATTTGGCCTCTCCTCTGCCAGTACATGCCATCTGACCACCTCGGTGACCATGCTGAGCATGTCTCATCCCCACTACATCAGCAAGCCCATTTTGCTAATCTTACCTGTCGCCGCCTGCAGTATGGGGAAGCAACGAGAGAGAGCCTTAGCCCTAGTTGAGAAGGTCGAGAGCACGCAGTAGGAGGAACGTCGTGAGGCCCACGGTGTCATAATACAACCCCGGGCCCATCGGCAACCAACGTGACTTCTGGGTATGACCGGGATTTTCCGTCTGATTGCTGAGGCTATTGGAGGGAACACTCCCCTATCGGACGACATAATGAACACTGCTTGTGAGAAGTTACAGATGCCCCATCTAGATAAGTACAAGGGTGAGGGAGATCTAGCAGAGCATATCTAGAACTACTACTACATGATGTCCATGCTCCAGGTGTTGGAAGTAATCATCTGTGGATTCTTCCCTGTTACCCTAACGGGAAGTGCCAAGTTGTGGCGGAACTCCTTAGAGAAGAAGTCCATCAACAGCTTTGAGCAGCTTACCCAGGAGTTTGTACACCACTTTCTAGTCAACACTAAGCAAAAGTTGCCTCCCCATCTATTGATATAGACGATGCAGGAGCCTAGAGAGAGCCTCATAGATTATATCAAGAGGTTTCAGGCCAAGTGACTGGAGGTTGATGACCCTGGGAGTTCAGTCTCCATGTCCGCCTTTGTCGCCAGCTTTTTGAACAACGAGCTGGCTGACTCACTTGCTAAAAAGTGATGCTCCACCTATGAACAGTTGATGGCCAAGGCTCATGGATACATGGACATGGAGGATGCCTGAGCCTACAAGAATGCGCTAGGGCAGTAGAAGCGATAGCAGCATTGACAGTAGTGCAACCAATGGCAGCACCCCCCGTGGTCGTGGCAGTCCAGACGGTAGAGTTGGCACCAGAGTCAGCCAAGGACCTTCCACTAAGAAAGCAGTCAGCAAGGGATCCCCCCAGAACTGACCCTAGCCTAAGCCAGCCCGATCAGAGGGACTGAAGAAGGGTCAGCACTAAGGTCAGTCCTCATGATCCTCAATACCTCTCTCATCGAGGCCCTATACATGGTCCAAAAGGAGGGACACCTCAATTATCCGCCTCCTCGTATGAAGTCAGATCCTCAGAATTGTGATACTCAACAGTATTGTCGGTATCATCGAGACCATAGTCATCTCACCAATGATTTCTGAGTCCTCTAGAGGGACATCGAGGATTTGATACAAAGAGGTTTCTTGAAGAAGTTGGTCTCCCATAGAGATAGGAGAGAGCCCACACTAAGGGAAGCCGCTAGGAGATCTTGCTCAAGGTCCCTAATCCCTAACAGCCGGCCGACCCTCAACTCACCGAACCTAGCAACAGGGGTGTCATCCACACCATCAGTGGTAGCACTGTAGTGGGATGAATGCCCAACAACGCTCACAAAAACTATATCAAGCAATCGTTGCAAGTCGACTGGGGTGACAAGATGCCGAGGAAGGGAAAACCCATATCCTTCAGTGACGCAGACTTGAGAGTGTTGAGATGCCTCATGATGATCTTTTCATCATCACAGCCAAGATCAATGACTTTTGAGTCAAGAGGATCATGGTCGACACAGGCAGCGTGGCTGATATCCTTTATATTGATGCCTTTACCCAGATGGGCATTAACAAATCGGAGTTACAACCTTGTTAGGGTCCCATCATTGGATTCACGAGGCATGCACTTATACCAGAAGGGATGATCACTCTCCCCCTAACGGTCGATGAGTATCCTCATTAATCCACTATCTAGATAAACATTTTGGTAATGAACCCTAAGTCGGGATACAATGTCATTCTGGAAAGAACGACCCTTTATGCCTTGCAAGCTGTTCCTTCCACTTACCATCAAATGGTGAAGTTCGCGACTCTTGAAGGGGTCGGGATCACCAAGAGCAATCAAGGGGAGGCCATATCCTGCTACATGCTCTCGATGAAAGGGAAAGGAGTAGCAGAGGCCCTGCCCATTCTGAAGACGAGCCTCTAGTTAGAGAAGAAGTTAGAGCGAGAAAGGACGACTCCTGTCGAGGAGCTCGTGGAGATACCAATCGACCAAGAGGGAGTGAAGAAGGTCAAGATCGGGTCAAGCCTCGTAGAGCGTCAACAAGGTGCTATGGCAGAGTTCCTACTCGCGAACGCAGATGTATTTGCTTGGGGCCCGGAGGACATGCCAGGGATCCCCCCAAAGTTGTGAGCCATGAGCTCTTAGTCGACCGACACACCAAGTCGGTTCGACAAAAGAAGAGACATCTTAGCCCCAAAAGGTAGAAGGTAGCCGTAGCCGAGGTCGACTGACTCCTCAGAGCTGCCGGTTTCATTCGAGAAGTACAGTACCCTGAGTGGCTATCCAATGTGGTATATTGAAGAAGGCACTTAATAAGTGGAGGGTGTGCGTAGACTTCACTGATCTTAACAAGGCCTGTCCAAAGGATAGCTACCCCCTCCCTAGAATCAATCAATTGGTAGACGAGAGCGTAGGATATAAACAACTCAGCTACGTGGATGCTTTCTCTAGCTACAACCAGATCCTCATGGTGGAGAATGATCAGGAGAAGACCTCATTCGTTATGGACTAGGGGACCTATTGCTACAAAGTGATGCCCTTCGACCTCAAGAACACAGGGGCCACGTATCAGAGGCTAGTCAACAAGATTTTCAAGCATCAGATTAGCCACAATGTGGAATCATATGTGGACGACATCCTGGTAAAATCGAAGAAGGCGTCAACCCACATATCGGATCTTGAAGAAACCTTCTCCGTCCTTCGACACTATCGCATGAAGCTCAATCCAGCCAAGTGTGCTGTTAGGGTGCATGCAGGCAAATTTCTTGGGTTCATGATCTCCCAGAGAGGTATTGAGATCAATCCTAAGAAGATAGCCTCTATAGAGAAGCTAACTGAACCCCGCACAATTAAGGACATCCAAAGGCTGAATGGGAAAATAGCGGCTCTGGGTCGTTTCCTCTCCAAATTTGTCGAAAGGAGCCTCCTATTTTACAAGATTTTGAGAGGGAGCAAAGAGACAAAGGAGAGTTGGACGGCCGAATGCACCACAGCCTTTAGTGACCTCAAGACATACTTGAGCACCAAGCCGCTGCTGAGTTAATCTAGAGAAGGGGAGACCTTGTATTTATACCTTGCCGTCTCTCCCTAAGCCGCCAGCTCTATTTTGACTCGGGAAGAAGAGAACACCTAAAAGCCAGTGTATTATGTCTGCCGGATCTTGAAAGTGGGTGAACTCAACACCCCCTCATTGAAAAAGTGGCCTTCATCCTCCTCACCACTGCCAAGAGGCTCTGCCCATATTTCTAGGCACACTCTATAGTCGTGCAGACGAATTTACCTTTGAAAAAGGCACTTGGCAGCCCCCACCACTTCAGGAAGGATGGTCGCCTAGTTAGTTGAATTGACTGAACATGACGTGCAGTTCGAACCAAGGATGACCATCAAGGCCCAAGCCTTGGCTGACTTCCTCATTGAGTTGACCTCTCCTAATGATGAGCCATCAACACGCTTGCCACCAGCCCAACAGAAGCCCTCAACATCTCGAGCAGTCAAAACACCTACCCCTCGGGAGCGACACCTCCTCGAATATAATTCACTAGAGTTCACTTCTTAATGGTTACTGAAGGTGGACGAGTCATCTAGTGAAGCCAGCAGTGGAACGGGAGTTGTCTTGTGTAGCCTTGATGGGTCTACACATGAGCACTCCATCGCTTTCAACTTCTTCGCCTCAAACAACAAGACCGAATATGAAGCACTCCTAGTGGGCCTTTGATCCGCCTTAGCATTAATAGCTGAACACCTCTACATTTTGGCTGACTCTCAACTGGTTGTCCATCAAGACACATGTGCCTGTTGGATAGATCTAATCATCCAATACCTAACAAGGGGATCCCAACAGAGAATGCCACTAAGGCCCAGAGTTTGCAGAGGGACGCTCGATGCTATCTCATGATTGACAATCAGCTCTACCGAATGTCATACTCCAGTAGTAGTGTGGGGCCCTATCTCTATTGTCTTTGACCAGTTGAGGCCGGCTATGTCCTCAGAGAGATCCATGAAGGGACTTGTAGGAACCATCCTGGGGCCCGAACTCTTATTAAGAAAGTCATCCGCCAAGGATATTACTGGCCCACCATTTCAGCAGAGTCTAGGAGACTCACCTCTTAGTGCCAGAAGTGCCAACTCTTCTCAAGCATATCCCGAGCTGCCGCCACTAAGCTCACTTCCATTCTGAGTCTAATTCCATTCGCTCAATGGAGATTAGACTTGCTGGGACCTGTCCTGATAGCCTCTGGGTAGTGAAAGTTCCTAAGTGGCTATCACTACTTCACCAAGTGGATTGAAGCCGAGCCCTTGGCCAAGATTGGGGAGAGCAATGTCACAAATTTTGTGTGGAGATCCATTATCTACCGATTCGGTGTTCCTGTATCTTGTGGTCTTATCACACAACCCATAAGAATTTAATGGGGGCAACACCCTTCAAATTAACTTATGCAGCCGAGGTGGTCACCCTCGTAGAGGTAGGCATGCCGACAATACGACTACAACATTTTGATGAAGACTCAAACTCGGAAGGGCTCCAAATTGGACTCGACCTCATAGATGAAGTCTGAGAAAAAGCTCTCTGATCCTAAGTCATCAATCAGTGGTACGTGGCCCCGTATTACAACAACAAGATAAGGTCTTGAAGGTTCAATATTAGCGATCCCATCCTTCAAAAAGCCATCTTCGATAAAAACGCCAAGCATGGGAAATTGGCCGCCAATTGGGAAGGACCTTACACAGTCATTGAGGAATTGTGCCTAGGCACCTATCGGCTGAGAAGCTCCAGTGGCAAGATCTTACAACATCCTTAGAACATCGAGCATCTCAAGAAATATTTTCAATAATTTAGAATGTAAAGCTCATTTATAATATAAAATATTTTTGAGTTCTAATTCTTATGTTATACTCATAGTGTCTTAAATCTTTGTGGGAGCACCAGACCGAGTCCTTGTTCAGTCGACAACTATTAAGATCTTGGCATCATCCTAAGTCCAAGGTACGTACCCTAAGCCCTTGGTGTCATAGTGAGTAAACCTAAGACATGAAGTCTAATCGGTCGGCCTCGACTCAAAAGATCTTGGTGTCATTCGTGAGTAAAACTAAGACACTCCATCGACAAAAGCCCTTGGTACTCTCTCGAGATAAAACTAAGGCATTCCAACCAATTGGTCAGTCTTGACTCAAAAGACCTTAGTATCATTCATGAGTAAAACCAAGACACTCCATCGAAAAAAGCCCTTGGTACCCTCTTGGGATAAAACTAAGGCACTCCATTGGCAAAAGCCCTTGGTACCCTCTTGGAATAAAAATAAGGCATTCCAACCAATCAGTCGGCTTCAACAAAAAGATCTTGGTATCACCCATGAGTGATACCAAAGCACGTCATCCTACCAAAATTAGTCACCAAAATGAGTTACAGTGCTCACCAACCATGCGGCAAAGTCATCTCAACCTAGAGGATCAACTCACCTCAATCACGAACCTCTCAAGCGAAGCAAAGATAGATGAACAAAACAAACATGAACAAGAAAGTTACAAACAAACAAAAGCTCTAGATTTTCATTCATATGTCTAAATGTTTACATCATCATTTACATCCACATTTATAGAACAAAAAAAATAGAAAGGGAAAAAAGATGCATCAAATCTTCATTCATCTCGGCTCGGGTCGGGTGTGGGACTCTTGAGAGTGGCACTCGACTCAGGAGCTGGGGTCGGCTGAACGGCAGGAGGGGCAACTTCTTCTTGGTCATCCCTAGGCTCATCTTCATCATCCTCGTCATCCACTTCCGGCAACCTAACTATAATTGCTGTTATCGAAAGCAATTATAGTGCCAGCGTCTGACACTTCATCATCTGAGGGTAACCCCCTATGCACTTTGTCATAGTTAGGTTGCCTGATAGTCTCAGACCGCAACCGAGTCAATCGTTGAGATACGCTAGGAATGGCTCGTGTCGACATTTCTTTGCTAGTCATGTTGATGGTGACTCCTGGCAATTCAACACCTCCGAACACTGATCTTCTTCTATGGAAGTGCCTCGACCTGGGCTTTGGCATTTCAATGCCAAGCCTATCAAAGACTGACACCTTCTCCAGAGCTGTTTTGGTACAGTTGCATTCTGATAACACCGCCCTGATCAGCTTAGAGCACAGACAATGCGTGTTCTTCTCTAGGAAACTCCTTTTTTGAGAATTACACATACCCCCATCACGATAGTATAACTTGTCATCATGAATGCCGGAGCAACCTATTGTGAGTTGGCATGACTTCTCATGTATAACGTTATCGTCGTCAGATGGAAATGTTTTCTTCTGAGGATAAACCGTGTTATCAAAACTTCCAAGAGTCACTCGTCTCAACGTCCGCCTTTGTGGGCACGAAGTTTTCAATGGGCTCTTGAACTTCAATTCGCAACCTAATGTGAATAGTTATTGGATTCTTCTTGTCACGATGGAGATGGATGCAACTCCCAGTATTGTGAGCTGTTCGAGACATCTTTAACGGGCCCAAAAGTTCCTTAACTAGAATTTTTCCTCGATCGTCATGCAACAGACCGAGGCACTCTAACACCATTTTCTTGCTTCTTGGTAAGCTGACGGGATTGCCCAAAGCAGGAGTAGATTTAGCCGGAGATTTAGATGTGATCGCCGGAGGTGGTTGGTCCTTAGTTGACATTTCTGCCCTTGTTCGAACCGTTGCTCCAGAATTCGGCCTCCAAACTTGGCGTATCTTTGGTGGCTTCTAGGCCACTTCTTCCTTCTTCAATTTTTGGGCCTCTTGAACTAGAGCCCGTGCGTGTGCAAGTAGTGTGCGGCGCTTTCGGATGTGCTCCTTGAGCGTTGAATAATTCCGTTCGACGCAGACCCATTCACTCATTAACGGCTTGGAGGAGCTATCAATCATCTGTTGTTGAGGCCTTTGACCTCTTCTGGACTTGAGATCCATCTCATAGCGGATCCTGTCTGTTGATTTCAGGGCCTTAGCGAGCTGCTTCGCTAGGCGTTGGCGTCGCCTTTGGCGAGCTCTCTATGAGAGAGTCGGCAAGCCATCGGCGGTCATCTCCTGCATAGAGGAGTTCGGATCTACAACTTTGGCAGCAGAGGAGTTGGGATCCTCACCTTGGGATTTCAAATCCGAGGACCAGTGGATCTTCCTTGCAGTAGAGATCTTCCTGGATTTGCGAGGGGTGGACGATCTAGACGAGGATGATAAGTACTCCTCAAACTTTTGTTGGTCGAACTCATATCCAACCTCCTCTTTGACCGGGATCGCAATCCACAGTTGTGACACGACAATCTCATCAGTGAGATTGTTGGCTCCCACTGTGGTCACCAGCTTGTTCGAGGGAAAAGTCAGCTTGATCTTCATTGATGATGAACTCATTATAGCTTTATGCATTTATAAATGAATTCAAAAAAAGGTCGTCTTTTTATAAGACTCGATTACAATGAAAATTAAAAGAATAAAAATTACAACTTTTTCCTTTAAACAAATGCAAGACCCTATTTATAAGGTTCCTGCTTGTGTGGGATCTTTGCCGGTGCCGGGGTTTATCCGTGGACCGCCGCCTGATCAGATCCTGGTGTCAGATTTGAGATCTACACAATCGAGGGGATTATTTCACGAAGGAAATAATCGCCTAAAGTGAGTGAAATCGACCAAGCGAAGTCACTACTCTTCTCGAGATCAAAACCAAGTTTGATCTGGAGGAATCATGTGTAGATCTGATCCGGTCATCTCTCGAACTTCTTCACTTTATGCGTTGACGGGCTCGCCGAGATCTCAGATCTAGAATTCTCGGATTTAAGTGTAGATCACTCTAGGATTCGACATAGTATCCCCTTCTTGCCCAAAAGTCCAGATCTAAGAAAATGAGCCCACCTCCTCATATTTATAAGCTTTGAATGCGGGTATGGGTCAAATCTGTGCCGAGCCACCAAATGGTGGCTCGGCCTTGGCCGAGCTGCCCAGTTGGCTTTTTTTGATCGTGTCATCGAGTCTGATCTGGTTTAGGCTCGTCGACATCTGCTTATTTGAAGCTTCATAGCTATGATTTGTCGCTTCGCTAACTTACATGCATCGCTGACTCTCTTCACGCATTTCGTCAACTTGCTTTATGCGTTTACATCATGATTACGTCATCAATGCCCCCCCGCAAATCCAGGAAGATTCTCACCACAAAGAAGACCCACTAGCCCTCAGATCCGGAATCTCAAGGGTTTTTCCAAAGGCAGCGGATATGTGGGGTTTTTATATTAAAAAAAATTTCAGGGTGCTACCCCAGACCCGCAAGGGGGGCACTGCCCCCTTGACCCCCACCCACTAACTGGCTAGCGGGACCGTCGACAACTCTTTGTGGGGCATCAGTGATTCACTGTTGCATCGTTAGATAACTCGCTAATCGTCAACCCACTGTTACGAGTCATGTTCAGAAACCTACAGGCAATTTTCAGCACCTACAGTAGGCACTGTTGACGACCCTGCTTGGGGCCTAGCTAGCAGAACTGTCAGCAACCCAGCTGTCTCTTCTGGACTGAGAGTTAGCCTAGCCGCCCTCTCTTCATCCCTGGTCATGAGGGGTCACATAGTAGATGCTGACTACCCTCAAGACAGAATTGTTGAGCAGATGTTCCATCTTGCGAGAGCCGGTGTACGGTCTGATCAGATCCAGAGCTTGCCTCTTAGCATTCGACAAGTCCCCCACCGACAGACTCTCCTTCACTATTTCAGGCTAGTTTGAGCAGCCCAAATCTGAGTCGTCCCCTGTGACCCAGACTAACTTCTCCTTCTAGTCCTTGTTCGACTCAGGGGGAACGATGACGATCTTGAATTTCCCCAATGTCTAAAAGTGGAAGTGGACATCTTTTTGGTGCATCTTGACACTAAACAAATGACCCAACACCTTCAGTGACAGCGGGACCCCCAACCAGTGGCAGATGACCATGAACCCCATTAAGGTCGTGATCGAGTTCGGCTTCATCTGCATCAGCGACACCCCTAAAGCTGTGAAGACAAGCAGAGGAATGGGTGTAAGGGGGGCCGCAAACCGCACTCCAAGTATTTAAAGTATAACGGAGCCCAGTTTCATCATAATCGTAAATCGCCTGCGACCTCGTAGGTGCCGTCAATTTATAGCCCCGTGGGATATCGAATCTCACGTGAAACGATTTCAGCTATGGCAACATCACTTTGGAGTGGAGCTTTGCCAGCAGCTATTATCTAGTGTTGAGAGCAAGGGCCACCATTGATGCTAGTTTCAGATAACCGTCGGAGAAGATGATCAGAGTACTTTCTAATTTAGAATTTAGAATTTTAGAAACAATAACTGCCCCCTCGCAGGCACAACACTACTTATATATACAGCTGGATTGACAGCTGCCAAAGCCACAATGGTCGGATCGAATTCAGACCAACGGCCAAGATTAATTTCAGAATTCGAAGCTGCTTCTCCTGAATCGAGGTAAAACACACCAACCTTGGCCAGCCCACGATCAGGCATGAAACCTGAGGTGACATCTGTCAAAAGGTGTTCGATGAGATCAGCCACATCGCATCTGAAGAACTTTTCAGATCCCCTCATAAATGCACCTCGTGACTCAGCAAGACCACAATATCATTTCACTCGGACCTGGCCTAGGCCGACTCCAAGTGAAAGGGGCCAATTGTTATGGTGTTTTTACTACTGAATATTAATTTCCACTCAATAGCAGACAAGTATCCCACATTACGCTTAATCAAACTAGTTCAACATTCTAAGGAAATTAAAGACCCAACATGGCAGACTCAATCAAGCCGACATCTCGCATAATCGAGTCGCAAGACGGTACTTGTCAACCACCCCCTTGGGTCAACTCAAGGTGAGTCGCTCCCAGCTAATTAGGTGACCGAATCTCCTATAGCCGAGTCAAAAGGCGATACTTCTCGGCTTTCGACGAGACGAGTTAAAAAGCGACTATTACTTTGAAAAACTCC
The DNA here is from genome assembly GCA_037177215.1 of Asparagus racemosus. Lineage (NCBI taxonomy): Eukaryota > Viridiplantae > Streptophyta > Magnoliopsida > Asparagales > Asparagaceae > Asparagus > Asparagus racemosus. The sequence continues at coordinate 19,230,917 of JBAKGM010000001.1, forward strand.
CGCCGACAGCTGATCACCATCACCATAATTGCCATTAAATGCACAACTGATGCCATCATTTCTCCATCCCCATAAGTCTTTATGACACATCGGACCACATCAGCACCACACGCCTCCTATTACTTCACATTTAACGCTGAGGTGACTTCCCCACCACTCAGCAGCTGACACCAATAAATCAATACTAACTTAGCCGCCACCTCAGACTCGACCAAAGTTATCAGACTACCCCTCTACTACTACTATAAATAGGGGGACTGTTTATAACTCAAGGTAAGCAATCTCTACACACCAAAAGAAAAAAAAAAGAACTTATTCAGTTCATTATTCTCTTCTCCATTCAAGATCATCTACTGACTTGATTGTCGGAGGAACCATCAGAGAACCCAACTCCGCCCTCTTACGAGTTCTCTCATGTGCAGAGAAGAACAATCGACTCCGGGATTAAACATCTGAAGGAGTGAGAGGACCCTAATCACTCTCAACAACTCATCCTTAACTGACTGTTTGACTATTAAGTAGTATAGATAGATATAGATATAGATGATTAACATCAAAATATGAAGATTTAAGGTACCAATATCAAAGTAGCTATGATTTAATTTAAGGAACTAATATCCTTGTTTGGTACACAGGAATAGAGTCAAGTGAGAATAGAATGAAGGTAGGAATGGAATGAAATTAATATGAGAATGGAGTGTTCATTTCCATTATATGTTTGGGTGTGATTAGAGAATTAAGTGAGAATATCAATTTTTAATAACTCATTAAGAATGATAATTTCTATATTAAGTGAGAATAATGAGAAAAGAAAATAATATTTTAGCATCTAAAAGACATTATATTTGATAAACATGAATGACAAGATAGAATTATATTTCATTTCCGCTTATTCCGGCTTACCGAACGAGGCCAAAGCGTCTGAGGAGGGGGGGGGGGGGGGGGGGGGGGGGGGGGGGGGGGGGGGGGGGGGGGGGGGGGGGGGGGGG
>JBAKGM010000001.1:19235276-19248579 GCA_037177215.1 Asparagus racemosus
GGGAAGGTTGGGTGAAAGAACGACTTGGGGTTTGACTTTTGGTTTTCTCCCCCCCCCCCCCCCCCCCCCTTGATGACCTGTTTCTTTTGGTTGGTTGGTGATTTTGGAAAATTCTATTTTAAATAATGCAAAAACATGCATTGTAGAATGAGAAATTATGGGGTTTTTTTTTTGTGCTAATACCATTTCTTGAAGGAAAGTTTTGACTTGCATTACAGTTGTTTTTGGTGATTCAGGGAACACTACAATCCATATCCCAAAGAAATGGATTTTTCTATTTGAACTTCCAGCTACAAGCAATAACTAAACACACTCGCCACAAGAACTTAATCTAAAGCCAAAATATTTTGGAATATCTATAATTATTGATTTTTTTGTTAACTTGTTTTAGCATAGTATTAGAAAGATATTAAAGAGTCATAAGGGTTCTCTAGTTTCTTCCATGCTCTAACAATAGGTATACTGCACCTTTGAAACAGAGATACCCACTTCATGGTGTGCTATAATAGAATGAGTGCACGATATTGAATCTTGATTCACAAAATATAGTTTCAATGAATTTAATTCATAACACTACCTTTTCAAATTAACACTATTGTTCAAACAGTAGTTTCTTTAGATTTCTTGCTTGATTGGATATTTTACTTTTTATTGTTAGCATCTCATTATTCATGCTGCTGGAATTAGACCTGTCTTGCTCATGCCTCGTAGGGGGATGCAAGGCCTTATTATAACGTATCAAATATTGTGTATGAATTTTACCGTGTTAAATATGACTAAGAGTAAATTTGAGCTGTCTTCATGTTTCATTGTGATTTAAAATGATGTGTTGTAACTTCCAGGGTGTTATGAAGGCCATAAATGTCAACAAACTAATATCAGCTGGGTGCACCGTTAAAATCTGGATAGCTGATTTGTTTGCCAGGCTAAACAATAAGATGGGAGGTGATGAGGAGAAAATTCAAACTGTTGGACGTTATATGATTGAGATATGGAAAGCCATGGGAATGCAATTAGATAAGGTTGAATTTTTATGGGCTTCGGAGGAGATTAAGCGTCATGCATATGAGTACTTGCTGCTTATGATTGATATTTCTCGAAGAAACACACTTGCTAGGGTGATCAGGTTCGTCATGCCTCTAGATATCCGTTGGTTTCTGGTCTTGTATTTGAATTAATCATGATTGTTTCATTGCCCTCTGTCCTTTTCCCATAAAAAATGGGATTGACTGGAGCTGAAGATTCCATGAAATATTTGACAAAATCTTAGGAGTGATTGTCAATCTGACATTGTCTAGCTAAGTTGTAGCAAATCCTTTGTCAATATCGAAGAGAATAAACCTTAAAAGAATAGTTCGCATGTAGGGGAGTGTACTTTATTGATCACTAGTACTCCACTACACAGCATGCGTGTCTGACACAGTACATATGCTCAGTTAAATTATATAATCCTTTTGCTGCAGCATGTGTCATATGCCTGTTTGCATGGACAAAGAACATGATTTTAAATGTAAATTACATAAATTATTTTGATTAGATAATATAATTATAGGTTAAATATAGTTAATATATTATTAGGTAAAAAAGAATGATGAATTGAATATATTTATATCTACTATTCACTTACCTTTCATTTTGACAGAAAATATCCATCAACATAGGTAATCTGAAAATGATTTGACGTTTCATGATTGCAAAAAGAAGCAATTATGATATTTAGTAAATAGTTGTTTTAATACTAATGAAGTGCATTGAAATGTTTTTACAAATATGTCTAACCAAAGCCAAAAAAAAAGTTAGCGCCAAGACACAAAGGGTCACAACTGAAGCCATAATTCCTATATATTTTGCCCGTACACATCAATTGTCTCGCAGTTCCTTGTCAAAGGTTATATCTGTGATAAAAAAAATCAAAGGGTTATTATCAAAAAAGAAAAAAAATCAAGGGGTTTTCGGTGTTTAGAGAAAGAATTATGAAAAAGAGAGTAACATGATTATAATTGATCTTAAAAAAGAGAAAATACCAACGCTAACAGCTGTTTACTTTTCATAAAGAAAAATATTAACCTCTAGGTATTACAAAAATCCTAAAGAAATTACATGAAGCAAATCAAGATCAAGAAAACAGACAAAATAATTGAATCAATCAATTGATAACCTCAATTAGGGTAAACGATGGTGAGGCCTCCATTATTGCTCGCGCTTAGTTCGCGTAGGACAGAGGGAGAGAGAAAACATAATTAATTGCTTTTTTTGTTTAGATTTGTAATTTCGAAGGTGGAAGGTGAGTTAGTTTAAGTTTTGGGATATTGATTAAGACTGAGAATGTGCAAGTCCATTGTCAAATTGAATTTTTTTTATTTCCAACTTTGACCCCTCATTATAAGTTTGAATCTTTTAAAATTTTCTAAATTGTGATATTCGAGGGTAGAACACCAAAATATAGACACAAAAGCCAGGGTTCTTTTAAATAAAGTAATAGATGAGGTTTAAGCTCGTGCAAACAAGGGGCAAACTCATATTATTATATATTAAATACCCAGAAGAATAGTAGATTGATAAATTATCTTTTGTTTTCCTTTTTGTAGTCATTTATTGACAATGAACTAGTTTCATGCAGGTGTAGCCAGATCATGGGTCGTAATGAGAGAGATGAACTGATTGCCTCCCAAATTTTCTATCCATGCATGCAATGCGCTGACATTTTCTTATTAAAGGTTGCTTTACTCACCTGCATTTTGAATGTTTTCTTTATAATTATTAAGTCAATCATTCTGAAATGTATATATTTTTTATTTTAGATGGGTGTTCTTTTGCATTAATATGCAGTTGGAATGGTTGAATGACTAAACTCTAAATCATCACTTGCTTCTTTTCAATTACTCATGAAACTAATCAATCATTGTCAAATGTGCATTCTTTTGATTGTTAGACTGGTGTGTTCTATTTCATTAATATGCAGTTGAATGGTTGGATGGCTAAAATATGAATCATGATTTGGTTCTTTTCAAGATAGTCTCGAAGCATAATTATCGTTGTCAAACATTATCCATGGAAAGATGGGGTTCTTCATGAAATATTTGAGGTTGTGACAACAATCTTTTACAAACTGGACAATAGTGTATTTCAAATTTGGAGCATAATATCTTATGTAGAAAACAAGAGGTTAGTTTAATGGCTTAGAATTTTGGTTTGCATATCTTTTTTAGCATATTAGTATATATCAAGTAAGAATGCATTAAGTATTAGGAATCCCTTTGGGCCACCATGATTGAAGATTCATGCAGATTCTCACATACGGTTAAAATAAACATTCCCCAAAAGCCCAAAAAAGTCCTAGCTGGATTGGAGGATGTATTAATTAGCGTAATTTGTTTACTGATAATTGGATGGCAGGCTCTGGGATGTCTTTAGTCTATGTGCAATCTAGTGATTGTCTAAGTTTTAGCTTGAATGAGGAGGAATGGCTGGAGGGCTCTAAGATGTGGAGTACTTTTTTGGTTGGTAAGTTGTGGGTTTGGTTGCTGGCTCCAATCTATGGAGCATTATGTGTAGTTGCATTGGGTGAAGCTTGTTAAGCCAAAAAATTTCATACTTAAAACTGGTATGTTTGTATTTCAATTTAAAATCGTAGAGGTGTAGAGTGTTATTGAAGATGGTCACTGGTTCTTTGGAGGTAGACCCATTCTCCTTAAACCTTGGAGTATCGAGTTTAATCATGCCATTTCAGAATGTGGTACGAAGAAGAATCTCTTATCTGTCTCACAGCTGACATCATCTAGCATTTATATAGTGTTTGGACTCGAAGATGTCAAGGTATATCGCAACTTAAAGCTTATTGGAGAACCAATCATGGAAGGAAGAAAGCTAGTCTACATGAAGTCAGCTGAATCTGCATACGTAGACAAGACTTGGAAGAATGAGATAGCTAATCTTTGTCATGCAAGACTAGGGCATCTGAGTTATAAACTCATAATTATGATAGAGGAATCCATGGAGAAAGGTCTTATGTATTGTGAGGTTCGAAAGGAAATTGTATGTGTCAGTTGTCAATATGATAAGGCACATCAATAGCCTTATCAGGAGTCAAAGTTTAGAGCTAACGAGCCATCGGAGCTTGTACACTCAGGTATATTTTGTCGAGTGAAGCAACCATCAATTAGTGGACTACAATACATGCTGACTTTCATCGACAAATTCTCGAGGTATGTTTGTATATATTTTCTAAAAGAGAAATATGAAGGTTTCTCAAAATTTAAAGAGTTCCGAGAAGAAGTTGAAGGAGAAGTTGGAAAGAAGATTTGATGCTTGCGAACAGATAATGGAGGAGAAAACACCTCCAATGAGTTCATTGATTACCTTCATGAACACAAGATCCGGAGGCAGTTGACATGTCCCTATACTCCGGAGCAGAACAGGATGGCTGAGAGAAAGATCCGACACTTGGCAGAAATTTTCCAAAGTATGTTGCATGCTAAAAATGTTGTAGGGTGCTTCGGGCAGAATGCATGAAGACAGCAGTGCACGTGATCAATAGGTTACCGCAACTAAAGTTTGAGTTCATGTCATTGTTCCATAAGCTATGGATTATCAAGCCCACTATAAGTAATTTCGTGTATTCGGCTGTGTATGTTATGTTTTTCTTCCTAACCAGCTATGAACCAAGTTTGACAAGGTGATTCGGTGTATATTTGTGGGGGTATGACGATAAGCGAAAAGGATGGAGGTGTTGAGATCCTACAACTAGACAATGTCACACATAAAGGAATGTTGTTTGATGAAGCATCTTGTTAACGGACGCTGCAAGAAGTTGTGCTCCCAGACTCTACAAATCTGGAAGCAAAGTTGTTGGTGAAGCTGGGGAGCTAGCCAAGAAGAATCACCTTAAAGGGAAGACGTCCAGTTATCTTTTTTAACCCTCGAAAGTCAAAACACCATGGAAAACTGGTGTTTATTAGTAGACAGCGGAGGAGGAAATGTCCAAGTCAGCTAGAGGACGTAAGTGAATAACCAACTCAACTTTAGAGATCAACAAGAGTGAGGAAGTTGAATCGGAAGTATGAAAATGCCTCTATAATAGAGGATATCAAGGAGTTGACACCTTTGATGAAGCCTACCAGATAGATGAATGGAAAAAGGCGATGGGGGAAGAAATCTAGGCCTTGAAGCAAAACCAAACCTAGGATTTGGTGCCCAACTCGAAGGAGGTGAAACCAATTTCTTGTAAGTGGGTCTATAAGGTAAGAACATGATCAGATAGTTCAATTGAGGGGTATAAAGCACGATTGGTGGTTCATTGATTCCCACAGTAATACAGGTTGGACTATGATGAGACATTTAGTCCGGTTGCGAAAATCACTACAGTACAAGTCTTGCTAGCTTTGGTAGCTAGTAAAGCTTGGAGGTTATGGCAAATGGATGTAAAGAATGCATTCATCCATGGTGAAGGAGACAGAGAGTAACATAGAGCAACCTAGAGGATTTGAAAGCAGGTTAAGCCAGAGTTTGTTTACAAGTTAAAGAAGGCTCTATATGGACTCAAGCAAGCACCAAGGGCATGGTATGAATAATATAAGTTTCTTTTTCAAAGTAAATTTTTCGTTGCTCCTACAGATTCAAATTTGTTTGTCAAGAAGAAGGATAACAAATTTGTAATAGTACTCGTCTATGTTTCATCAACTTGTTGGAAGTCTTATGTATCTGACCATGACAAGGCTAGGTATGCCTTCGCATTTGGATTAATAAGCTGATACATGCAGAAGTCAAAGAAGCCTCACTTAGAAGTCGTTCGAAGAAGCCTAAGGTATGTCAAGGGGACACTTAATTCTGGTCTTCTATATTAGAAAGGAGAAGATGCGAGGTTTATGGCTATAGTGATGCTAATTATGCTGGGGATCATGATACTCAAAGGTCTACTGTGGGATATGTTTTCAGTATTTGTTCAACAACTATATCTTGGTGCAACAAAAGACAACCAACTGTATCTCTATCAACTACAGAGGCGTAGTATCGATTATCAGCTACAACAGCTCATGATAGCACATGGCTTTTGCAATTAATGATCTACATTAGCCTATAAACTACTTAGTTGCTTTACACTGTGACAATCAATCTGCGATTCAGCTGGTAGAGAATCTAGTCTTCCATGGAAGGACGATGCACATTGAAGTTCATTACTTCTTGGGAGAAAAAGTACTTCAGGAAGAGATTGCATTTGAGCCGACAAGATCAAAAGAACAGATAGAAGATATATTCACCAAAGCTTTAAGTCCTTCAAAGTTTATAGAATTTAGAACTCAGCTTGGGCTTATGACTGGAGAAGTCGGTGTTGAAGGGAGTGCTAGTATTAACACTGACTTGTTGAGTCGGTGTTTATAACCGACTTTAATAGGTCAGTAATTATGCCAACCCGCTTAGCCGGTTCACTTTATCAACTTGTTTTGGCTTGTATAATTACCGACTTAATTCAGTCAGTTGTGGAGTCAATGAGTGCTAGTGAATCTTGAAAGTAGGGCTGGGTGTGGGCTGGGTCGACCCGCGGGCTGACCCGACCAAGCCCCCATGGGTCACGACCATGCCTGACTCGTAGTGGGCAAGGCCCGACCCGACCCATGATATAACCGGGTCATGGGCGGGGCCAGGTCTAGCCCCAGACGCGGGGTCAAAGAAGTAGGCCTGGCCCACGCTTGACCCGGCCCGACCTGTCCTGGCTCATGATATATTATTTAGTTAGTCTAGTTGTTCCTTTAGCCCTTTGGGTCTACAACTAGCTGCCAACGAAGACAAAAGAACACAGGTCTTTGACTCGTGAGCTTTTTAACCTATTGAGAAACAAAGCAGCGACCTTTAAGCTCGTTGCTATCTACTTGGAAAGATTAAAAAGTTAAAACAAATTTAAAAATAGCCTAATATAAATTTAAATTACTAAAAAATAAACTAGAAATAATTTTATAATTGTAACTACAAGTTTTATGTAATTAAAAAGGTAAAAAAAATAGGGAAAAAATTGGACGAAAAACCCATGGGCTGTGGGCCGGGTTAGACCCGGCTCGCATCTAGGCACGTCGTGGGCCAGGCAGGGTTCAGTCTAGGCCCGGCCCACTCTGACCCGGCCGGGTTCGGGTCAAGCCCGGCCCGGCCTTGAACCCTACGGGCCGGGTCACGGACCTGAACCGGCCCGGCGCATGCCCACCCCTACTTAAAAGTGAGTTGGTAAACATTTTGTATTGAGAGTGTTGTAGTGCAAAGGAGTTGGTAAAAAGTAGTTGTAGTGATTTATGTTAGTGTGAGTGCTATAGTCTTGTGTTAAAGAGCTCCTAAAAGAGATAATTATTTAAATATTTTCCATTGTCCACTCTCTTGTATTCAACATTTGAACAATGAGGTGGTAGTATCTTATTAGATGATACCTTGGGGAGGGTGGATGGTTTGGAATGGGGAAGGGCAGGTGTTTCGTAGTTCCACCTTTTGTTATCATGGTCCAACATCAACCTTGTGAGACAGGAGGGACTAGTATTTTGTTGTTTTGGTGCGTATAGCTGATGTGTGGAGGTTTTTTCACTTGACTTCTTTGGTTTTGCTTGAAGATCATGAAGAAATCTTGGGAGAACTAGGTGCTTGCACTATTGCCCAAGTTACTGCATGGAGAGGGTGTCTAGAGCATTGAGGGTTTTCCTTCTCTGCTTATAGGTGTTCATCGTGTGCCCAATAAGCTCACAAAAAACAACAGTGCCTTTGGGGGGGTACTCGTTGAACTTGAATATCAATATCCTTCCCATTTACTTGAATGAGAGGGATCACTGCTCGAAGGAGCTGATCAATTTTCATGCTCACTTTGACTCCAAGAAATTTATGCCATCTATTTTTTTGCCATATCCATGCTTAACATCTTCTATTTTGCCAATCAAAGTACCCAATTCCTTCGCAATAGCAGGGCACGATGAGTCTAGTGGTATGCCATGTAGTTGAATCCACGTGGTAATGGTGTCAAAGTTGTAACCTTGGAAGCATACTGGGTAACCCTTTGTGGGTTAAGATGATGTCTCCTTGAAAAGACCAAGGGCCTGTAATGATGATATCGTCAAGGTCATCTTTGGATGTAAATTAGGCAAGGCCTAGCTTTGGAAGGGCTTTTGTAAATTGTAATGGTGACTTGCTCGCCTAGACCCCACACTTCCAGCCAATTATTCTTGAAATTGTTGATATTGAGGTGTTGTTTGTCAGTAAGGAGCTTGAAGAAGAGTATCCTCTTTGGACCGAGTGCATTTCTTATGTCACTTCCAGTTATCAGAGCACTATTTTCTGATTTGTCAAAAGTGGTAAGGGATTTGAGGAGTTTGATAAGTGCATCATCTACTTCATTGTTATGTAAGCGATGATTGGATGAGTTATCGGCCATTGAAGGTTATAGTGATGAGAGGTGTGGTTAAATTGTTGGTTAAGTTATGGTGGCATGGTGATTTGGAAGATGGTTTGCTAGTCAAGGTTGATGGTGTAGAATGAAGATGGAGGTAGTGAACAGGTGGTGGGTTGGGATTGGGTAGGGTTTTAGGTGATAATGATGTTGGTGAAGGAAAGAAATTGGGGTTGGGATATGAGAACCGAGGGGAACCTACGGAGAAAAGAATCTCTGGTAGCTACCAGAGAAGGGGAGCAAAGGGGGAATGTGTGTGTGTATATATATATATATACACACACACACACACACACATACATATACATATATATACGTATATATATATACGTATATATATGTATATGTGTGTATATATATACACAAACACATATGTACATATATATGCATATGTATATATATATACATATATATACATGAGATTAATGGGTATCATATGCCATATGAGGGGATTCCCTCATATACAATGATGTGACACAATCTCCATCAAGTCAATAAAGTAGGAGAGAGAATGTCTCATAACCACACTTGGTAGTGATTGTGCCACATCATTGTATATGAGAGAATCCCCTCATATGGCATATGATACCCATTAATCTCTCTCTATATATATTTACATATACATATATATGTCCATATATGTGTGTGTGTGTGTATAAGTGCAATGTTGAATATATATAAGTAGTTATGATATTGCAGCAACATGTTGAAGGAGAGACGTGTTGTCAACATTGCAATGAGAGATGGCTGTGAGCATGCTGTTCTTGTTGGATACATTACATGCTGCTCGTTACCAGTTTTGCTGGAGTCTTAACAAGGTTACTATCTTATCAGAGTCCCGGTGAAACTATTGGCGAACATTTTGATGTAGCAAGGAAGAGATTTCCAAAAAAAAAGGAAGAAGAAGAAGATTGGTTAATTATAGAGAGAAAGAAATTGAGGGGGTATGGTTAGAGGGAGTGGAAGAGTGGAGATTAGGGAGCGGATATTTAGAGAGCGAGAGTTGAGAGGAAGGGTGAGTGGATAGAGTCTTAGACAATGTGTGGGTATTTAGAGAGTGAGAGTTGAGAGGAAGTGTGAGTGGATAGAGTCTTAGACAATGATGTGATGAAAGGTGGCTACCATGAGATTGGTTACATAGGAACATATCCACATTTCTACTGTTTTTTAACCTTAAAATTTCTCTTTTTATCTTCACCACCACACTGGGATGATAATCTGTAGTAGTTGCTATTCGTTTTCAACCATCGCAAATCACAATTCCACTGCCGGTCACTATCAACACTAGTAGCATTACAAACACTCGTATCATTTGAGGGAAAAAATGTTGATGAATGTTATATTTCAACATACCAAATACAGTAAAATTCTACCGTCTAAAGTGTTTTGATTATACCAGATATGGGAATGTTACATTTCACACAGTAAACACAACTTAAGGGTATCTGAGGAGGCCAAAAGAATTTTCGGCCTACATATTTTGTGGGAAAAAAGAAAATTGGCAGGTCACTTACAAAAGTTTTGACTTCAATGAAAACAAATATTGATATAGGGTCAATTGGGGATTTTCTTCAAAAAAGAGTTTGAGACTTTCTTTGTAAGACCCAGTGGTTTCAAACTTTCTGGAATCTTCCAAATGAAAGAATAATTTAAATGAGGGAACACCTAAGCTATCAGTTATGGTCTAACGCTTCCTGAATCAGTATTTGTGTCCTCTTTGGTTCCTTCACATGTTTACTTTCATGGTCTACTTTTGAGTCCTAAGCATGGTAAAAGAAGTCTATCTTCTTTGATAGTATGGAAGTTTTCTTCAGAAGATTATCCTTGTTATAATTGTTGCTATTATAATTGCAAATTGCCCTGAAAAGCATAGTTTATTCTGACCACTTTATCAAATATGCAACGTAACAGAATTGGCTCTTCTTTCTGTGAACATAATCCAATTATTATTTTCACAACCACTTTACTTGTATTATGTTATAGTTAAATGTTACCTTTACAATGCATTGTTCTGTATTGTAATGCCAGTTTTATTTTTTCTGCAGGCTGACATCTGCCAATTAGGCATGGATCAGCGGAAAGTCAACATCCTTGCAAGGGAATTTTGTACCAATATTAAAAGGAAAAACAAACCAATCATTCTTTCACACCGTATCCTGATTAACTTCAATCCTTCTGTTTCTTTTGAAATTTATTTCTACTATTGTTAACGGTCATCCCTAATTAACTATTGAACTGTACCCTGAACAACAGGCATGCTTCCCGGGTTACTACAGGGACAGGAGAAAATGTCAAAAAGTGATCCATCTTCTTCTATCTTCATGGAGGACGAAGTGGTATATCATTGAGAAAGGCAGCTAGAATCTGATTTTTTTTGTATTATATATATATGTTTTATGCAAATCTGGATTCATGATTTTCCTCTTGTTATCGACATAGTTATTAGGCTGTCTATGTATGTCCATGTCTATCTAACATAGTTATTATGCCATCTGTGTATGTCCAAATTTGTCTAACACGTCAGTTCTCTTGATAGTCATAATAAAAGAAACTGTTCCTATATTGAACAGCAGGCATTTATTAGATCATTAAAAGATGTTGTCAAAACTTTCACAAACAAGTATATAAAGATGATGGAAAAGGATATGCACACATACATGTACCCACGTATCTAGGTTACCTGGACACTTCATTTAGGGTCCCATATCTGTGTCTGTGTCCAGGACTCCTTGCACGACTTCTTGAATATTATACATACATTTATTCAGACGTGTACTTAATTGTATAGCACATGTTTGGGTTTAGAAACACTCGTGATATACTTCTTGAACGTATATCATACACTTCACCTCAAATTTATGCAATTCATTGGATTCGGGGCAGGTTAGTTTTAGCACATACCTAGTCCATATGTATTATTTTAAAAGGTCGTTTGGTATCTAGTTCAGGAATGAGCGGCTTTTCAATTTATAATCTACTCAATAAAAGAAAACATAAAAATGGTGTAAGGAATTTAGTTCTTGTTTCATGTGAATGAAAAACAATATTAACCTCATGTAGATTATTAATTTTAATATGTATGTATATAGTCGTGGCCCCGTATCCTAACTTTTACAATTTTTCCATGTCCATATTTGCATCCGTGTCCATGCCCGCACCCACACTTGTATACATGCAACATAGCTGCCTATACATATATAATATATATCACTATTATCAAAGCATTAGTATTGATTTTAGCTTCTTTATTTGAGTATATATTTCACTGATCACACTTTGCTCTGATTCCTTTTACATTACTTGTGCAGCATAATCACCAAAGTATCTAATTTAGAATATCTTTTGGTGTATCCACTGTTTGTATAATTCTCTTGTGAAATATTTTTCTGCCATAGTTTATTTGCTCTTGTTCCAAATGAGAAGCCATGCTATAATTTTGTTATGCTTATCCTAATTAATAAGTAATCATCAAAGTATCTATTAGAGTATCCTTGGGTGTATCCACTGTATAATTCTTTTTTGAAATATTTTTCTGCCATACTTTATTGGTTCTTTTCCAAATTCAGAAGTCCTGCTATAAGTTTAGTATATTAGCCTCATTAATATGTAATCACCTTGTATGAATCTGACTGATAAGCTTGTTTCATTTCTTTAAAATGGCTTGTGCATATTCTTTTTTAATCACTTTCTTTGGTGTGGGTGTGAGCGAGATTAGGATCAATCTGAAAATGAAACAAGTGATACACCATTTAGAGTTAAAAAATCAGGTCAATGTCGTGGATCCGTGGTCATTCTCTTTTCACTGACACCTTTTATTTGATTGAATTTGCAAATAAGTCATTTGATTAAGAATCACATATTCGGAAAGCTGGTCAAGAAGATGGTGGAAGTTATCTTGTTTGACAATTCATTCAGGAGACTGATTATCATTAAAGCCTCTTGTCACTTGAAGCAAAAACTTTTGTATCTCTAAACATAAGTTCAAAGTTCTTTAGGATTGAGGATGCAGTTGTGGTTAGTTGCTACCACTAAAGCAGATCTTTGCTAACAATCCAATGGTAGACTTCGTGGACTGGAATCTCATTGCCTCTTGTTACACCCCAGTCATTCTTACTATAATTGGGATGAACCAAAAGAATAAACTTCTCCTGGTAACATATTCTTCAAAACTTCAAAAGAATTATATTAAGCTTCGACACTAATCGATTTTTTGTATCTTCATTAGATGAATACATGGTCCTTATAAAAAAAACATCATTATGTTTTCTGCATTTTCTCATATTCTTGATTCTTGTTCAGTATGTCTCTTCCTTATGTCACAAGAAAACTTCGTGAAGCTCGAACTCCATTTTAAACTAGGTTGCTGATTGTTACAGGGTGATGTGAATTCGAAAATAAAGAAAGCTTACTGCCCACCAGAGATTGTTGAGGGAAATCCTTGTCTAGAATATATCAAATATATCATCTTTCCATGGTTTGGAAGCTTCGAGGTAGTGCGAAAAGCGGAAAATGGGGGTAACAAGTGAGTCGATATAGCTTCTTATATCTACTACCGCCTTTTTCCCTCAATTGGTTGCTATGGTTTCATGAAGAGCCTTTTGCCCCCTTACAGTTGGTGAATAATGTATTTTAATCCTGTTATGTTAACTCATTGCGCACAGTTATTTGCTGCTAAACTTTTGATTCTTACTTAGAAGTAAGAAGTAAAATTGAGCCCTCAATAGCATTCTGATAATGATACTAGGCATTGTAGCGTGCACTATGAAAAATATTCGTTAAATATTGAAAAAACCCCTTAACTTTGGATGATTATTAGATAATCCCGCTCCCCCATAACATTCAAAATATTAGAAAATTCCATTAAGTTTAGGGGCTATCAGAACCACACCA
>JBAKGM010000001.1:19256076-19270320 GCA_037177215.1 Asparagus racemosus
TGTGCTAAAAGGATATAACTCTTTCAGACTTGGTGCTATGATATTGAATACATATGCTTCGTCTTCTTTTACGGGCAAGAGACTAACTGGCAATGTGTTTTAGGCGTTGACTTTAGGATTATTGGCCAACGCCCAGCCATTAAATAGATTTGATGAGCCTTTACCGATTACCGTTTGAATCGAGCTAGCATGCGAATTATCTAAACCCGTTCCGCACGTGACGTTGTGCTAAAAGAATGAAACTCTTTCAGACTTAGTGCTATAATATTGAATACATAGGCTTCGCCTTCATCATGAGAATAGACTACCCGGCCGCATGTATTAGACGCAGCAAGTGCGAGAAATCAACATCCCTGAGCAACATTCATTCTTGTATTGCATCTAGCGAGGCCAAGATAGCGCAGCTTAGGCGGGAACTTCAGATGGGGGAAGAGAATTTAATTGTCTTGGAGCTGACAAGGGTTAACGAAGAGGACGCTCAAACTGCCATATCCAAGCAACTGGAGCTCTTGGAACAAAAGCAAGTTGAAGTTAAGGAAGAAGCTGCGAAGACAGTGAACACCAATGAGAAGTCTTTCAAGGCTGAGTTGCAGAAGGAGCTCCAACAAGCTTACAACGATGAGTTGTCCAAGTTAGAACAACAAATCTTTTGCCATAACCTTGATGTTTGAATAACTGCAATATCTTTGTTTGAAAGACTCGACTCTTCATTAATCGAATGAATTTCTGTCCTCCTTTTTATTGTTGCTTATTATGATTTCTCATTTCATTTGAAATAGTCAGCCACAATAATCATAGAATTTTTGGCAAACCCTCAGCCATCAACAGATTTGACGAGCCTTTACCGATTACCGTTTGAATCAGGCTAGCATGCAGATTATCTAAACCCATTCTACATGTGGCATTGTGCTAAAAGATTGAAAACTCTTTCAGACTTGGTGCGATGATGTTGAATACATAGGCTTCGTCTTCTTTTATAGGCAAGAGAGTAACCGGTAACGCGTGTTAGGTGTTGACTTTAGGATTATTGGCCAACCCCCAGCCATCAACAGATTTGATGAGCTTTTACCGATTACCATTTAAATTGGGCGAGCATGCGGATTATCTAAACCCGTTCTGCACGTGATGTTGTGCTAAAAGAATGAAACCCTTTTAGACTTGGTGCTATGTTGTTGAATAAATAGGCGTCGTCTTCTTTTACAGCAAGAGACTAACCGGCTGCATGCATTAGATGCAGGCTTATCCCTACTTAGGCTTCGGGATAAAATTTCCCCGACCTTGATTTTGGTGTCTTCTTCAATCGGTAAAAGACTAAACTGGCAATGCGCGTTAGGCGTTGGCTTATCCCTACTTAGGATTCGGTATAAAATTCCCAAGTTGAATCCTAGATTCTAGTGTCTTCTTCAATCGGTAAAAGACTAAACCGATAACCCGTATTAGGCGTTGGCTTATCCCTACTTAAGATTTGGGATAAAATTCTCCAAGATGAATCCTAGATTCTGGTGTCTTCTTCAATCGGTAAAAAACTAAACTGGCAACGCGTGTTAGGCATAAACTTATCCCTACTTAGACTTCTGGATAAAATTTCCCAAGATGAATCCTGGATTGAAAGATTTTTTTGTGTTAAAACAATAAAATTGATGTGGGAAATGACAAATTTTATATTCTGTCTCCCGATGCTGGAGAGGAAGAATTTTATATCCTATCTCCAGGTCTTCTTTTTAGGGTAAAGACAAACTCGAAACAAGAGAGGAAGAATTTTATATCCTATCTCTTACTCCGGGAGACGAAGAATTTTATATTCTACCTCCAGTGCTGATGTGGGAAAGGAATAATTTTATATTTTATCTCTCGATGCTGGAGAGGAAGGATTTTATATCCTATCTCTAGGTGCTGGAGAGGAAGAATTTTATATTCTATCTCCAGTGTAAAGGAAACTAAAAGTGGGATCTCTACTTCGAGAATCTTAAGAGGTGAAACTAAGAATGGAATCTCCACTCTGAAAATTGAAAAGATTCAAATAACTTTCACTTTTATAGAATTCACTACCTGATCTGGAATGACTTCTCATTTATTGAGATGAAATTCTAATTTTAGCCCTAACCCTAGGAAGGCGTGACCGAAGAGGAAAGGATGAACCCCTTCTGTTTATCACAAGGGGGTCTTAGCATTGAAAGTGGACCTCTTGTTCGTGGCAAGAATCAAGAGCGAATTTTACTGGTGGATTGGACCAGAAAGATTTTTTAGTAAACTCACTGTCAATGAATTTAATCAGTGAGGGAATTTATGATGGAGAAGAGATTTAGGGTTATTATTAAGGACAATGGGTGAAATATTCTATAAGGAACTTCCCGTCAAAATGGATTACCCTAATTATACTAAGGATAGTACTTTTTTAGGAACTTCTCATTTATCAGTATTAATTGCTTGTCACCATTTTGGGTGATTAGACGATACGAACTGTTCGAATAGACTGTGCCTATCACAAACGGTCCTTCCGATTTGGGTTCAAACTTACCCTTTTTCTTGGAATCAAAAATTATTGGTCGTCAAGCAGCGAGGATCAGATCTTCTTCCTTAAAGCTTCTCTGTCAGACTTTCTTATTAAAAGCCCTCGACATTCTAGCTTGATAAAACTCGATGTGTTGTTGAGCTCCTAGGTGTTTTTCATCCAACATCTCGAGCTCTTCAAGGCATCTCAGATGCTGTTCTTCCTCCGTCATCTCAGTTACGAGGGCGATATGAAGTGATGGGATTTGAATCTCTAATGGGAGTACAGCTTCACATCCGTATACTAGAGAATATGGGGTAGCTCTGGTAGGTGTGCGTATTGTGGTGCGATATGCCCAGAGTGCTTCCCCGAGTTTATCGTCCCAATCATGTTTATTGGTCTTCACGAGTTTCGACAAGATCTTAATGATTGTCTTGTTGAACGCATCCGCTAATCCGTTTACAGTAAGATTATAAGCCGTCGACGAGACGTCTTGAATCTTAAATTTTTCACAAAACCTAATGAAGGTATTGCTGACAAATTGAGGACCATTGTCATGTATGATCCGTCTCGACACGCCGTGTTGATAGATGACGTGATGCTTGATGAACCTGATGACATTATTTGTTTTCACTTCTTTAAGCAGAATTGCTTCAACCCACTTGGAGACATAGTCGGTAATCGCGAGAATGAACTGATCATGTTTAACTGACGGAGGAAATATAGGACCCACAATGTCCATCCCTCACGTCTCAAGCAGCCAGGATGTAGCCGAAGGATGCAAATGCTCCGGGGTTGATGCATGTAATTCGCATGTATTTGACATGCGTGGCACTTTCGAGTGTACTCAATTGCATTATTAATCATCGTTAGCCAGAAGTATCTCATTCTTCTGATACGATCATAAATCTTGGGACCAGGTTGATGACCGCCACACTCTCCTCCGTGTGCCCCCTTAAGAACTTCTTCTGCTTCTTTGTTCGAAAGACACCGGAGCAGCAAGCCGTCATACCTGTGACGATATAGCATCTGAGTCTTTACATTATAAAAGAACCTTGGCGCTCTTCGTTGGATCGATTCCCTCTCTTTTATGTCTTCTGGCAAAAAACCATATAAGACATAATTGATTATAGGGAAATGCTAATCCTGGGGCTCCGGTTCGACTTGAGTTGTGTATGCCTCTTTGATGACTACTCCTCTATCATCCTCCTCCTCATCATATATTGGTACAAATAGTTGGTGAGTTCTCACAGTGACTAACTGTTCAGTGTCAGGAGGTTGCGCCAATGATACTACTAACGCTGCTAATGCATCCGCATATGCGTTCTGGAGGCGCGGAAAATACTCAATGAAAAATTCTTCAAACGAGTCCGCCATCTTAACGGCCGCCTGGTAATACAGAATCAGGTCTAGATTCCTGACTTCGTAGTCCCCATGGATCTATCTGACTATGAGTTGGGAATCTCTAAAAGCTTCGAGATATTCGACCTCCAGCTCTTTGGTGAAACTGAGTCTAATAAGTAATGCATTGTATTCGGCCACATTATTGGAGCACGGCTCGGTTAACAAGTAAGCCCGAGGCATCACATGCTTCCCCGGAGAAACTAAGACAACTCTAACTCCAGAACAAAGCTTAGAACATCCTGGGGTAGTTGCCACATTGGTTGCTCGAGAAGCTCCGTCAAAGTACAATCGCCATATTTCCTAATGCGATGTAGTGTTGACTTCGTGGGTTTCATCCAATAAATCGTCATATAATTTAGCTGCATCTGTCGTTGGGTTAGTTGCTAAGAGATCGCAAATTGCCTATCCCATGACTGACTTCTGTTGCTTGAAGTGTAAGCCATATTGAGACAAGAACAATGCCCACTTTGCCAAACACCAACTCATGCATGAATATCCAGATTGGATTTACGTTGGAGATAACATAAATCGTCTGTCCAACTAAGTGGTGCCACATTTTTTGAATGGCGAAAACCAACGCAAGGCACTACTTCTCGATCATCGGATAGCGAGATTCAGCACCCACTAAAGTCCGGCTGAGGTAATACACTGCATATTTGTAACCTCTGTCATCGTCTTGCGCGAGTAAAGTACTTAGTGAATGATTCATTGCTTTGGTGTAAATCAAGAACGGTTTACCCGACTGCGGTGCAACGAGAACAGGAGGATTCGCTAGATATAATTTGATATCCTTGAATGTTTTTTGACAGGCATCGTCCCAAACAAATGACACGCGTTTCTTAGTTAGCTTAGAGAACGGCTGGCATTTTCCGGAGAGGTTCGATATGAATCACCGGATATAAGCTAATTGCCCCTGTAACCCTCTAAGCTCTCTCAGGTTCTTCGGGGGTTGTAATTCATGTATCACCTTCACTTTATCTGGTTCAATATGAACACCCCTAGTGGGGACAACGAATCGGAGGAATTTTCCACTAGACATTCCGACGAAGGATTTGGTAGGGTTCATCTTTAACTGATGTCTCCGTATGAGATAGAACATTGTCCTCAGGTCTTTGATGTGGTCATTTTTGTTGTGGCTCTTCACGACTAAGTCATCGATGTAGCACTCGACCATTTTCTAAAGATGTTCCTAGAAAATCTTAGTCATCGCTCGCTGGTATGTGGCACCTGCGTTCTTCAGACCGAATGGCATGACCGTGTAGCAGATGATACCGAGGGAAGTTCTGAACGCTATGTGTTTTTCATCATCTGGGTGCATCTTGATTTGATTATCACCCGAAAAACCGTCCATGAAAGACATTCTCTCGAATCCACACTTATTGTCATTTGGTGTTTATCTCCCCTTAATGTCAAGAATTGATCTTCATCGAATATGCAATCAGCGTACCAAGCAGTAAACTGATCCCCTGTCATGGGCTCTAGGTATTTTATAATTGACAGAGTTTCAAAACCAATGTATATACCTAGCTTTCGTTGAGGGCCCATAGAGGTACGCTTGGGTGGTGATATTGGAACATAAACTGCACATCCGAAAACACGCAGATGGGAAATGTTTGGTTCTTTACCACGCACTAGTTGTAAGGGAGAATAATCATGATATGCAGTGGGTCGGATTTGGATTAACGCAGCAGCATGTAAAACAGCATGTCCCCAACAAGAGGTAGGTAGTTTTGAATTTTGTAATAACGGCCTAGCAATTAATTTGATCCTCTTAATTAACGATTCTGCTAAACCATTTTGAGTGTGGACATAAGGAACCGGATGCTCTACTTTAATGCCTAATGCCATACAAAAATCATCAAATGATTTGGATGTGAACTCGGCAGCATTATCCATACGAATAGATTTAATTGAAAAATCAGGAAAATGAGCTCGCAATTCAATGATTTTTGCTATTAATTTAGCAAATGCATTATTACGGGTGGATAACAAGCTGACATGAGTCCACCGAGTAGAGGCATCAATCAAGACCATAAAGTATCTAAATGGTCCTGATGCAGGATGAATGGGTCCACAGATATCTCCTTGAATCCTTTGGAGGAAAATGGGAGATTCAACATTCACTTTAGTACGAGAAGGGCGTACTATAAATTTTCCTTTAGCACAAGACTCACAAATATAGTCTAATGATGAGGGGATATTGCTACTTGGCATATTATGCCCAATTGAATTTAAGATTATCCGACGCATCATATTTTGTCCAGGATGACCCAATCGCTCATGCCATAGTTTAAATGAATTTGGGTCTTTAAATTTTAAACTCATCACAACATGGTTAGTATTAGGTCGGATATATGTGTAGTACAACCCTGAGGAGAAAGATGGAAGCTTCTCTATAACCTGCTTCCGACATCCAATTGACTTGGTCATGAGAAGATATTCAGCATCATTCTCATTTTCGGTTTCAATATGGAAACCATTAGACCGAATATCTTTAAAACTAAGAAGGGTACGTTTGGATTCTGGATATAATAAAGCATCATTTATGATCAATTCCGTACCCATAGGGAGTATTAGCGAAGCTCTGCCGGAGCCTACTATCAACACATTGTCGTTAGCAATGGTGGTGACACTTCCTTGTTTTTCAGTCAGAGTTTGGAAAAATTTCCTATCTTTTAGGATAGTATGTGTGGTAGCACTATCTACCAAGCACAAAACTGTCTCCTTCTCCATGGGTTGTACGTGAGGATAGTTGTGCACTAAAAATTGAAAAATTCATATAAGCACAAAAACAAGGTAAAGACATAATAATTTAAGACAAACCCATTCTAAATTGAAATTCAAATTGTTTTTTTAAATAGACTAATAAAACATGCATAGAACATGATCACTCCTGGTCACCGAAATCATCAAGCTCCATCTTCAATAAGTCATCATTGTCTAGATTCATATCTCCCATATTCAATAGGTTATCATCATAATTGTCATATTTCAGGGTCATGTTTGCTTCAGGCAAACTGGCATGATGTGTTTCACCTTGTTTTGCCTTCCCCTTTGAGTCTTTCAGCATTCTCTGATATGCCTCAACCAAATGTTTTGGTGTACGACATGTGCGAGACCAGTGGTCCTCACATCCACACCGATAGCAAGTTTGCTTGTTATTTGTAACCTGTTGATGAGAGCTAGGTTTGTTTGAAGGAGATTTATCCTTGTTCTGACCCTTGTCACGTTCTTGAAGACCATTTACATTGCGACGACCACGACCCCTACCACCACGATAAGACCCGCGACCACGTCCACGACCTCTACCATGTCTACGTCCATAAGTATTACTCTGATTTGCGGCATGTGCTTCAGGCACAGCTTGCGAACCAACTGGTCTAGCATTATGGTTGCGCATCAGAAGTTGGTTGTGTTTCTCTGCAACTAGTAATGCAGAGATCAATTCAGAGTGTTTTGAATAGTTTTTGGTCCTGTACTGCTGCTGGAGTACAAGATTACTCGCATGGAATGTAGAGAGGGTCTTTTCAATTAATTCAGCCTCTGTAATGTTCTGCTTACAGAGTTTCAGCTGTGAGACAATGCGGTGGAGAGTTGAATTATATTCAGTCACGGATTTAAAATCCTGAAATCGCAAGTTCAACCAATCATATTGTGCTTGCGGGAGCATAATAGCCGTCTGTTGGTCAAAGCGATCCTTCAGGGATTGCCATAGAACAGCAGGATCCTTTTCAGTAAGGTACTCATTTTTCAGGTCTTTGTTGAGATGATGACGAAGAAAAATCAATGCCTTTGCCTTCTGGGCAGAGGTGCTCTGAGAAGCTAGAACAATAGTGCTGCTTAAATCACAAGAATCCAGGTAGATTTCAACATCCAATGCCCAAGTCAAGTAGTTGTTGCCATCAACGGCAAGCTCATCAAATTCCCTTTTGGTGATGTTAGACATTGTTCAGAAATGCTATAATTATCAAAAGAAGATATATCAATCCACCAAATTTATAAAATATTGCACTATACAAGGTGTGCGTGCAAAGATTTGAAGCATTGGCTGGTACATAAACATCAAATTAACAACTTTAACCAAACAAATGCTGTCAAATGTTTGCAAAAAGTAAGAATTTACTTTATGGTATAAATAGCTTCATTAAAAAAAAGGTTTGTAAGAAAACAATTTACATATTAAGATAACTGGTATTTGTAAAAAAAACTTGGCACTAGTGAAGAGATGAATGGATGATATTTGCTCAATATTTTGTTGCAAGTGCATGTATAAAATTTGGCACTAGTGAAGAGATGAATGGATGATATTTGCTGTAGACAGCAAATAATGTAACCAGTAGAAAATATTGATGCATATCTATGACAAATCAGATGTCTACTTTATCACCAAAAACCTCTTCATATAGAAAAACTTCTACAACACCAAATTAATGACTACGAGTATGAATAAATAGTACCTTGCAGAAGATGTACACCTAAAAATCTATTGCTACGAATCGATGATCACGAACGGCTAGATCCATTCGTGCTAATAACGTAGAAGAATATACTCAGGAAATGAAATAAGAGACAAGAGACAAGAGAAGAAGAAATTATTGTAATACTATCCTTTCATTCATATTCACTCTCATTTCCATACATAGTCCAATTTATAGTTACATGATAGAAGATAGAAGGGCATTGTACCAATAAAAAGCACAAAATTAATAGTCATTAATAGTCCACATACAAAGAAATGTCCACATACATTGTGTCTCTTAGATTTCAACAAAAGAATGAGTTTTTATTTTGTACATCATGAACCATGAGAACTTAATAAAAAAAAGCTAGTTTATTGTATGGGTACGTTATTAGGTTAGATTTCGTGATTTGATTAGCTCTACTTGCTATTTGTAGTAATTTTCTAAAGCTCTATCTTTTTCTTCCTTTCTAATTCTCTATTAGTGGTGGTTATTGATTTGGTAAAGCTGGTTAAGATTTGGACAACTACCCAATAATCCTACACTCCAATCAGGTCAATTAAACAACTCCCGCTTTCATTTCCAAATTCAATTTCTAGAGCCATATGTAATTAAAATTTTAATTTAGCAGAATATATTTAGATCTACAGTTATTATGGAATTATAATTTTGTATAATCTTCATTCTAATCACAGTCATAGATAAACCATAACATTTTACATTTCCTTTCGACACTAATTTGAAGTTAATAATAACTTATTCCAACACAAATGCCCACTCTGGCAATTCTTCTCATTATTTGTTAATCAACTAGGGATGCCTGATTAATTAAAAGAATGAGAATTTTGAATAAAATCAACTTTTGGCCAGCAATGCTTATATGATTGAAAATTGGCATGGTTTTTATTATTTTAACCAATATTAATTGCTTTTTTAATAAAACTTACAAAATTTTTTAGCCAAAAAGATTGTTTTTTTTTTAATTTTATAAAATTTATCCCCGTACTAAAGTAATGTATGGTTGTGATTTTTCAAGAAAAAAGCATTAAATTGAGACAGGGAGAGAGAGAGAGAGAGGCCACATTCCAAGGCGTACAGCAATAAATACACAAAAGCAGCAGCACCACCCGACCAACGCCAGCCACCATCCTCTCGCGAACGAATGGCCTCCAACCAAAAAGATGACGGCTCTCTCGTCCTCATCTTCATTCAATGGTAATTTATTAAAAAAAAAAAGAAGAAACGGAAAAAGAAATTGGGTCCAAAATGTTCTTCTTCAGTCGAGCATCTCACGCCCTGCTACTCGGTGGATCTCGATCCTCTTTGCTGCGGCGGCGACGACGGTCTCTGTCGACGGCGACTCCGTCAGCAGATGCAGGGCACGTGCACGGGATACACGTGTTCAAGTGCCCGGACGCGGTGGGGATCGTGGCCAGGCTCTCGGAATGCATCGCTTCTCACGGCGGCAACATCCACAGCGTCGACGTCTTCGCCCCCGAGACCAAGCGAGTCTTCTACTCTCGGAGGTTTGATTTTGGCGCAAGCGTTCTGTCATTTTAATGGGTTGGGTTAAAAGATGAGAGATGAATATTATTATAGGGTATTAGCTGAAAATTTTGAAAGAAGATGACTATTTAATTTGCACAAAGTGTAGAAACTGTGTTGAAATGGTCAAAACTGAAAAATAAATAAATTAAAACAAATTATTGGCTGGGTTGTCAAACTCCTGCATCTAGATAAACGTGCCAAAGCTAAAAGAAACAGAGATGTTTTGTGACTAAGATTTAGTTACTTGTCTTGAATAGAGTCAAAATAACGGACTAGTGTGGGACAGTGGGAGCCCATAATGGTTAACGAAAAACTTAGAAAAGACAAGCATAGGATGATGCACAGGTGTGTGATGTATGCTATTTGCGCATCGATATGATCCTGTGATCCCTTCTGTGCCTCTTTTTTTTTTTTTTTGATAATATGACCCAGTTTTAAAAGAGTTTTTGTTTAGCAAACAACAGGGCCAGATCCTGTTGTCATAGGCCAAAATAGTGACCTTGAATCAGTTTTCTTTTGGACCCGGGGGAGCTGGTCTAAAAGAAAACTAGTTTAGCACAAAACTGGGCCAGAACTGGTCCTGGCCCAGTTTTGTGTAGTTTGCCAAACACAACCTTGAAGTATCTTTTTACCCTGTTAAATCCATATGTTGTTGTTATGAAATGCCGGACTGATTTTATGTCTGATTGTACGATTGATTACCTTGTTATGTGAATATTCATGCATTTTATTGATGTTTTACACAATTGAAGGATGTCTAAATCTACACATTTAACAAAAATTTGCAGTGAGTTTGTGTTTGATCATGCACGTTGGCCACGGGCTGTAATGGACCATGACTTCCTGACTCTATCGAAGTTCTTCAATGCGGAGAAATCTATTGTCCGGGTTCCTGATCTTGACCCAATAAACAAAATAGCAATTCTTGCTTCAAAACAGGTGGGGTTTTCATTCCAAATTTGACGCTTCATAAGTAACTTCTCTTTCAAAAATTATGGTGCATGGTTAACCGCTTGCTTTTAGATTCTAGTTTCTAATATTTGCCGAGTTTTAGTTCTTCATACCTTTTCTTTCTTTTGGGGAAATTGCACGTATGATAACGTTCAAACTTCATTTTTCACAATTCTCACTTGGGACTTTACTGTTACAGGAACATTGTCTGGTTGATTTGCTATATAGATTGCAGGAGGGAAGGCTTCCAGTGAATATTAACTGTGTAATAAGGTACGCATGTGGGCTAAACTCAACTTTTGTCACAAGTCCCTCAATAAGCCGACTTTGTGAAAACTGTCGCATGTATTCCCAGCAATCATGACAGAGCTCCAAATAATCATGTTATACGTTTCCTGGAGAGGCATGGGATCCCGTATCATTACTTGCCAATCACAAAAACAAATAAAAGGGAAGAAGAGATCTTGGCATTGGTTGAAGATACTGATTTTCTAGTGCTTGCTAGATATATGCAGGTATTCTAGTCGTAGCTTTTTGTTTTCAATCCTCTATTTAGTTTTGCGCTGAGTGGGTCAACATTTGGAAGTTAGAGCATCTATTACCTTGTCCTTTATCAGTTAAATTTATAGTTAGGTAATTTTATGCAAAAGTTTTCTTTTGGAGGGAGTCATTGTAGAACTTCCTTACCTTTCTAGTAGCCCGCGCATGACATGCTCTAACTTTAATGAGTTTGGTTTTGTGTTTATGTGGAAATTGCATAACTTGCAGAAAATCATATGTCCAGGAAAATCTATGACATGTTTTTCTAACTGTGCTAGCTGAAATTATATTTCTCGGAACAAATGAGATTTTTCTAATTTAATGTGACGCAGCACCTAAGTTGCATAGGTACCGGTACGGGTGTTGGTACGGGAACGAGACACGGCAAATGCGTAAAAAGTAGGGTACAGGGACACAACTATAAATATGTATGTTATGTATATTTATATGTATTAAAATTAATAATTTACATAAGATCAATATTATTTTTTGCATTTACATAAGATCAATATATTAGAAATAGATGTGTAGATTATACATCCAAGATGTGTATGAGGAGTGTTTTAAATTAAAACATGTGGTATATAGTGAAGTATAAGCTTGAATAGACGTGTGCATATATTCAAGAAGTGTCCAGGAAGTTTGGGTACGGGTATGGCCCTATGGGTACAGGTATGTGTCCGGTACGGATACGGCTTCCAAATAGAAGTACCCAGGTCACATAGCGCAACACTAATAGACAATGAAGGGAATTGGTACTTACATAGTAGAATAGGTGACTATAAATTTTTACAATCAGCACATAATGTTGCATGTGTAAATGTTAAGTTATAAAATAATTGATAATATAAGTAAATTGAGGAGTAAGTTTGACGTTTCTCTTATATTTTGATGGATCATTATAGATTTTCTTTCTATTCGTAGAAACTTAATAAATAATAATATATTTATTGTGGTTCTATATAAAAGAAAAAACTTACAGGTTTACATGTTGAAGCAGGTTAAATTGCTTTATGTGAAGTCTCGCTGTTAAGCATTCGTCATATTTCCTTATTCGGTTAACCTGAAGGTCACCGTGTACAATCTTTCCAAGTTTATCAAGTTACCAAAAGAGAAAACAATAATGCTGACTAAAATAGGAAATATATCCTCGTGTCCATGCGGTTGAGCACATGTCATCAAGGGGAATCTAGCTGGCAATTGCACACAGAGCCCCTGTATCATCTCTGTTTTGGATTTACTACTCCTGTAGTTCATTGCTGCATGTCGACCCTCTGGGTTAAATTTTTTTGACATTTTTACCCTACGCATAATTTTAGCAGATATTGCCCATAGGTAGACCTAGTGTGAGTCTTTCTGAGGGTGAAAGAGCCAAATAATTTAGTCCAGGAGGTCTATTTGCAACAATGAAACTATAGAGGTAGTAAGTTGAAAACAAAACAATACTACATGGGGTCTATGCGCAATTAACCCTCAGATAAATTGACGTCTTTCACCTTCTGCTTTAGTTTTGTCGACGCAGCTTGTCTATTTGTTGTAGGTGTTTCCGAATCACCTTCTGTATTATGTGAAGTGCAAAGCTGCCATTACATAATACCAATTTCACAGATACTTTCTGGGGGCTTTTTGAAGAGATACGGGAAGGATATCATTAACATTCACCATGGTCTTCTTCCATCATTCAAGGGCAGGAATCCTTCAAAACAGGTCTCTGATTTATAACTATCTTCTTTAACTATTTGGGCTTGCTTGGTTTGCAAACTTTCCATTGTGGTTAACTTTTATGTTTGCAATATTCTCATCAGGCCTTTGATGCTGGGGTGAAGTTGATTGGTGCAACAAGTCATTTTGTAACCGAAGAACTTGACACAGGCCCAATAATTGAACAGATGGTGAGAAAGTACTAGCGTAATTATTAAATAAATTTTATACTTGTTACTCTTTTATATTCAATTAATATGTTTCAAGTATCCGACTTTTAAATAACATAAAGTTACAGGTGATGAGATTCAATGTGCACAGACACACTAAAATAACATAAATTAACAAATGGGATGAGACTTCATCATACACATGCATAATTTCGTAATCTTTTGGAATGATTTTGATGTAGATCCTCCTAATTGGAGTTTTGTGACAGGCATCTACTTTAGAGATCCACGCTACATGAATTTGTGTCCGAAATTTAAAAAAATTGGATAACTTTCAATTTTATTACCCTACTCGTGTCAAATAGCCTAAAATGGTGGTATTGAAGTAGCAAGTTTAAGATGTATGGTTAGTAATTAAACATCCAAGCCTTTTGGATCATAACCTACCTTAAACACGTAATGTCCTTCTGCAGCAATTTTCGTTGGGCTTGAGTCACTTATAAAACTGATCACCAATCTCTCTTTATATATGACCTTTTGCATGGATTTCCATTTTGCATAATTGTCTGCGAGTGTGAGCGTTCGGGCACGCGCGCGCGCGCGCACACGCACATATACATATATTCCTTTGGAGAATGCAATTGATTGGTTTCAGGTGGAAAGAATTTGATCATGCCTCATGGTCAAAGGTCAAATTCGACCATTGAATGACCAGTTAACACTGAAAAATGGAAATAAACTCACAAGGATGTACATCCAAAACTTTGCATCTCAATTTCAGTCATCACCTGCTATCTGAAGTTTCTCTGTTCTATGTGAATGCATGCATACATGTACACTAACTGTAGTTTATCAAGCTGCTTACTGCATCAAAAAATGTAATGTTGAAATTAAAAAAAAAAACCCAAGAACCTTGGGGTATTTGTGCGGGGGGGGGGGGGGGGGGGGGGGGGGGGGGGGGGGGGGGGGGGGGGGGGGG
>JBAKGM010000001.1:19303971-19323560 GCA_037177215.1 Asparagus racemosus
GACTCGCCTCATTAATTCTCGCTGACTTGGAGCTTCATCGTTGGATTTATTCCGCGATATGTCGCTCCGTTGACTTGTACGCCTTGTCGACTTACTTCATATATTCGTCGACCCGCTTCATGCGCTTTGTGGCGTGATTGCGTCGTCAGCTGTTTTTTGGTCATGTCGGTTGATTGTTCGTTGGTCGCGAACCCACCTTCACGAGTTTGGTTCGGGTACTGATAATCAATTTTCAACGGCTACAATCATCTTCATTTCTCTATTAGGAATCTCTTATTTTTTTATTTAAATGAGCAAAACTTGAACTGTATGTTAACTTTGCAAGTTTGTTATTAGTTTTTTTTGTTATACTTATTAGTCAGGTGTTACTCATTGTTGGAGATGCCAAGCCAATAATCTTTCTAGCAAGCCTACAATCTCTCCATGCAATCATCGATGTTAATTTTCTCCGACAATGTCAACCATTAGCGTGCCCAAGGGATAATTCCTTGAAGCATAGCAATGATAAAACGTTGATGTGATGAAGATCATCATGGAGCATCGAGGATTGAAATACAAAGACAGATTTATCATATTTAACAATTAGATATCACAGATAATGTCGATAGATCACAGATAAAGAAGATATATCATAAATAATGAATACTTGTCTCCTTAAATAAATATTTATCACATTTAGTTATTAAACATCACAGATAATATTGATATGTCACGGATAATGGACAACTGTCGCAATAAATGCCTCATGATATTCAAAAAGAACGACTTGGATACACTTTTTTCAATGTAAGAAAATGTTGAAGGCACTTGTTCTCTTCCTCAAAAAGCATACCCTTGTGTTTTGAAGGCTAAAATTATGACTAAAAATGCCTTTGATGCCTCAGGAAGCCTGATATCAGAGTCATTTAGAAAAAGAATCTTCATGTCTGACTCATAGCTTAACAATCTTCTTTTTCTGCATAATTAGTATGAACAAAAGTCAGAAAAAGTAGTCATATATCACAATTTAGTAAGACGTCTAACGTTTAATGGCTAAGTATCACAGACAATGAAGCTTTATCACAGTTAATGATTAAGAGTCACATGCAATGACAGTATCTTCATTCCTTGTGACATTTGTGCATTATCTGCAATGTATAGACATCACCTATGACATTTAATAATTAAATGTGATAAATTTGTATTTCATGAGATAGTTATTCGTTATCTATTATATATTGTTGTTGCATGTGACTCTTAATCATTAACTGTGATAAAGCTTAGTTTTGTGATTCTTATTTTTATACGTGATATATCGTCATTGCATGTGACTCTTAATCATTATATATAACTAATCTTCATTATCTGTGATACTTAATCATTAAACATATAGTGACAGGCATAATACAAAAGCCATAAACAATAGTATCAACACAAAAGTGACCAAAAAACATAAACCATCATCTGCACTTTCTTGAGTATTCACTTTTACTTTAGCTTCTTCTTCCCTATACTGCATGAATGCTTCAGCAATGATTTAGATTGCTCATTTCCTCCATTTGCTGAAAACCACTCTTTTGCTACAAGATGCTTAACCTTCTCATCCTCTTGATTACAACATCCCAAAATGAAACTCTATACTTCTTTTTTAAATGAGACTCCTCTTCTCTAGTGGTGATCGTGACAATTAAATTTAACACTGATGAAGCTGATGTGTCGAAATCATTCATTGCTGCAGCCGCCTACTTTGTCACGGTTGCCGATGATGACAACCCCCAGATGATGATGACTCTCCCAAGTGCGCCTTCTCAGATACAATATTACTACCTTTGAAATTCTAAAAATTTTAAAAATTGAGTCTCGCCAAAATGCTCTCAATCTCTTGGTTTAAACTTGATTATTAAATTATTTTCTCCAAAAATAAAAAATCGAAGCTCAAAGTCCTCTCAATCTCTTGAATATTTCAAAAAAGGAGCGGAATCATTATCATAAAAGATTTGTTACTAAATTTCTAAAGTTCATTATGACAAGAAAAATCCACAGAAAGGTGGGGGAGAGAGCGCCACCAGCGGCGATAGAGGAGGTGGCAGATGGGTCAGCGGCGGCAGTGGAGGGGTCACCAGCATTAGGGCTAGTGAGGCGGTGGATGAGGGTCATGAAGTTGGCAGGTTCACGTGGATGACTTTGGGGGAGACGGTGTAGATTATGACGTGGGTCGAGGGTTTGGAGGGGATTGGTTAGGGTTTTGGAGGATTGTGGGGGCTTTTTTGTTAATTTTATAAGAGTTTTTGTTGACCTTGAGAGGCACTGGGCGGAGGCCTTGGAGCTAGCTGGGGGAGGAGCGGTTGGTTGGGTTAGAAAGGGAAGAAAGTGGAAAAAAAGGAGTCGAGAAGATAAGGACTGTAAAGGTCAAAAATGGGAGAAAATTATGGAGATGATGTATAAAGTACTGTCAAGGGTGTACATAGATAGATATTTGGGTGCAAGTGGTTTTGAGTATTTGATTTTTCTCCTAGGAGGTATGTGCATAGATATCAGATTTCTTGAAGCAATTTGCCCAAAAATTAAATGATAGTCATTATGGCCTCACTCTTTTGTTTCTTATAGTGCCAAAATAGTAGGCAAAAAGTAGTACGCTTATCACGACTGTTATAAAATAAACCAAGCTTATAAAACAGTCGAAGCAAACTAATCCAGAGTAATGATATACAAAATTTGGCCAGAAAATATGTGAAAAAAGGGATTCATTGCGTATAGCTACACTTCAGTTATATGCTATCTAGCACTTCTTAATCCCTCACTGCTTTTTATTACTAATAAGTTACAGTAATGATACATCTCATTTACCAAAATCACAGCAAAATTCAGGTTCCCCTTTTCACTCTGGGTGAAAGGGAAAAAAAGAAGTAAACAGGAAAATCTTGCAGTAGCTAGCAGCCCAAATAAACAAAAAACCTTAACTTATGGCTTTAGTTCCAGATTTAATGAAAGAGTACAGGTTTCCTTTGACTATGTTCGCTATGTGTTGAAGGCAGCTGGAACATTGTACATTTGAGCGTCATACAATAGCTCCAATCCCTTGGGGTATAAATTAACTCTAATTATTTATTTCCGACCCTGCATATGAGAAAATATATAAGATGAAAACTGAACTAGCTATTTCCATAGAAGTATGAACTGATCAACATCTAGATGCAATTTAGAATTTTAACCAGAAAACTACAGGGGCACTCAAGGGTTCAAGTATTTTTCCCAGCCTCCTGCTTCAAGCTTCTCGGCTTTTCCCAATACAGCATCCTTCATATCTTCTTGGTATTTCATCAACCTATTCAAACAACGGACAATAACCATATAAATTTGCATTGCAAAAGTACATCAAATACTGTTTATTTTGTGTTTGAAGAGAATGTGAGATGGTGAAACTTGAACCTTTCTGATAGATCAGAATCTGTACTCGCCAAGATCCTGACTGCTAGTAAACCAGCATTAGCTGCATTATTAATTGCGACTGTGGCAACTGGTACACCTTTTGGCATCTACATGTAATATAAGAAAAAAGTGACATTAGATTTGCCCACATTTTCCCACTTTTCGCCGTAAGACAACATTGCTTAAAGTTGTTTTAACTATAAAAAAGAAAGAACACAAGACGTTGTAGTACGCATCTTACAATCTCAGAACATTATTTACAGAATCATTTGGTAGTGAGTTACTTATTTATTGGGCCCATACATTTTTCGGATATAAATAGCTGCTAAAATCAATTGCATCTTCCAAAACTCCCATAGGCAAAGCATCAGTCAGTTTTTACATACATAGGCAAGTCTCATCCTGATTCATGCTTCAGGTTCATCATCATAGTTTACATGTCTATGCATTTTCCAGTTTCAGCCTTCTTTCCTTTCATTGTTTAGGCATGGATTGGTGCAAGCAATCAATTTATTGTAAGCAAAGGGACGCAGAAGACAAGCTTGCAAACTTTACAAGTTTCAGTATCAACAGAAGGATATGAATGCCAATTAGATGACTATAATCATGAATGAATCAATTAAAATTTCAGCATAGTAAATGATCCACAGAATCCATTCTCTACTCTTGATATGTAATTGACATCATATAAAATTTCACTTATTCTTCGCGAAATCAAATATTCACCAGTTGCTTACTTGCACACTTTCATTTTTTATTATTTATTTAAAAATATTTGTAAGAAATTGACAAAGCCTACTCTTTATGTTCAAGGCTCAAAAGCTCAGCATTCTTGTTGATAAAAAAGTACATCTTATACCTGCACAATCGAGTAGAGAGAGTCAACTCCACTAAGTGATGAGGTTTTCACTGGGACCCCAATAACAGGTAATGGAGTCAACGAAGCGACCATGCCTGGAATAAGTCCAATGTGAGTTCATTATCACTTTACTCTAATCTTTCATCTTATCTCTTATAAAAATAGACATTAACCTGGCAAATGTGCTGCACCACCAGCACCAGCAATTATGGTTCGAATTCCTCGTTCTCTAGCAGATAATGCAAAAGAATACATCCTCTCAGGTGTTCGGTGAGCTGAAACAATTGTTATCTGAAAATTTTTGTTATAAAATAGCATGACATGTAAGAGATTTCCTCGAAAAGAGAGACTAGGTCCCAAAGATTTTTATTTTATTATAGCTCTAAAGAAGTTCAACCTCAAATGGCACATCGAAAGCCTTCAAAATTTCTGCAGCATCTTTCATGACAGGGAGATCTGAATCGGATCCCATTATAATAGCAACATGTGGAGTAACTACACCAAGCAAGCACATATTAAAGACAAAACAATGATATGAGTGATATAGGGATCAATCTTCATTATTAATATTCTGTGAGAATTCAATAAAAAAACTTGTGTATAAGATCTCCAATATCATAGACGATTTAGTTGCACAATGAATATTTGAATTCTGCGTTTGCATTATCCTTGATATAATGTCTGAAAAAGTGGATAGATACAGAGACGCCAAAGTACATTGCATAAGCCAAAAAACACAACTAACAATACAAAAAGGCAGAACAAGTTGAGCAAGAAAAAGGGATTGACTAAATTCAGTAATTATTCTCCGGTAATGAATTAATCTACAGTTCTATGAGAAGTCAAAATCCATTCAAATTACATAGATTGGATGTCTAAGTCATAGTTGCAACGAACCCGGTTCGTTTTGGTTCACGGAATGGGAACAGAAGTGTGGTATGCCACTTACTTGAAATCAGGTACGAGTGGGGTAGGCTTATAAGGTACGCTAAGGAACGTGGTACACTTTAGGTTCGGTTTTTAAATGCGTGAATCTGAGTGCCTTAATGTGCAATTTTATGCAAGAGTCAAATTCAAGGATCAGTAATGGCAAAAGAAATTTCCAAGTTGCAATTATGGTATGCTTTTTGTCGTTTATTATTCTGAAAATGGTTATTTTTCTTCTCCCTAAAAATATTAACTAATTTGAATTCTAAATCAAGTCTCCAGGTACGTAACCCAATTCACTAGTGGACCGTGTCCCGGGATGATTAAACCCGGGTCGTAGATTACTACGGTATCCCACGTTCCCGACATCTATGGTCTAAGTATCCTGGGCGAGCAAGGTGAATACACGAAAATAGATAATCAGGATGACCATATGACTATCAAAAAAGACAAAAATAGGAGGAAAATGGAAGTACTAAACTGAAAAATACTATTACTTCAAAAAAAAAAAAAAAAAGTAAAATAGTAAAATGGGAACCTGCAGTGTGGTGTCCAACGTTTTCTCTCTCCAATAATAAGTCCAGGCGTCTTTTTACTACATTCATTGAAGGGCCTACGATTGTGATGTGACCCATTTTCCGCTGCTTTCTCATTTCTACAAGATTATTATGTCCAGTTATGTCATAATAAAGAGAGATTGGAATCGTGATAGTACTTAAATTTTTCTTACCTGGTTTGTCATACCAATGAACAGAAGCCCCAGGAATACTCAGTGCCCTCCTTATCAGCTGATGAGCTATATAGAAACCCGGTTCTCCCTGAAAGTGTAACATTTCCAACATCACAGGGTTGATAGTAAAAAGCAAGATTTTATAGAGCACCATCAGATAAAAATGTCAAATTTGATAGAAGACTCAAGATAATATGCTTACTGGATATGGACTGAGGAAGCATTACCTCATCTTCCCCCAGAATGTTGTACATGATTGCAGCTGGGGTTTTCATTGATGGATCACCAAGTGGAAGACCGATGACAGCTCTCAAATGCTGTTCATACTGAGAGGTGTAGCAAGACTCGATTGTGTGATGGCCACTATTGTGAGGCCTAGGAGCAACTTCATTTAGCAAAACCTGTCGGACAAAAAATAAAAAAAAATTCTACGCTCAATTTGATTGAGATACAAGACTCTGATGCAAAACCCAAAGGATCCAGCATCACCAGAGTAAAAGCAAAAGAAAAATGAAAAGAATATCAGGAAACCTTTCCGTCCTCAGTTAAAAATAATTCTACAGCAAAAACACCAGCCCCTCCTAGGGAACTAACAGCCCTTTGAGCAACATCCATGGCACACTTCTTAACACTTTCAGGCACATCAGCAGGAGCTTCAACTATATGACAAATGTTATCCCTAGAAATACCATAATGCTCATGAAAAATGTTTTATTTGCATGAGAAAGATCAAAACTTTAAAGAAGGGACGTCCCAGGAACCTATATCATCAGAAAGTAATACAGTACATGAAAAGGAAATTGGCATCGATCAAACAACCTCATCTTTACCTGTGAATGGTTTCGACAACTGGGTAGCATGATATTGAGCCATCTCTTCCCCTTCCAACAATGACTGCCAACTCCTAGTTCATAAAAAGTAAAAGATTATCAATATTATCTCTTTTTCAGTTCACACTTTTAAATAAAGAACTGGGAAAAATTGCATAAGAAAGCTTGTTTAGATGATGTTGGGATACAGTGATTCAATAAATGCAGAAGGATAAATAAAAACTACC
Source organism: Asparagus racemosus (assembly GCA_037177215.1). Lineage (NCBI taxonomy): Eukaryota > Viridiplantae > Streptophyta > Magnoliopsida > Asparagales > Asparagaceae > Asparagus > Asparagus racemosus. The sequence continues at coordinate 19,310,953 of JBAKGM010000001.1, forward strand.
AGAAATTAATTTCAGAAGAATAATTGACAAAGGGTAAGGTATATTTATAATTGTAAAGGACCAAAACTTTTTGTACACACCCTAAAAGTTAAACTTGCCAATTAAACTATATCATAGCGAGGACTTGACTGGTCTAGGACCAAACGTTGTTAGCCCAACTTATTCTGCGCATGTTTGGCAACTTGGCCACAGTGGAATATAATCCACTTTTTGGATCATAATCCACTATTGCATGTTTGGCAATCATTTCTTGAGTGGATTATTTTGGACTATAATCCACCAAAACATAATCTAGGATTCTACTTATCTTTTGGGTGGATTATAATTCACATGTTTGGCTGAGTTAAAGATAAAATGCCCCTATTTTACATGTCATTCTTTCCCCTTCTCTGTTCCCACTTTTAAGGGTTCTTTTGTCATTTTAACAAAGGGCACATGGATTATAAACCACCCTCTTTACCAAACACCCAAAGCTTTAATTTGGATTATAAGAAACGAATGGATTATAATCCAAGTGATTATAATTTCAAGTTGTCAACATGCTCGCTATATATTGACATGTGGATCAGCATGCATATGAGAAGAGAAGAAAACAGCTAATAGTCCAAAATTTAATAATTTAGTCTTTTGTGTATCAGTGGAAAATAGACAACACTGACGCACCACGAGAAAATTGAAAAGACGTGTGATCCTCCATGACCCAATAACATGCACAAAGACATGGCCAAGGTACAGTATTTATCAAGAACAAGTATGAATGATCAATGGGATGATAAGCAAAATTGTTATCCTGAAGATACAACAAATATCAGTGACAACATGTAAAGGAAATGAATCCACAGCAAAGGTTCTTCATTTGACATTTATTCCAAGAACAAGCTTATATTTAGATAAGTATAGAACGGAAGTGCTGCCCTTCAAGAAAAAGAAGAAAATAATCAAAAGGTCAACCTTCACAAATTCTGTCCATCTTTCGACATATAACCCACGATCATATCCTCCCAATACTGCACAGATGAAACTATAATATCAGAAAAACAGATAGATAGATAGATAGATAGATAGCTTAAGGATTACAAAACCATTCAAGTTACATCAATTGCAATCTATAGATGGCAGGGGTATCTACTAGATAGTGAATGTATGGGCACTTAAGCAAGTATACATTAAAACATTTATACAATGCTTGTGTAGCAATCTATAGATGGCAGGGGCATCTACTATATGTATGGGCACTTACCCAAGCATACAGTAAAACATTTATACAATGCTTCTGTAGGTGCCTCCCCCCCTCCCTCTCTCTCTCTCTCTAGCACGCACGCACATGTATCTGTGTGTATGTATGTGTGTGCAGGTTTGCAGGTGGCGGAAGTGCATGTGGGTGGGTGGGTGCCTGCGTGTGTGGGGCTGGGGTGGAGGTGGGTGCGGGTGTGAGTGCGAGTGCAGAGTGTTAAACCATGCATAAAAATGTTCGCACCTTGCAGATACTACGATTATGGAGGTGATATTAGTCACCACTTAGTCATGTAATCAACATACCTTTGACAGAAGAAGAAAGCTCCTCTTTGCTGTGAGCAACAGCATTCCCTCGCCCATCATATGCTAACTTCCTACTTTTGATCATCAAAGGATAACCAAACAAGTCACCAGCTCCCTCAGCACTTTTTAAATTGTCTATCTGCATTTGTAGAACATTAACTAATTGAAACTCTTCAACGTGAAGTTATACTTGCACAAATTAACAAGAAAGATGTAGGACACCTGCATAAAATCAGGAAGTGGAATTCCATGATGGGAAAAATGAACCTTTTGAATATATTTGTCCTGAAAAGTGAGAGACATAAACAGAGTTAGATCCATCCTCTCGAGATATAACCAAGCCTATGATGAACCAATATATTTTCGAAAAGTTTTAAGTTACTGTTTTCTATTGTGCATGCAACCACCACCATGTAACTCAGATGAAGTATAAATATTACAGAACATGCAGTGCAAACTTCCAAAGGGAAGAGAAGGACTGATGCGTGCAAGCATACGCAAGAACAGATTTCTTTGTTACTTTCAGCCTACACTGTCATCATATTATCACTTCTGAAATTTGGATTGGTTAATGTACAGTGTTGAATAAGATCTAAGGGGTCAAATATTGATATGTCCACCTGTCAAGGTGTAAGCAAGGATATCTAAAGCAAGCAGAATAATTCATGAAACTAGAAAAGAAATACAAAGAAAACATATGGAGAGGAGAAAAGATATTGCTTATGGGTGGACATCGGAGGCAGTATATTAGTGATAGGATGGGGATGAAATGAAGTTATGGTGTCTCTATGAAAATAAGGGAAGAATTTTACATACAAACATGATAGAAGGGTTTGCATTTCGGAAAGGGAAGGAAATCAAGGAAATCTCTTCTGATGCTTCATCTACTGGATAGGAAGTGTATACACAACTGAAAGGAGATTGGTAATTGGCTTGTCCTTTTGTCATGTCTCATTTTCAGATGATAATGTCCAAACAATATATCAGAGGACAAAAAATTCAATACTCCCTATGCCTGCAATAACTGCTAGTGCAATTGTCATTCTGATATTCAAATAATTTGCATATATCACTCTTTGATTTAAACAAGTTGATACTTGTACTTTAGCAATAGCAAATATAAGCCAGAGCCTACTTGGATAATCCTAATGGTTGAAGCTTTCGGTTCGCAGTCCACTCCTTGTTGCTCAAGTTTCTCCAGTGCATCAGCATCGACATGTTCAATCTCTACAGTCAGCACTCCACATCTATGCAGCAAACAAAAGCACTATTATCAACATTCAGCTAGAAGTTGTTAAACTCAATTATTCTAAATATTCAAGATTACTGAACCTCTTTGCAAACTCAAGAACTGCAGAGCCATCATTGAAATTCCCTACTATGTGCTGATGTGATAAAGAACTTGCAGGACAGTCCTCAAGGGGATCCAAAGTGAGCACTTTGATCCCCATTTGACTCGCTGCTTGGCAGAGCATTCGACCCAACTGCCCGCCTCCCAATATACCAACAACCATTTCCGACACTCCATGTACTGATAAACCATCCTTTCTGCATGAATGTAATAAGTAGCATATGATGGAGAAATTCTTTCTTGTTTACAAACATGACGAAACTCAAACAAACATATATAATTCCATCGAACTCGACAACACCCACTTGAGAAAAAAGAGTTTTCCACTGTAAACTATAATAGACAGAACATGTTCAACACCCCTGAAGTTCACGGAAACTGTGAACAAGTCCAATCAGAGTAAAACATGATTATGAACAAAATGGGAAAACTTTGTTCAGACCCCTGTAATTTCATCAATTTGCAGAAAGGTCCAAACTGAGTAACATAAGGCTAATTTGGACCTAGATTATGAAGTGATCAGTATGAAGTCTACGTTAGTTTGGTATTAACTCTATAATTTTGTATTATAGGACCTCGTTGAGACCGGAAAGGAGCAAAGTTGGGAGACCCGGACAGTTAAGAGGTGAGTTCATTTCTCACTAGTATTTTTATAATATGAATCACATGAGTACTATATATTTGATTGATCTCTTGCTCGAGCGATAATTACTCTATCATTTTCATGCCTGTAAAATGCAAATTGACTAGACCTATACTATCGTGACCTATATCCATAGTATGATTTGATTTCGTATGAGCTACGAAAGGTAATTTTGATTCCATATAAAATATGAAAATTAATTTTGATTTCACGTAGGGTTTGATACGTGATTTCGGTTTTCAGGCGATATTAAATAAATGTGAATAGAAACACTTGTATGTAAACAATAGCAATACAAATTCTCTCTCGTTTGCAACAATGGTGAAAATCAACCCAGACATAAATGAATTAATTGAATTTGACAAGACCCACTTGCCAAGACTAGGTTTTTCCCATGTAAAGCATAATTGCACTGATCATGTGCGATGAAATTCTTGAATGTAGACGGACTGGAAGCGACTCGCATACCAAAAATAGGATTTTCCACTGAAACTCATAGTGCAGTGAACCTGTTCGATGAAATGCTTGTGAGAAAAAAAAAACCATCACGTACCCATCCTTTGAGCTCTGTTCGCTGATTTCGGCTGAAATAGTGCCCCTAGATGACGACATTGGTCGCGTTTTCTTCGGGTAGGGGAAGGACAGAGAGGTCTTTTTACCTTCAACGAAGACTTGGGTTGAAGGAGAGGAGGAGAGGCGAGAGTCACGTGGGCACGCGAAGCACGTGGGGTGCACGAGCGTACGCAGCAGCAGCATCATCGACCGGCGGCGGCGGCGGCGGCGGAGGAGGAGGAGGAGGAGGAGATTTTGAGAAAGAGGACCCGGATTCGATTCCTTCGGGTCCCTGGGGTTTTATTGAAGTGGAGAATGAGATTCGAGTTCAAGGCACCTAGCTCATTTCGCGATTAGTTGCTGGAGGGATGGGTGTGAGATGGATCCGGGTCGGATCTTATAACATTTACATGCAGATCCGCCGGAAGAAATCCTCTGAAAACTAGTCAATTAGAGCTGAAAATGAGGGTGTAAAAGCCCCGACTTCTCTTTTTTCCTTCTCTCTTTCTCATAGTTTAGATTTCGTCCAAAATAAGTCAATTTTTTCATTATAAATGTAGATTGATGAGATTTTGTTGCACAGTTCATTGTTTTCTTTTATTTCTAAAATATATGTAGACATATTTAGGTATGACTAAGTTACCTTATAATTTTATGTTTAATTAGAAAAGAAAATAGGACAACTAGATTGAAATAAGACACCTAAACTATAAAGACTACTGTGTTGTCTACGTTTGTACTCTTAACTAAGAATCCCTATCGAAATTTAACAAGGGAAGGGCAATAAATTAGGTCCTCGTTATCATGGTTGTAATAGATATCATTAACTTATACCATATATTTAAATCACCGGCTACGATCCTGATATTTAAATCACCAGCTATGATCCTAATAGGTCATCTATTACTCATATATAAGAGGCAGATCAGAGAGGGATCACAAAAAGTTGCAGTAGTTAATAATGCTTGAAATCTTACATGCACAAATCACTAATTACAAAGATTAAAGCGATATATGTAATTACATGATGAAGTCCCGCCATGATCGATCACCCTCAAAAACACCCTCGAAAGAAACAGGCCACCACCAAAAGAGGGGGGAAAGCAAAAGATGACCGCCGGCTAAACGTCACTCTAAACTCCCACACACATATATAAAAAAGTAGCGCTCCTAAAATCTGCGTTAATTAGTAAATCAGATTCAAGATCGAGCTATAATAATCTTTCTCGAAAAAGGTAAAAAGGGGAAGCGTAATTAACGACTAGGGGAGAGCTAATCACAAAAACCGTCCTCTGCCCTTTCTCTTCAAACACAAATTCTACCGGAAAAGTCCACGTACGCGAGCAGGCTGTTCTGATACAATTTGTATTCTTTTCCTTTTGCAATTGAAGCTCACAGCCGCGCATCGGCGATCTCCTTGGTGATCGCCGGGATACAACTTGAGCTCCTTGCAATCCCACCCCCCTTCTTCGCACCCCCCTTCGGGCTAATCGACTTCCCCCTCAAACTACTCCTCCTCAGCATGTCCCTCATCGCCTCTGCTGTGTACAGCACCGGCTTCGTCCTCCCGAACCTATTAAACCTCACACACGCGCTCATGTGCGCCTCCACTGCCTCCTTCAGCTTCCCGCCATTTTTCTCCGTCTCTTCCTTAACTGCCTCCGAGCAAAGGCCACATATCCACTTCCCGAAGAACTTCTTCCTCACGTCAACTATGTACTCGGGTGTGCACTCCTCGCTCATGCCGCAGCACTCGCACTTGGCGTCCTCTACTTCGGAGATTGGAGGTAGGGTTAGGGTTTCGTTGGTTCTTGGCTCGAGCTCGAGATCAATTGGTTCTTTGCTAATTTGGAATGATAAGTCTGAGATCGCTCGTTGGAGGTTGTTGTCGGGTTTGGTTTTGATTGGGAGCCCGTTAGGCCGAGAGAAGGGGACGTTGGCAAATAGTTCACCGTTTGGCGCCATTGAGAGTTTGAATTTGACAACTCAAGGGTTAATAGTTTCGAGTGTAGCTAGAGATCGATATTGTTGGTTTAGTTAGCTAGGCTGTCGAACTAGAGGGTTATATTTATAGTGGATTTGGTTTGTTATTGTTTTGTGGACTAGAACAATTCTATTGATCATGTGATCAGGAATTAAGAGGAGAAAGTGAGAAAACCCTAGATTTCTCGTGAAGAAATTATTATAAGGAAAAAGTGATTGTAAGTATGCAAGTTGGGGGGTTTTAATGAGATGTGTGATTTGGTAGCGAATGGTTACGGATTAATGGAAATGGTTGAGGGGAGTTGGCACTGTGCATGCCTCAAGTTTAAATTTTGCCTTTTCTCATGTATTATTTGTATAGGAAAATTACTAATATATGCTGCAGAGTAAACGGACCCCGACCAAGTGTTAATGAACCTTGAATAAAGGCTAGAAATCATTTGTGAGTATAATTCAATCTTCCACGGGATTCACTAACTTGATCTGAACTAGCAACTTTTAGAAGCAACATGGCTACATAACATCGGTAGGATATGCTAGTAGGTTCACTAACTTAGACAATAACCTTAGCTCTATATCATTTGTTGGGGAGTAATTAGGTCAAACTGAGAGTTAATGAGCCTTAAATAGAGGCTAGAGACCAATTTTAAACTAAAAGCTTAAGCCATTGGTTATTAGCCCCAACTAATTCTATCTAAATACACCATTCTTTTTTATTCTTTTTCAATGTGGGACTATACTTACACTTGAATGCCCAAACACTAGATTCTTTGAACTATAAGCTTAAATAGAAATATAGGAACACACGTATGTTTGATCTTTTATGCATTCTAGACATTATTTTGTATCAAATAGAAAATTATATTTTACTGTTTTGAATCTAATTAGAAGTGTAACCAAGTTGGCTTATAAATTGGTAAAACAATGTGACCTACGAATTTAATTATCAAAATCCTACATACGCTATCTGATCCCAAGAAATGTAAGGAGATAGAATTAACATATCACACTCTTGAGTCAGTATTATTTTTGGATTTTCACCCCTTATTAAGATTTCTTTCTTTCTTTCTTTCTCTCTCTCTCTCTGTGTGGTGTAAACACAATTATATGGTGGAGGAATTAAGTACCAACTTGTGGTTTAATAATTACATCAAGCAATTCCTTCAAAATCCCATAAAAAATTACTTATAAAAGGTTCACGTGCAACCCTATTGAAGCCATGCATGCAACCATCAACATACACATAAATCGGGAAGGCTACTTGTTTCTCTCTCTACCATTGGATGTGGATTCATCCAAATCCAAAAGGGGAAAAAGATCACGAGAGCCTCGTACGTATGACTGTGAGAGAGAAAATTTTAGGGTTAGCTAAAAATTAATGGAACCAGAAAGATGTGGAGGGATCGCAAGAAAAAGATGTGTGTCAAAATGATCGAGACCTTTTTGGACTTGAGACTGAAGAATGCATGAGAACAAGGGGTGCTCTTTGCTTGTTTTACTTTTTATTTTGTTTGCTTTTAATTTGGTTGGTAATTGGTTTATTTTGGTGAGAGTAAATTGAAGGGTTTCAATCAATTAGCAAGGGAAAGATTCCCGTGTTGAGGCATGGAGTGAGGCTTTATTCACGTTCACTTCACAGTAAAGAGAGCTAAAAAAGCAAAGACATGTCTGCGTATGTCATAGTTCATGTTTCATTAGGCCATGTGCGTGCGTGCGTGAGTGAGAGGGTACTTGTTCTTACCTCTGACTTGAGAAGAGGTGAGAGTACATGATTTGTGAAATGAATGTCTTAAATTCAATGCATAAATATCGAGACTTTCTTCAAGTCTTGTTAGATTATAAAATTATAGCTATCGACTCTTGTCATAAATTTCGAGTTTTTGTGTAGCAAAATAGAACTTTAACATGTTACAGAGTCACTCTAGATTCAAATCGTACTACCCATGTATTTAAAGCCACAGATTTATTAGGGAAAAACTATTGTTGCTTGAGTACAGGTTTTAGCCATGAAAAATACACTGATAATTTAACACATTATGGACATGTTAATTAGAAGGTAAAATTATAATCAGCAGCACCGTCACACCTTTGGAGTTTTTCTGTAGTTGAAGAGGTCTAATTAATGAATCTAACCTCATCGTTTCTCTCATAGATTGTCCTCTGTTTGAATACTTACTCATACGCTGAGAAATTGCCTGATGGCTGAAAATTATATAAGTGAAAAGTGGATCAAATTTTTTGATAGTGGCTTCACTTTTTTAAAATTTGACAATTGAAAGTTGAAAAATTATTGAAAAGTAGCAGATGGCACATTTATATTTTAGCACTTTTAGTTTTTCCAAGATGAGATGAAAATTGGATTGTATTCTAAATATAAAAATTATGATCGTCAACTCTCATCATAACTTCGAAGTTTTCACATACAGTGGAAGAAACTTGAATAGATGTTATCATAATTTCATAGCAATCCAAGATTTAAATCTCATGATCACCGTTAAAAAAAAATTGTAACTTTGAGTATAATAATTTATATTTTGTATCCTGAAAATAATTTCTGGGGCGTTTGTGTTGGAAAAAACAATTAAAAAGCATTGGGCCTCTTCGTCTAGACAGGCCTTAATGCTTTAGCCCAGCAAACCAACAATAGACTTGTTCGGCCTTTTGCAAACATGAGCTAGACAACCTTCTGCAAAAATGCTCTGATGTAAGATGTTTTCTAATTTTTATACCCTTTTAAGTTTTGTTTCAAATTTGAGGAAAATCCACTATGGATCTCAAAATATCAAATGGATAATAAAACATCATTGCTACATTTCTCACTATTCCCTTTGATTAGCTTTCACTTTGTTGTTTGTGATCCTTTGCATCTTACTACTTTCATCCAAGTCTATACTAGTTACTGCAAGAATATGTTTCCTTATTCTTTAAAATAAATCACCACCTTCCACTTTAAAATGAATTTTTTGTCAATACTCTTTATGCATTTCCAATAGGGTAACATGTTTATTTAAATTTAGCTTTATCTGGATTCCTAAAAACAAAATTTATGACATGTTGTGTTGGGACGTAGGTTTACATTATCATACATGTCTATCTTGAAAAGTAATAAGAATTTTGGATCCTCTCCACTATAAAAAAAAGTCGAGAGACTACTAATTTTAATTCTAATCGTTGATTATTTAATTCCAACCATTGATTATCTAGTTGATTATATGGAGTGTTGCCTCTCTCTATAAATTTGAACCTTGTCTAGTGAATTTAAGAAAATAAAGCCTCAACTTTTTCAGTCACAATTATTTATCATTTAATTGGTGATTATCATTTATTTTTATACACAAAATGAATACAAATCGTGCAAGACACAATAATTATTAGATTTGAAAAGACCATAATATTTTAAATGTTAATCGTCAAACTATGAATAACACTTTTTCTTTTAAAAAAAACTATGTATTTAATATACATGTTAGATCAGTGTTTTGTCTCTGCTCACATGGGTCGGTATGGTTTCTTTCATTTGTATACTTGATTTCTTTGTTCTCTATAAGTTTCTTTTTTGGCTATGCCTGTGTTTCTAAAAAGTTCTTTCTCTCAGTTGATGCTCCTTCAAAATTGGATAGCTTGACTCGGAGCTATTTTCTTATAAAGAAAATACAAAATAAGGGTGTACATGACTTTTAATTCAAAATTTGAAATTCAACGTAGATGATTTATGTAAAAGAACAGAAGAACACTCACCTAATTTCCACCCATGCAAAATTTAGTGTGAACTAAACAATATATTGAGTTAAATCATGCAACATGAAGTAATCAAATAAAACATTGAAATTAGATGAGATGTAATGTTTTAAAATATCCATAAATTAATCTTAAAAAATCCAAATATTTATTCTCAGAGTAATCTTATAAGCACCCATTAGAATTTTAATCTAATTATTGAAAAACTTGGATAAAGTAAGGAGAATTCGAGAAAATATTTTAGGTAATTTGTATGAATGATTTGCTTTTTTAGATGCAGAGAATATTTTGTAATAGGAAAGTCTTTAATTTTATAGATCTTTATATTTTATATATTGTTTATGGTGTTATGTGTTGTATTAATATTTTAATTAATAAAAAGAGACATAGGTGAATCAATAACCCCTCTTTATAACAGTAATGACAACAGATTATCAAATCAATAAATAACAAAAAAGCATTTGACCAATTAATCATTAATAATTTAAAAGAAAGACTTCAATCAACTTTAAATATAATTTTACACATGTATAAATTTGAATATATGATTTTAGGGTTAATTTTAGGAAAACTCCTTCTACTATGGTGGATGTCTCATGAAACCCCCATCAACTATTCTAATTTGAGAAATCCCCTAAAATTTGGACATAGTATAGATAACCCAACTCAACTTTGAAAGTTAGAGAACCCCCCAACCGCCCCCCACCCCCACCCAACCAAACAAAAAGAGGAATGTCTCACAAAAATCACCCCCCTAATCTTTCACACTTTTCTCATCAAAACCCCTTGCCATCATTTTAAAATGTGAAATAACTGAAAAGCCCGTTTAAAAATCAATCCATTTAAAGTAGTTGAGGGGGATTTTTGAGACACACCTCATATTTGAGGGGGATTAAGTGAGAAAAGTTTAAGGGGTAATCTCAAATTTTCATAGTTGAGGGGGTTATCTACAATATGCTCAAACTTGAGGGGCTTTTCTCAAATTATAATAGTTGATGGGGTTATCTGAGACACCCCGCAAAGTTGAGGGGGTTTTCTAAGTTTAACCTAAATGTAGGGAGCCTCTCTACATGAGTTTTTTTTCTTTAATTCCTATATTTAAATATATAATTATGAGATTTTAAAAAAAATATGCATAGTTACAATCCAATAAAGATTACAAAAAAATTGACTATTAGAATTTTCTAATTATGGATAGTGTTAATTTGATGAGGATTCTTAGATGAATATAAGATTAGGTATCCATATTTCATCTTCCAACAATATAAAGAGACATATGGAAATTTATTATACGATACATGTTAGTTTTTTGTACCTTTATGATATGTCACATATCACATTTTTGTGTTTTGCTAACTTCTTTTTATATATAAAGAAGGGATATGATATGTTTTTTAGTTATGGATGGTTATAATTTGATTAGGATTATCAAATATTTGATTATAAGAGTTTTCTAATTATTGATAGTTTTAATTTAATAAGATATAGAGACATATAAATATTTATGATATGACACATGTTAGTTTTTTGTGCCTTTCTGATATGGCACATATCAAATTTTTGTTCTCCTCCAATTTCTTTTTATATACAAAGGAGGGATACATTTTTTTAAAAGTTATGGATGGGTATAATTTGATTAGGATTATCAAATATTTAATTATTATAATTGTCTAATTATTGATAGTTTTAATTTGTTAAGTATTTTTAATTAGGTGAAAATAAGATTAGGTATTCTGTGTGTCAACGTCTGACATGATTTATAGAATAACACATGACTATTTTTTAATATGAGACATGTCATGTATTTAGACAAGGCATGTCAATTTCTTTCACTTTTAGGAGAACCAATAATTTCTCAATATGTAAAGGAGGGATATGCATATTTTATGACACGATTAACGAGCATTAATTGGTTATTCTCAACTCAACTACCTGTGCAGCCCATCATAATTGAAAAACCTATGCGAGGAAACCTCCAACCGTATCTTTCACATCAAATCTCAAACTAGAATTATGAAATGGTGTGTGCAGTTCGTATGTTGTGCCGTTCTTTTAATTTTTCCTTAAAAGATCTACATATTTGGTCACCAAACGTGACCTCTGCTCTATGTAATTCCAGTTGTTTTATTCAATATAGGGTTTTTACATCAAAATCATAATTACTTTTACTCAAATTGATACTTACTATTTTTAATTTTTTTAATGTAAATCACATTTACTTGCTAACATGTTTGCAATATTATAACTTTTTTTACTGTTCACTCACGAAAAATCAAATATTCCTATTTTACCCCAATCTTCTTCCACTAACCCTAGTCTCCTCCATTCTCCTCTTTTATAAACCAAAATCCTAACCCTAACCCATGGCCGCCACGTCCCCAAACCCTAGCTTGAATCCTAGTTCCCACTTGAGAAGGAATGGAAGAGTGGGAGGTCGGGCAGGAAGAGGCAGGACGAGAGAAAGGGGAAGGGGAGTTGGGGGAGGAGGGAGAGGAACGATGGGAAGAAGAGGAGGATGAAGAGGCTAGGAAGCAGAACTACCTTTTGGGTCTCCAAATAAGAAGTATGCGATGATCTTCGGATCATCAGAAAAAGAAGTCGTTGTAAAAATAGTAGAGTTAAGAATTGTTGAGAGTTGTTGTAAAAGTGGTATTGTATTGTAGTCATTTTCAGGTAAACTGGTATTGTACCAATTTTTGACTACAACGTCTTTGAACTGAAGAGGCTTCAAGAGCTGAAAGTTTCCACTCCAGATACTAATGCTCATCTTTCTGCATTAGAAAAAATAATCAAGGAAAAGAA
>JBAKGM010000001.1:19331521-19344028 GCA_037177215.1 Asparagus racemosus
CGTAAAATAGAGATCCCCGCGTTTGTTCAAAAAGAAGGGAAAAATATAAAAGTTGTAATTTTTATTTGATATTTCTCATTGTAAAAGTCCTTATAAAAAGGCACGCTGTAATCTTGTAATTTGTTATCAAAAGATAAATTTGTAACAGGTTCGTTTTACAGATCAACGAGAATGTCTCCCGTAACTGTTTTTCCCGCAAACAGTAACATCGGATTGTTCCTCGTGGAATTGTGAGAGGAACTTAGATTCTAAGTCTGCTAAAGATCTGATTAAACCTTCAGGCAAATTTTAAAACCAATCAAAGGCTACCCCCTAAAGGGTGCTAATATACAGACGCGCCTTAATGACTTCGTTACCCACTACATTTCTAGTTTGATGGTGGAAATAGTAGATATGTTAGTTCGGGGAACCTTTACTATCAAACGCATGTAGCGTAGGTGGTTTGAACTTCATCATGTAAGGAACCATTTCCCACTCTATAGGATAAGGTCGGATGATCCCAACCTTCTTGAGCTCCATTTGTTGAGAAAGAACATTGAGCTGCTTTTGAATATCTCCCAAGGCTTTCACTTCCTTGTTTGGCTTTGAAGGTAGCATCATTCCAGATCTTGAATGTTCAAAATCCACATTGTTTTGATGCTCCTGATCTTCTTCTGGGGGATCTTTACCAATTATCCTCTTTTCTGTTGAAGAGCTCGCTTGAGGGTTAGAGGCTAGTAGGAGTTGTTCAATCATCTTTTCTAGACGTTCGATCCAGTCATCTGAATCTTTCTTTTGAACCACCATTTGTGCAAGAATATCTTCTCGATCCATTGCATTTACTTCTCATTGTTGTTCTTAGTTTGAACTAGGAGTTGCATTCGACACTATGGCGGAGTTGGCATCGTTAGGAGTAGATTGATGCATTTGAGAAGAGGGCTGATGCATTTGAGAAGAGGCCTGTGGCGTCTGCGCTTGAAGAGAAGAGCAGTCGAAAGGAATCGCTGCTCTTCTTCTTAATCTTGTGTTGCGGTAGACACCTTCAGCTTTTGGAAGTATGGATTCAATGCTAGGAGAATATATTGGACCAGGCAAGCTATTTGTGCTTTCTTCGTCCTCTCTGGAAGTTACACTTGTCATATTGACAGTGAATACTTGTGTTTTGCCTCTTCGGGCATGTAGTCGTCTTTTAGTTCAAACTTTTAAAAGCTTAGGAACATGACCGAGATGTTTGAAGACTAATTCTCTGCATTGACAACTCTTTTGAATTGTCGAGACCACTTCTCTGAGGGTCACGCAGTGCTGACATTGGCGAGCTCTCTTTAGAGTTATGAATTCTCTTAGATCAATATTGGTACCAATTTCGCTGGTCTCGGCCTTGGAGCGTGAACGTCGCTTACGATGACACTGGCTAGATGTTTGTTTAGCAGAATCACCAGTGATGATATTATTCCCTTGATGGAATTTAGATGAGGAGTTACCCCTACTCTTAGCTTCTATCGGGGAAGCATAGAGAGCATTGTGAGATGCTTTGAATCGAACTCCTAAAGGAGTTGAAGACTGAAGTCCGAGATCAAATGTGGTAACATCTTGATCTTCGCTCAAGGCAAGAGTCTTTGTTCCTTTGCTCTTGGCGAAGTTTGTTTGGCTTCCAGCTAAGATCAAACTATCTTCGGTGAAGGTGGCCTTTCCACACACAGGGGTCATTTTGGACCCGACATTCGCACTGTGATGAATTCTATGATAACTATGTACAGTTGCTGTCGAAGAGGTTTTGTTCATGTAAATGGATTCCTCGAATTTCACTTGGTCAAATTCAATGACTAGCATTTCAGCAAAAGACCCAAGGGTTTTAGTGTCGGTGTGTGACACAATCTTCTCGTCGAAGGAGAATAAAGTCCCCAGCAGAGTCGCCATTCTATTTCAGGTCTTTAATATTGCAATTAGCTCAGATTACAATAGAAAGATTACAATAAAACGAAGAAAAATTTTATATTTCCTAGGGTTCTTTTCTGTGTGCCGGCGGAGCGTCAATCTTGTACTCCATTGACACACCGATTAAGACGACAAGTCTTCTACTGTTGATGAGAGTTGGATTGCTTGCAAGATAGCTCAGTCTTATCTTAGCAATATCTCTCAATGAGATCGCAAGTGCGATGCGTGTGGGAGTTTTTATTTAATGGCTAACCAATTTGATCTTTTCTTGGAAGCTCTTAGCTTTTAGCTTGCTCTTACCTTTTTTTGGCCTTTAGTTGCTTTGAAAATGTGTGATCTCCTCTCCTTTTGTAGGCTAAAAGAGAGAGTTAGTGGCCCCTTAATTGTGGGTTAAATGACCATTAAAGTAGGAGATAAATGGGGGAGAGGTTATTCCCTTGAAAATAGCTCTAAAACGGCTATTAGGCGGACTTCGTGGACTTGGCCAAGCTCATTGAAGACGTGGGGGAAGGTCGCTTCAGGTGCGGGCGAGGGTCACTGCGAACGTGGGGACGCCTTCTTCAGAAGTGGATGACTTGGTCCACTCGAGTTGACGTGGGCGGAGTTCATTGGTTGGTGAGCTTCATCTATGAGTTTGAATTTGAAACAGAATTCAACTCTAGGCTTGGTTGACTAATGATGCCTTTCGATTCGGTTGTGGTGATCGACTCGTGTTTGACTTGGTCAGATCGATTCGATATGCGCTGCATGGCGAGGGTCACTTCAATCATCAGGCGACCTTCGCTACAGCTTGTTGTGGGCTTAACTTTGGGCTCATTCGAAGTATTTAGCCTATGAGCCTTCACTTCTTGAATCCAAGCTGATCATCGGTCTAAGTGAAAATACATTTTGACCATCTACATATGTCTGACCCCAGTGTAAGATGTAAGCAGGTCGACTCATCTGTGTGATACGAGACAAAGATAAAAGACGTCTTCAAGTCAAGATGTTGATTCCGGGCCGAGTCGAAAGGTGTCTTCAGGTCGAATTCAGTGGGGGATGGTCCATAACAAGGAATGATCAGTAGTCTTGTCAATAGTGTTTGCATTTAATGCCGAACAGTTCGGCGCCCATACTCTGCCACCTAGTTGCCCTCGCATTTAATGCATGGTTAGGCATCGTAATGACTCCTCGGACAATGCCCGCATTCCCGCCATTCTATCACCGTCGTATTAAATGTGATGAGTACAACTCTCCGCCTCCAACCAATCACCTGCGGACATGTGTAAAGTTACGGCGCGGTGTCAGATCGACTATTTGACCAGGTTACCAAAATACCCTCGCAAAATTCCTATAAATAGTATCAACTTTGCTATTCTAAAGTACGCCTAAAAAACCCTAAAGACTACATTCTGCTTTTCTTTTTAGATTATCAGACTAGTCATTAACATGAACGTCGGAGGGCACGCTAGAGGAAGCAACCTCTGAGGCCTCTAGTCTTTGTTATTTTGTGCAGGAAGCTGCAGTTCAGCACCTTCAAAATAACCAACCATTAGAGGAGATTAAGGGACCCCAAATTCATCCTTACCTCTCCTAAATCACATACTAATTTCCCTACACCAACAAGAATCATTCTCTCTATCAATTTGGTCATCCAAGACGTTTATCCTAACTCCAGATTAACATTTGCCAGCATCCATCATGATGAATCTTTAACTTGTGTGGCCATTTTCGTACCACAAACCAGGACCAAGCTTTAGATTGCTACGAAATAAAGGCTTTTAGACCTGGTCCCATAAAGACTAAGACCTATTCTTCGTAATTGACATTAATTCAGCCTACAACTCATATATTTATATATAACATATACCAATAGTCTGTTGATTATCTATATAACTATATAATGGAAATATTGAGGGTTGACAAAAATAAACAAGAGATGAACTTTTCCTCCATTCTCATTGTATTTAAAAGGGCACAATTGTAATTTTATAAGAGAACTTTTTTCTTTCTTTTCTTTTCTCTTTCTTTTTTCTAGAACTTTCGAAAATGATGATATGAGCTTATTTTTAAAGCTCATTAATAACATACCCGTTACATTGCATATTAAAAGAGATATAAATATGAAATGATAAATTTTTCTTTAAAAAAGCACATAAATAAATACAACAAAAATAACAAGTAGAATGTCAATATGTTCTAATGAAAATATTATCGAAAGTATATATCTAGATAATTGGGCTAAAAAAATAAAAATAATAACTTGAATTAAATATAAAAAATAGACACTTCTAAAGAATATTATTTAAGAAAATTATGTCATCGCTCAAATTGAAATATTTATCAGTCAATTTCAAATAAGATAAATAAAATGCAGCTTATTAAATGAACAAACGTCATAAAAAGCTCTTGAAAAAAAATTGCTGAACCTGTAGGGCATTAAAGTGACACATTTTATATAAATATTAGAATATTTAAGCTTTAATTGCCGTTGCGCGTGCATTGCAATAGTGGTAGTATATATGAAAAGACAAAGTCATACAACATTTTCAAAAAGAAAGTGAACATGCACAGACCTTTAATTGATGGATAACGATCCACGTCTTCTAGAAAATTGATTGCTTTTGAATTTTAGTTAGCTTCAAAAGGTTTGCTAAATAAAAATCGTTATGAGCATTCCTTGAGCTAATGTTTATGACTTTAAACTTAAAAATAAGTTGGACCAGATATAAAGCAAGCGGAGATGATTAAGTTTCAGTGATTTTGATTTTTTAAGATAATGGCGGTGGTAATCTCAGATCAGATCCCGCAAATCACGGAAATGGAAGTTTCTCTGATGGCTAGGCAGAGGAGTCCAACTTTCCACCACGTTTTGGAGAGCTAATAGTGCAAATATCACCTTTCAGAAATTCATTTTACATATTTAACACCGCAGCATTTCTTTGATACTTTCGTGATCCACAAGCTACAGAGCAACTCGTAACATTCTCTCCATCTAACCACATAAAATAAAGTTTATCTTG
The DNA here is from genome assembly GCA_037177215.1 of Asparagus racemosus. Taxonomy (NCBI): domain Eukaryota; kingdom Viridiplantae; phylum Streptophyta; class Magnoliopsida; order Asparagales; family Asparagaceae; genus Asparagus; species Asparagus racemosus. Next base: position 19,336,438 of record JBAKGM010000001.1, read on the forward strand.
GGAATATATTCTATACATAGTGGTGATGCTTACCAGGGACGTGGTCAATGTATCATAGTAAAGGATAAGACGATGAATCGGGCTATGACATAAAACTGTTTAGTTTTATTCATCAATGAAAATTTCAAAAATGCTTGAATGAAAAAGAATTTTTGCATACGTACTCTAAATCTACCGTATTTGAAAATTATTGCTAATTTAGGTATATGCTAATTTCCTCAAAATCTCTTGTATTGATTTTTTTGGACCCCTTACTTTTCAAATATCACATATACCGTTCTTTATTGAGCTAGTGTGAGAGAGAGAGAGGGAGGAGATACATGTTAATTACTTAATTTATTATATCCTATAAATTCTCCTTTCTTCTCCCTCAAACTAACTATAAATTGATAATGTTAATGAAAAATGGGTAGAAATTGGCCGCTCAATTTTCTAAATAAGCTACTAAGAGGTAGTTGTGCGGTGAGTCTTTTTAGTATGAGTCTCACTGCTTCTATCTCTTGATAACTCATTTCACTAAATGAGCTGCCACTTTATAACAATTATATACAAAAATTAATTAAATTAATTAGAATTTATGAATAATATTGAAAATTGAGGGGCAGAAAGAAGAAAACCAATACGATAGATTTGGGAATAAAAATACTTAGATTTGGAGGCTAACTTTGGAATAGGGTAAATATTACGGTACCCCTTGAGGTTTGACAGTTTATCACAAAACTCTCTAAGGTTATTTTTTTCGTTTCAAAACACCCAACAGTTAAAAAAACTGATAAAATCTCTTTCTCTTCCAAAACTGCCCCTTCTTCCTTTGAATATACTTTCCCCTTCTTTCAAAGGCATGAAAAAGATTAGAAACTGAAAATTACATTGAATATGTGCTAAAATCAAAGGGTTAGAGGCATTACCTTGATCTTCTATTAATTTTCTACTTGTCAATGGTTGTAGTTACTTAGTTTGATGTGAAAAGAGGGAACTAGGTTTTGAGAAAGAAGAGAAGCTTTATTGAGGGGTATTTTAGGAAAAAAAAATTAAATGGATTTTTATTATTTTTTAAACGACAGGGGGTGTTGTAATAAAAACAAATAATCTGTTAGGGAGTTTCACAATAGGGGCCTTCATAATAATTACCATTTGCAATATTATAGATTTTGGGGAAAAACCCAATATTAAGAAGAGGAACAAAGCTACCTGTCTATAAAATTCCCACCCCCGCTCTCCGCAGACCGCGTATTCCACGCTCCATTCTAGAGAGAGAAATCACAAACCAGAACGTCTCTACAAGAGAGAGAGAGAGAGAGGGAGAGGGAGAGAGAAACTCACCTACAAAAGGACGAAAATACCCCTCACCGGCCTTCAATGGACGAAACCCTAACCTCCGGCGCCAGCGGCCGCATAATCCCCGTCTTCCACCGATTTCTCGGCTTCTTCGTCTTCCTCCACTCCCTCCTCCTCTGGCTCCTCCTCCTCCCCCGCCGCGGCCGCCGCAACTCTCTCCCCAAGGCCTCATCGCCGCCTCCGTCACCCCGCCGGCGATCCTCCGCCAGATTCCGGCGGGCGGAGGAGGAGGATGTTAGGAGGAGGAGATCCCTGGCCGAGGGTTTGGAAATGGGACGGGGAAAGAGCTTCGTTATCGAGGGGAGGCTGAGGAACACCATCTTTTGCCGGTCGTGGGCCCCGGTCGGTGGCGATCTTAAGTAAGTTCCTTGATTTTGGTAAAATTATGGCTAGGGTTTGGGTCAAGGTTCCTACAGCTGTCCGTCGTGCTAATTGCATTCTAATAAGTATAAAAGGTCATAAATTTGCTTAGAAATGGGTGAGTTCCTTTTACTTGTCTAGTTAGTTTTAATGTGTTTTTTGCACTTCACTTTTTATTGTGTGTGGTAAAATTCTGGCCTTTGATGCGGTTGTGAAGATGTTATCCTAGTGGGTGCTTTGCTGTAGATTTTGTTTTCCCCCGCTAGCTTGACATTGCTAAATCTCGAGATAGTAGTTCTTAGGTAATGATTCAACTGCAATTGTCTTGAGTGTTTTTATTCCTTATATTATTGACATTAGTTTTCTTCACTTGGTCTGTTGATTGGTCATGGTGGTGTATATGATATTGTTTCCTTGCCAACAGTTATTGCACTTCAGATTAGAATTACACTATTGTTTGAGGCTCCGCTTATATTTTCCACAGCATTCCATTTTCGCCTCGTGGCTATGCTGTAAAATATTAATTCTTAATTGCATCAATTATTCTTTATTCTTTTTTTGCCCTTCCAAGTATATGCTTTCCTAATGCCACTGCAATATTCTGTGGCGTCGGAATTCATGTTAAGTCTGTAATTGCACAACTGTAGCATTTGTTGCCTGCTACCTTACTATCTGGAACCATTGACCAGTCTCTTACTTCGTCAAATATTATGATCAAGCAAAATATTTCTATATTTCTGTTCAAATCAAATAATAAGAGTAGGCATTGTCTTCCATTTCTTGTGCTTTGAACTGGTTGCTACTTTTGTTTTCTTTTTTTATTATCTTTTAAGATATGAATTCTTTATGTAAAGATTTTGGAGAGGATCCATTCTTATATGGTGTCGTATGAACCACAAGGCGAAAGTCTGAATTAATTCTGTAGCTAATAAAATGTTTTTGTAGTACTTCTGCAAATTCGTACTTATTAGGTGCTTTTTTTTTGCTGGTCTTTTTTTAGATGCTGGAAAAAAGTATCAACCAACATTTGTTTTTGTTTTTCCTTTTGGTTTTGCAGGGCTATTCTGGTGATTATACACGGCCTCAATGAACATAGGTAAGAAACATGTAGGTTGATAATGAGCGTGACCCTCTAAAGCATTATTGTTTTTAGCAACCTTAGGTTCATATCATAATATTTCAATGCAGTCCGTTAGACTCTGTCTGGACGGTTGTTGGTGTCAGGCTTGTTCTAGAGAATGTTTCCTTTTCCTTAATGGAGGCAGTGGCTTGCGTGAACTGTGATCCTGGAGTCCTGAAAATGACCAGTTTCCAGTCCCTATCAAATGGTTGCTATTGTGGTGGCTGATTTTTTCGCTGTACTCTTTTTGGTTATATTTTGGAGGTTTAGGGAATTTGGTCTTCCTACCTGTCCATAGGATGAAGACATCCATTGTTATAGCCAGTTATATGAATTGCGATACTAATTTGATGCTTTCTATTTCCAGTGGTAGATATACAGAGTTCGCAAAGCAACTCATGACGTGCAACTTTGGAGTATATGCAATGGATTGGACAGGTAGACACCTTCTACACTGTTCTCTGGCACCGCTCTGTTTTGTCCCTTTCTTGCAAAATTTTTTAGACTCCCATCAATTTCATTACAAGATTGTAAAAGCCAATTCAAGCTGAAACTAATTTTCTACACATGAGAGAGTCTAGAAAGGGTGATCTTTACCTCCAAATGATATGTGACATGAGAGAGTCTAAAACGGGTTATCTTTATGGCCAAATGATACATGCATAAATCCACGTTAAATATTCTTATTGTCCCAGTTTCTGGTCCGTCCATGTTATTTTCCTTTATTATTTTCGGAAAATGTATATTGTGTTACGTTCAGTCTACAAGTTTAGCAGCATTAGAATGAGATGGAGAGTGGAAACCCTGGTTTGTCTTGGACCTTGGTGAAGTAGCAACAAGGCCCACCTTTCATTCTTCTGATAATAATACGAATAGTGTGCTATCAGTAGTAGTATTAGCATTACTTGTTGTTATCAGCTTTCTTCCGTTCATGGTCATCTGTCATTTGCCTCTAAAGATTAGTATGGGAAGCAGTAGAGTTCTTGAAACTATTACCATATGTGGTTCCTTCAATGCAATGGCTCTTCTGGAAATACCCTATGACTATCTCAAAGCACAAACCGATAATGTTTGGTCTTTCATAGATTCTCTTTTTGATTTTAAGGTATTCAGACATTTGTTAGATGTTTACAACTGGTTTATCTTTTAAAATTTCAGGTCATGGAGGCAGTGATGGACTGCACGGATATGTTCCTTCACTAGATCATGTTGCTGCCGATGTTGTAAGTTCTTCTTCCTACTGGATCTGTGAGTACTTTATCTATGTGCATAAACTTGCTGGCATGCTATGCATGTTACTGACTAAGAAGATCAGTAATGAAATACAATTATATTTTATGATTATAAAATGATAATACCTGTTTAAAGTTAGTAATGAAACAATTTTTTTTTTTTTATGATGAAATGAATATAACTATTCCCAAAAGTGTCTACTTTTCTTTGAGAAGAATTGATTTTATTTTATTAGAAAGAAAAACAGGAAGTGTTGGTTAAATTAGAACTTACTGAATTAAATTTGTATATTTTGAGTAAAGAGAAAGATAAGAGATAATAAGCTAGGTAAATTGATACTCGTCCAAGTGATTATCCAGATATATTATGTTTGAAGAGAGTAGAATACCATGAAAAAACAGTGAATCAATCTTAGGTTTCTATAATTTCTAATACTAACTAATCAAATTTCATGCAAATACCATTTATGTTAGGAATATTATCTTCAAAAATAGTATATAATCTCGAGGTATTTGATGAGTAATCTACTTTAATTAATAAAATAATGCATGGCTATAACATAAAAATTCATTTAAAAAGACTGAAAAATAAAATATTTATGACAAGTTTTCTTTTAGTTATTCTTTTTCCTCTTAGTATGAAATTGACAGAAAGATTCTTTTTCAAATATATCAGCTGGTCCTTTTATATGTTGTATGTATTAGTTCAGTGCACTGTAGCATATATAATGATAAGTATCTAGCCCTACTTGCTTATGAAATCACTTTCATTTTCTGTCTCATACTACAGGGAATTTTACTTGAAAGAGTCAAGTTAGAAAATCCTGGTGTTCCTAGCTTTCTTCTCGGTCACTCTACAGGAGGAGCTGTGGTTTTAAAGGTAATGTCAGGATAAAGAGCTTGATTCTACTCTTTTTAGAATATGTATATTTTTAGTGCTTATCAGTAATCATAGAACAATACAGGCAGCTCTACGGCCTCATATCGAGGCTATGTTGGAAGGAGTGATACTAACATCACCAGCACTTCGTGTAAAGCCAGCTCATGCAATTGTTCGGGTAATTTATTCTTGCCTCTAGAGTAATTTCTACATTAATGCACATGTATAACTGGTCAAGTATTATTTATTAGATTATATAGCTACTAATTTCAGTGTCATCCAGTTGTCGGGGTAGTTTATTCTTGTGTACTTCTAGAGTAATCTCTACATTATGTACATATATAGCTGGTCAAGGTATCGTTTATTAGATTATATAAGCTACTAGTTTCAGTGATTCATTTCTACTTTATAATCCAAAGTGAGTGACATTCATGCAGTAAGATTTTGCTTTGGGGGGGGGGGGGAAACCATCCTCCTGAGGTAAGATTTGGCGATGATTTTCTTGGCCACATACAAGCTTTAGTTATATTGCAGAACCTTCTTTTTAGTTTCTAAAGACATTAATTATGTCAACTGATAAAAGGTAAATCCCATTTCCTCATAGTTTTGAAATTTTAGCTCATTATAATCATCACCGAGCAAAGATAGGAAATGAGAAAGATGGTGTTTTTGAGTGACTGAGATTATGCAGGAAGCAAAATAGTTTTCCTGAGTAATTACCTTACCATCATTCAAGACAAAATATTACACCATAAATTGGTCTCTTACATCCAGCATTAATTCCAAGAAAGCTTCTGTACTGTATTTATTTCTTGCTGTAATTATAGGTCAACAGTAAATTTGATTTTATTTGCCACAAAAAAGGAAATCTTTTTCCTTTTGCCGAAGGAAAATGAATCAAAGTGGTTTTCCGTGTATCTAACGCATCCTCTCTGTCTTGCAGGCTGTGGCTCCTATATTTTCCTTGTTAGCCCCTAGGTTTGCCTTCAAGGGAGCTAACAAAAGGGGAATACCAGTATCAAGAGACCCTGCAGCAATGCTAGCCAAGTACTCTGATCCTTTGGTGTACACAGGACCAATTAGGGTTCGCACCGGCCATGAGATTCTACGAATATCATCCTTCCTGACTCAGAATTTAAGCTCCGTTACTGTACCTTTCTTAGTTCTCCACGGGACTGCAGATAGAGTAACAGATCCGTTGGCCTCACAAGATCTCTATAATGAGGCTGCCTCGAGATTCAAAGACATCAAGTTGTATGAAGGCTTCTTACACGATCTCCTGTTTGAGCCTGAGAGGGAGGAAATAGGGTTCGATATCATCAACTGGATGGAGAGGCGATTACAGCAGCAAAGATTAATGTAGGGAAGAAATCGGGGAAGTAAATGGTTCATGGATTTCCTGGCGAAAGCCATAGCTCAGGAGATTATTGTAGCTTGAACATTGTTAATCCAATTTTTATGGTTGATGTTTGTAAAAGCTTGTGAATGTAAATAAATCTATTAATAGTTGTTAAGAACGCACCTTGTTCTGTTTTTCATTGTTATATTGCAATTGTGCCAAACTCCCAGATATAATAATAATTGATAGATAATTAACTATTGGACTCGTCGTTCGGAGATATTGCTGAGACTTGAGTGATGGTCAAGTTTTTTTGTTCCTACTGCTTGACGAAGCGATGCATATCAAACTGCAAGTTCAGTTCTGTTCTTTCGTCTGGGAAACTGTCCTCCAAAACAGCTTGCGCTTCATCACTTCTGTCAAATGAATCAGGTGAGGTGGCATGCTGATGTGTCAAATGATCAGCAATGAGCTGCCAAATACTAGTACTAAATTAAGGGCGATTTGGTAATTATATCTAGTCATCTCTTCGAAGATTGGGATCCTTCGCAAGATTATTGTCTTCCCCAGGTGTGCAACCTGCAAACAAATGGGTCATAAATGGGCGGTTTTGGTTGGGTCTTGGTTGGATCATAAATGGGTGGGCACATTTATGACCACTTAACCATTTATGACCCATTTAGCATTGGGTCACTTCTCACCCACCAATTTACTAAATGGGTGGTTTATGGGTGTCCGATAACTCATTTAGCTATGGTGTTTTTTTTATATATATAAGCTTCAGGGGTTTACTTGTAAATGTGAGGGCACACTTGCAAATTTGTTAAGAGGTATTTTGCAAACTCGGGGGGTTTTATGCAAACTAGATGGTTTTTTTTGCAAACTATTGAGGGGCTTTCTGTAAATAGTTTTCTGCAAAGCTTTAGGGAGTTTTCTGTAAACTTTCAGGAGTTTTTCTGTAAACTTTCAGGGGTTTTCTGCAAACTTTCAGGCTATTTTCTGTAAATTTTCAGGGGGTTTTCTGCAAACTTTCAAGGAATTTTATGCAAACTTTCAAGGGGTTTTCTGCAAATGTTTAGGGGGTTTTCTGTAAACTTTTAGGGGGTTTCTGCAAACTTGCAAACTTTCAGGGGGTTTTCTGCAAACTTTCAGGGGGTTTTCTATAAACTTTCAGGGGTTTTTTTGCAAACTTTCAGGGAGTTTTTTACAAACTTTCAGTGGGTATCGGCAAACTTTCAAGGGGGTTTTCTGTAAATTTTCAAGGGGGTTTTCTGCCAACTTTGAGATGACTTCACCCGTAAAAGAAATAAATTGAATGATAC
>JBAKGM010000001.1:19420868-19443761 GCA_037177215.1 Asparagus racemosus
GATATGTCGCTCCGTTGACGTATACGCCTCGTCGACTTAGTTCATATATTCGTCGACCCGCTTCATGCGTTTTGTGGCGTGATTGTGTCGTCAGCTGTTCTTGGTCGCGTCGGTCGATGGTTCGTTAGTTGCGAACCCACCTTCACGAGTCTGGTTCGAGCACTGATAAGCGATTTTCAACGCCTACAGCGACAGAGTATGCAGAGTTCATCCGATTGATTGTCCTGAACTAGGGTTAGCTCCTGTTGGAGTCTTTTGATTTTAGCTCCTCTATCGAGGAGCATCTTTGATCTATGTGACGTTGGCGCAGACATGGAGAAGAAGAAGAAGAAGATGGATGGAGCAATGAGAACGAATGAGGATGGCTACTATTTATAGCTAATTTCAAATCTTAACTCTCGAGGCAATCATATCTTTCCGTGATCTGATTGGACTGGACAAAGAGGCTTTGACTTAGCCAAAAATGCGGTCAAATCCATAGCAAATCTCATGGGTTCTTCAATCAAGAGATCTCAGCCACAAATAGTGGCACATATTTAAAGGCAAATCATAACAAACTTTGCCAACCAGTGAAAGTCGCTAGATGACAAGCTTCACTCATAACAGCTCAAAATGAACTGAGCTTCGCCAATTAGTGAATGTCGCCAATCAGCGAACTTCGCTCAGCAAACACAAAGTCTAGCAACCTTCGCTCGTACCCTAAAATCAGTTGAACTTTACTAGTTTCACAGCATCGCCCCAACAACAAAAATAGTGAATGACGTTCTAAACGTGGATTTGGATAAATGCAAACATCATCGAACCTGCGACCCAGCCTACGACTAAGAAAGCTACGTTCAACAATACACCTCTGGCAACCAAGTGGATGAATGAAGACAAGTTTTCACCCAAACAAGGCAACTCAAGCTACATTCAACAGTACACCTCTAGCTACTTAGCCAAAGTATTTCAATCCCTGTTACAAACTGGATGTAGGATCCTGAAAACTTTAGGGGGAGGGGGTCTTCTAGATGATGAAAATGTATTTTCACTTAGGCCAACGATCAGCTTGGATCCAAGAAGTAAATACTTATGGGCTAACCACTTCGAATGGGCCCAAAGTCGAGCCTTTAACAAGCTATAGCGAAGGTCGCCTAAAGACTAAAGTGGATCTCACCAAGCAACTCATGTCGACTTGACTCGATTTAGTCAAACACGAGTCGACCCCCACAATATGCCTTAGGCCAAGTTGAATGGTGTCATTGGCTGACTCAGAGCAAAGTTCATCAACTCGACTCAATCAAACCAAATGTCGGTTGATTCCCAAACCGACTCAAACAGGTATCATTAGTCATCCCAGCCTAGAGTCGAACTCTGTGCCAAGTTCAAACTCGTAAGCGAGGGTTGCCGACTAAAGAACCTCGCCCATATCAGTTCAAGTAGACTAAGTCATCTACCTCCGAAGAAGGTGTATCTACGTTCGAGGCGACACTCGCACACACTCATGGTGACCCTCGCTCATGCCTTCAGTGAACTCCACCAAAACCATGAAGCTCGCCCAAATAGTAGTTATGAGAGCTATTCTTGAGGGAAAACGCCCCCCACTATCCCCTGTTTTAATGGCCACTAACCCACATCCTAAGGAGGCCATTAACTCTTTTTTTTTTACCTATAAAAAGAGAGGAGATCATTCATTCGACACACACATGGAAAGAGCTCAGAAAAATAACAACGAGAGACACACACGCAAAGGCATATCATGAAGAGAAGGCGGAGCTAGCTTCTATGTGATCCAACCCTCACAATAGTGAAAGACTCGTAGGTCTTAATTCAGTCCGTCAACGGAGTACAAGATCGATGCTCCATCAGCACGCAATCAAGAACCCTAGGAAAAATAAATTTTTGTTTGTTTCATTGTAATCTTTTATTAAAATCTGCATTAATTACAATATTAAAAAGACCTGAAACAACGGGATGATTTTTCTACTTTATCGGGCTTTTCTAAGTGACCATGTAATGTGGTTTGGGCCAATGGATTCCGACTGAATTGGGCATAGGTCATTAAGCATAGAATTACTTCTTTGCCTTAATTACTTAGTCCTCTTATACTTAGTAAGATATAATCACCTTAGAGTTTAACATTTTTATTAGTGCTAATTTTTTTGCACTCTATTTTTTCCCCTTTTTTGGGGTTAGTGTTAGTGTTTGTGTGTGTATCTGTGTGTAAATTATGAAATAATTAGATCAAAAGGACTTGAGAAGTTGACATCCACTCTAAGTTAAGCATGAAAAAATTTTCTTATTTCAAATAAAGTTCTAAGTTTGAGCTATTGTAAAGTATTATACTTTAAAAATTATTTCTTAAAATTTTATTTAGATTTATTACAAAAAGACTAATTTAAATATAAAACTAACTAAGAACGAGATAGTTTAAAAATTTATCAAGTAAATTTATTATTTTCAACTTAAACATGTTGACAAGTGACAGATTTTTTGTAATATATAACAAGAAATGACTATACCATCCCTACATTTAAATGTTGCATGGACTTCAAGGCACACATAAATATCCAAGGCAAAAGATAAATCATAAAACAACTCCTGTACAAGTGCTAGGACCAACAGTGTCGTCCCATCCGCCCTGGAAATCGTCTGTCTGTAGCGGTGTGACAAAGGTCTGAAGCTCAGGTGGGGGTCTAGCTGCATCACCATACACACTCTGCCAGTGGCTAACCTATAGAGAAGAATCATAGTATAAGTGGTGATGATGATGTAGACAGTGGTGAGTTTGAGATTAAAGTTTAGAAAAAGATTGAGTAATATATACCCTGGCTTGAGATTTCCTAAATTGAAGTTGGATGTGAAAACTGATGTGTTGTTAAAATAGTATTAAGACTACAAGTGCACGATCAAATTATAGGACAGATATAATGTTGATTGTAGGTGTTGAAAATTACCTATAAGTCCCCAAACATGACTCATGACAATAGATTGACGATCGATGAACCATCTGATGATACAACGGCGAACCATTGACGGCGAACCGTGGACGACATAACCATGTCACAAACGCATAAAGGGAGTTGACAAACGCATGAAGTGAGTTGGTGAGGCATGCAAGTCAGCGAAGCAACAAATCATAGAATAAATCCAACTACGAAGCTTTAGATTAGCGAATATCGATGAGGCGGAACCAACCGAACTCGAGAATCAACAGAACCGAACCAACTGGACTCGAGAATAAACAAAACAAACAACTGGACTTAGAAAATGACTGGAAAAGGCCACGTGGGTGGCTCAGTGGCCGAGCCACAAAATGGTGGCTCAGCCGGGTCAGATCTGGGCACAGATCTGACCCGTTACCTGCATTGTGAAGCCTATAAATAGAGGATGGGGGGCCTCATTTTCACAAATCTGGACTTTTTGCAAGCGAGGGAGACTCTATCGAATTCTAGAGTGATCTACACTTAGATTCGAGATCTTGGCAAGCCCGTCAACACATGAAGTGAAGAAGTTTGAAAGATCACCGGATCAGATCTACACGTGATTCCTCTAGATCAAACTTGGTTTTGATCCCGAGAAGAGTAGTGACTTTGGTTGGTCGATTTCACTCACTTAGGCAATTATTTCCTTCGTGAAATAATCCTCTCGATCGTGTAGATCTTAGATTTGAGACTAGATTCCAATCATGCGGTGGTCCACGGATAAACCCCCACACTGTTAATGATCCCACGCAAGCAGGAGACCGATAAACGGGGTCCTGCATTTGTTTTGGGGAAAAAGTTGTAATTTTTACTTATTTTAATTTTCATTGTAACTGAGTCTTATAAAAAGACGAGTTTTATTTGAATTCATTTGTAATTGTATAAAGCTGTAATGAGTTCAAGTTCAATGAAGATCGACGTGACTTTTCCCGCGAACAAGCTGGCAACCGCAGTGGGAGCCAACGATCTCACGGACAAGATCGTCGTGTCACAACTGCGGATTGTGATCCCGGTCGAAGAGGGGGTCAAATATGAGTTCAACCAATAAAAGTTCGAGGAGTACTTGTCATCCTCGTCTAGATCGTCCTCTCCCCACAAGTTTAGGAAGATCTCTGCTGCATGGAAAATCTGATAGTCATCAGATACAGAATCCCAAGGCGAGGATCCCAGCTCTACAACTGCCAAAGTTGCAGATCCAAACTCTTCTGTGCAGGATATAACCGTCGATGGTGTGCTAACTCTCTCAAAGAGAGCCTGCCAAAGGCGACGCCAACGCCTGGTTAAGTAGTTCGCTAAGGCCCTGGTTTTGACAGACGGGATCCACTAGGAGACGGATCTCAAATCCAGAAGAGGTCAAAGGCCTCAACAACGGGTGATTGACAACTCCTCCAAGCCATCAATGAGTGAATGGGTCCGAGTCAAACGAAACTGCTCAACGCTCGAAGAGCGCATCTAAAAGCGCCACGCACTACCTCCGCACGTACGAGCTTTAGTTCAAAAGGCCCAAAAATTGAAGAAGGAAGAAGCGGCCAAGAAGCCACCAATATGTGCCAAGGTTGGAGGCTGAAATCTGAAATGACGGCCCAGACAAGGGCAGAAACGTCAACTAAGGACCAACCACCTCTGGCGGTCACATCCAAGTCTCTGTCCAACTCTATTCACACTCCGGTCAAGCCCGCAGGCTTGCCCGGAGCAAGAAAATGGTGTTAGTGCACCTCAGCCCATCGCCCAATGACCGAGGCAAAATCCCGATGAAGGAACGTTTGGGCCCATTGAAGAGGTACCGAACAACTCAAAGTACTAGGGGTCGCATCCACTACGACAAGAAGATTCCTAGATCTACTCAGGCTATGAATCGAAGTTCAAGGGTCCATCAAGACTTCACACCCACAAAGGTGGATGTCAAGACGAGTCACTTTTGAAAGCTCTAACGTCACAGTTCACCCTCAGAAAGAAACATTTTTGTCTGATAACGATGATGTTATATATAAGGAGTCATGCCAATACACGATGGGTTGCTCCGACATTCAGGCTGATGAGTTGTACTGTCGCGCTGGGGGTACAAGTAAATCCTGAAAGAGGAGCTCCTCAGAGATGAACACGCGTTGTCTGTGTTCCAAGCTGATCAGGGTAGTGTTATCAGAGTGTAACTGCACTAAAATAGCACCAGAGAATTTGTCAGTCTTTGATAGACTTGGCACCGAAATACCAAAACCCAGGTCGAAGCGCTTTCGTAGAAGAAGATCGGTGTCTCAAGGTGATGAATTGCCAAGAGTCACTATCAACTTGACTAGCAAAGGGAAGTCGACACATGCCGTTCCCAGGGTATCTCAACGAATAACATGGTTGCGGACCTGGACTATGAGATGATCCAACTATGGCAAAGTGCAGAGGGGGTTACCCTCAGATGACGAAGTGTCAAACGCTAGCTCCACAATTATTTTTGATAACACGGTTTCCAGCAAGGGAAAACCCCGTGAGGCACTCATGATCAGTGCAGAACAAGTGGCTAAGATGCTTGAAGAGGCTATAGCCGAGCAAAAGGAACTTCAAGCTCGAGATGGAGATGGCTATGCAGAAGAGATGCATGACTAGCAAATCTAAGCGCTAACGAATCGCTAGGGTGAATTAAGTCGTCGCAATAACGTCGACCAAATTGATACTGACACGGACAGGGAGGAAGAGAAAAACATCGATAATCCTCCTGATGAAAAGAATGCGAGGGGTAGCCTCGAGAACGTCAGTGGTAACGTAGTCATCCATGAGAATGAGAAGATAAAAGACCTCGAGAGTCAAATCAACACGTTGATTTCTGCCCAAGAGGTAAAGAAGACAGGTATACCGTGTCCGTACCCAAGGGAGTGGGAATCAATCATGTATCCAGCAAAGTTTAATCTAATAAACTTTACGCCGTTCGACGGGAAGGGTTCACCCACTCAATATTTGATCTACTTCAAGTCCCACCTAGGGGTTATCTCTGGTAACGAGCTCTTGAAGGTTCAGTTATTCGTTAGCACTCTTCGAGGAGCTGCCTTCGATTGGTACCGCCATCTCAAATCGGGGAGCGTTAAGCAACGGTCACAAACCAAACATTCTAGTTGCGGCTGCAGCAACAATTGCAAAAGTGAGTGCCACAGTAATCGCAGCCCTACTGGTAGCAAAAAACTTAACAACAGAAGCCCTCCGCTATAGGGTTCCCCAAAGTCTATTCTTTCAAGGAAGATGAGGTTTCTGGTATCTTCAAATACCTCCTAGAGAACAATAAGATCTAGCTTTCACCGATCGTGAATTAGGAGGAGGCAAATAAGGTCACATATCTAAAGTACTACACATTCCATAGAGCGGCGCACCACACAACAAAGCCGTGCTATCATCTCAAGGATAAGATCCAGGCCTTGATTGATGTAGGGGTCATTACCCCCAAGCAGTCCAAAGAGAAGAAAGTGGGGGCGAACACAATATCCATCAGCTTTGAATCCGTGCCTTTAACTTGGTTTCAACAAAAGCCTGTCATTGAAGTGGGGATGAAGACTGTTTATGATGATCCTCACAGGCAATGCAAAAAGGGGCTGGTGCCACATACCACCTCAAACGGCAAAATTCTTTGGGTTCATCCTGACTTGCTCGAAGATGATCAGAGGGCGACCTCTTCACCTAGGAAGAAGTCAAAGGGCAAGGAAAATTATGCCATGCCACTTCAGCGATTTTGGAGGAGAATGATGAACAGATAATGACATTCTAGCTTTCTGAAGAGGAACATGAAGTCTTCACCACTACGAGTAGACACAAGTACAAATACAAGTACCTCGAAGCTTCTAATCCAAATCCTAAGACACTGACAAAGCTAGAAGTGGCTGACTCCCCCCACGCGTGGTGAAAAATCACAGCAGCAGGCGACCGCCAAGGAGGGCATGGCCAAATTAAAGGATAAGCAACCCCAACATCAAGAGGTTCAAGTCTCGAAGTAGTCCCGATTCAATCGTCTGATTAGAAGGGACAAACTGGGAAGTTCGAGCTCACCGTAGTGCTTAAATGTCATGGCCCAATTGGCAAATATCCCAGTATGGATAACTCTCTATGAGTTATTACGGTTGTCGAAAGAAACCAGAGAGGCCCTTCAAGAAGCCCTGGCTGACTCTGAGGTGTTCCTCACTCAGATCAAGCCAAGACCCGAAGAGCGAGAGTCTTTAGCCCAGTAATGCAACCTCACAACTAAGCAGTTCCCCTGCATGACCTTTTCCAAGGAAGACATGCAGACGAATAATTCAAAGCACGACAGGCCTCTATATTTTACCGGGTACATTGGCTCCAGCGAAGTCAGCCGGATCCAAGTTGCTCTGGGTTTTGCTGTGAGTATCATGCCCCTCCGCCTGATGTATTGCTTCGGGATTCCTGCTAGTAAACTGGTATCTACAAGCTTAGTGATTTATTGATTTAATACCAGTGGGTCTCGACCACTAGGTAAAATCCACGTAAAGTGCCAGATAGAAGATCTGAAGTCTGAAGTCACATGCTATGTGATTGATGCGGAGACTTCCAATAACTTATTATTGGGTCGGCCATGGATCAATAATAATGTGATAGTCCCCTCCACCCTTCATTAGTGTCTAAAATATGTTGACATGAATAATGAAGTCAAGACAGTGGTCGCAGATAAGCAACTATTTAAGGGGTTGGAGAACTACTTTACTGACCCCCTCCTTTATGGTAATGAGTCCGATACTGAATCATCAGCCCAAGGCATGGACAGCAGCGAGGAAGCTGATACTGAAGCTGGGCTTGATTACAATGGTGGTTGTGTCATAAATGATATTGTACCCTTTATAGTCAATCTTGACAATGGAGAATCGTCGGATGATAGTACTTGTTGTCTCTTACTGATGTGATGAAAGGATTGTACGATGACCATGAGTTGCATATGAACATTCGGTCGTCTTGTGTAACACAGAACTGTATTCAGGACTCATTCGGGACAACGTTCATCATTCCGGGTAAAACAAGTGTTGAAAAGGATTTGGTCTATGGTAAAGGAAATGCGATTCCAGCACCAGATCACTTTTTGAGAGAGGATGTTAATGACAATAAGCCTGGCTCTCACCTATTCAGATATAGTCTAGAAGTGTAGAATCTCATGAAGAGATGGGGGTTAGACCTTGCGTAAGGAGAGGGTCATTGTTTCGGACGAGGTCCTCAAGTCCTACCCAAAGCTGCACACGTCCTAAAGGGGAAGCTTGATAATTATTATGGATTCAGGAGAGGATTAGGGTATGTATCTTCTTCCGAAGATGAATGTTGTTGGTTTATCGATAACCAATTATCTGATTCGGGAGATGGATATTCATCTGATTCCTGTGCTTGGGATTCTGAAGTCAGCATTAGTGAAATGTTCAAGGGTCTGATGGTGAATATGACTACAGCCAACCCCACCATGATGGTGGACGATGAGGAGATACCAACATGGGAAGATCCGTGGATCCATCACCTCAATATGCAATATGGAGACCAGTTTGAGTAAAGAGAACCCGGCACCGAGGATGAAGTGGTCTAGGTCATTATGGGTGGTGAAGCACACCCTAAGCCCATATTCATTAGCAACAGTCTCTCCCTAGAAGAGAAAGAAGAGTTGATTGCCAGGGTTCGACCCCAATGTGGCGACACGCCGTCTCAACATCAAGATGGATGCTAAACCCATCAAGCAACAGCAGAAATAGTTTCACCTGCAGATTATGGAAGCGATTGTAGCGGAGGTGAAAAGGCTTATAGACTCAGGCTTTATCAGGGAAGAACAAGATCCAGATTGGGTGGTGAACATTATCCCAGCTCTAAAGAAGAATAAGACGATCAGAATCTACATTGATTACTGAGATCTGAATGCCGCATGTCCAAAAGATGACTGTCCTCTTCCCATCACCAATGTCATCATTGACAATACGTGCTTTGATTCGAGAGAATGTCCTTCATGGATGGTTTTTCAGGTTATAATCAAATCAAGATGCACCCGGATGATGAAAAACGCACGGCGTTCAGAACTCCCCTCGATATTTTTTGCTACACGGTCATGTCATTCGGCTTGAAGAACGCAGGTGCCACGTCCTGGCGAGCGATGACAATGATTTTCCAAGAATATCTTTGGAAAACAGTCGAGTGCTATGTCGATAACTTAGTCGTGAAGTTCCACAACAAAAATGACCACATCAATGACCCGAGGATAGTGTTCGACCTCATGCGAACTCATCAGTTAAAGATCAACCCTACCAAGTCCTTCCTCGGAATGTCCAGCGAAAAATTCCTTAGATTCATCGTCACCACTAAGGGTATTCATATTGACCCAGATAAAGTTAAAGCGATACATGAATTGCAACCCCCAAAGAATCTAAGAGAACTCAGAGGGTTACAGGGGCGATTAGCTTATATTCGGTTGTTCATATCGAACCTCTCTAGAAAATGCCAGCCGTTCTCCAGGCTAACCAAGAAAGGCGTGTCATTTGTCTGGGATGACACCTGTCTAAAGAAATTCGAGGACATCAAAGCATATCTAGCGAATCCTCTCATTCTCGTTACACCACAGTCGGATAAATCGTTCTTGATTTACCCCAAGGCAACGAACCATTCGTTATGTGCTTTACTCACGCAAGACGACAATAGCAGTCATGAATAGGTAGTGTATTACCCGAGCTGGACTTTAGTGGGTGCTGAATCCCGCTATCTGATAATCGAGAAGTAGTGCATTGCGTTAGCTTTCACAATTCAAAAGATCCGGCACTACTTAGTTAGACAGACGATTTATGTTATCTCCAGCATAAATCCAGTCTAGATATTCATGACGCAACTAGCTTCCACGAGTTGGCATTTGGTAAAATCAGCCTTGCTCTTATCTCAGTACGACTTACACTTCACGTAACAGAAGTCAGTCAAGGGACAGGCGATTTGCGATCTCCTGGTAACTAATCTAATGACAGATGCAGCTGAATTATATGATGATTTGTCAGATGAAACCCATGAAGTCAACACTACATCACATCAGTGAATATGGCGATTGTACTTTGACGAATCTTCTCGAGCAACCAATGTGGCAACTACCCCAGGATGCTCTAAGATTTCTTCTGGAGTTGGAGTTGTCTTAGTTTCCCTAAGGAAGCATGTGATGCCTGGGGCTTACTCGCTAACCGAACCATGCTCTAATAATGTGGCCGAATACAATGCGTTGCTTATTGGTCTCAGTTTTGCCAAAGAGTTGGGGGTTTAATATCTCTAATCCTTTGGGGATTCCCAACTCATAGTCTGACAGATCCATGGGGACTACGAAGTTAGGAATCTGGACCTGATTTCGTATCACCAGGTGGCCGTTGAGATGTCAGACTTGTTTGAAGAATTTTTCATCGAGTATATTGCGTGCCTCCCAAACACATATACAGATGCGTTAGCAGCGTTAGCAGTATCGTTAGCGCAATCTCCTAAGACTGAACAGTTAGTCACTGTGAGAACTCACCAACTATTTGTACCGATATATGAGGAGGAGGAGGACGACAGAGGGGTTGTCATCAAAGAGGTGTACACAACCCAAGTCGAACAAGAGCCCCATGATTAGCGTTTCCCTATAATCGACTATGTCCTGTATGGTATTTTGTCAGAAGACGTAAAAGATAGGGAGTCAATCTGACGCAGAGGGCCAAGGTTCTTTTATAATGCAGAGACCCAGACGTTATATCATCGTGGGTACGATGGCTTGCTGCTCCGGTGTCTTTCGAACAAAGAGGCAGAAGAAGTCCTTAAGGAGGCACACGGAGAAGAGTGTGGCGCACACCAACCTGGTCCCAAGCTTTATAATCGTATTAGAATATTGGGATACTTCTGGCCAACGATGATTAATGATGCAATTGAATACGCTCGAAAGTGCCACGTGTGTCAAATACACGCGAATTACATTCATCAACCCCCAGAGCATTTGCATCTTTTGGCTACATCTTGGTCGTTCGAGACGTGGGGGATGGACATTGTGGGTCCTATTTTTCCTCCCTCAGTTAAAGGTGATCGGTTCATTGTCGCAATTACCGACTTGCTTCTCCAAGTGGGCTGAGCAATTCTGCTTAAAGAAGTGAAAGTGAACAATGTCATTAGGTTCATCAAGCATCACGTCATCTACCAACAAGGAGTGCCGAGACAGATCATACATAACAATGGTCCTCAATTCGTTAGCAATGCGTTCATCAGGTTTTGCGAGAAATTTAAGATTCAAGACATCTCGTTGACGGTTTATAATCTCGCTGCAAACAGATTAGCAGAAGCGTTCAATAAGATAGTCATTAAGATCTTGTCGAAACTCATGAAAACCAATAAACGTGATTGGGACGATAAACTCAGAGAAGCACTCTGGGCATATCGCACTGCAATATTCGAGCTACCCCATATTCTTTGGTATACGGGTGTGAAGCTGTACTTCCATTGGAAATCCAAATCGCATCACTTCGTATTGCCCTTGTAACTGACATGACAGCGGAAGAACAATATTGGAGGTGTCTTGAAGAGCTCGAGATGTTGGAAGAATAATGCCTGGAAGCTCAATAACACATCGAGTTTTACCAAGCTAGAATGTCGAGGGATTTTAACAAGAGAGTCTGATAGAGAAGCTTTAAGGAAGGAGATCTGGTCCTCGCTGCTCGACGACCAATAATTCTCGATTCCAAGAAAAGGGATAAGTTTGAACCCAAATGGGAAGGACCATTCGTGATAGACACTGTCTATTCGAACAGTGCGTATCGTTTAATCACCCAAAATGGTGATATGCAATTAATGCCGATAAATGAGAAATTCCTAAAAAAGTACTATCTTTAGTACATTTAGGATAACACATTTTGATGGGAAGTTCCTCATAGAATATTTCACCCATTGTTCTTGAGGATAACCCTAAATCTGTTCTCCACCGTAAATTCTCTCGCTAATCAAATTCATTGACGGTGAGTCCACTAAAAATCTTTCTGATCCAATCCACTAGCAAAATCCCCTCTTGATTCCTTCCACGAATAAGAGGTCCACTTTTAATTTCCTTCGCACTAGAGATAAAATATAAAATTCTTTCTCTCCAGGAGCAAGATCCCTTTGTGATAAGCAGAAGGGTTCTATCATTTCCTCTTCGGTCACGCCTTCCCAAGATTAGGGCT
Source organism: Asparagus racemosus (assembly GCA_037177215.1). Lineage (NCBI taxonomy): Eukaryota > Viridiplantae > Streptophyta > Magnoliopsida > Asparagales > Asparagaceae > Asparagus > Asparagus racemosus. Next base: position 19,432,990 of record JBAKGM010000001.1, read on the forward strand.
GAAATTAGAATTTTATCTCGATAAATGAGAAAGTCTTTTCTAGATCAGGTAGCAAATCCTATAAAAGTGAAAGTTAACTGAATCTCTTCGATTCTCGGAGTGGAGATCTCACTTTTAGTTTTACCTCCTAAGATTCTCGAAGTGGAGAACCCACTTTTAGTTTTCTTTGCACTGGAGATAGAATATAAAATTTCACCAGAAGTAAGAGATAGAATATAAAATTCTTCCTCTCTTGTCTCAATGTTCGTCTTTACCCCAGAAAGAAGAACTGGAGATAGGATATAAAATTCTTTCTCTCCAGCATCGAGAAACAGAATATAAAATTCTGCCTTTCCCACATCAATTTTATTTTTTCAAAATTTTCTTTCCACTAGAGATAGAATATAAAATTCTTTCTCTCCAGCGTCGAGAAACAGAATATAAAACTCTTTCTTTCCCACATCAATGTTTTCTAATCCTTCAATCCAAGATTCATCTTAGGGAATTTTATCCCAAAGCCTAAGTAGGGATAAGCCTGCGTCTAATACATGCAGCTGGATAGTCTATTCTCGTGGGAAAGATGAAGCCTATGTATTCAACATCATAGTGCCAAGTCTAAAAGAGTTTCATTCTTTTAGCACAACGTCACGTGCGGAACGGGTTTAGATAATCTGCATACTAGCCCGATTCAAATGGTAATTGGTAAAGGCTCATCAAATCCTTTAATGGCTGGGGATTGGCCAATAACCTTAAAGTTGACGCCTAACACGCGTTGTCAGTCAGTCTCTTGCCGTAAAAGATGACGAAGCCTATGTATTCAACATCATAGCACCAAGTCTGAAAGAGTTTCATTCTTTTAGTACCATATCATGTGCGGAATGGATTTCAAAAAATTCGCATGCTTGCCCGATTCAAATGGTAATCGGTAAAGGCTCGTCAAATCCGTTGATGGCTGAGTGTTTGCTAAAAATCCTATGAGTATTGTAGTTGACCATTTCAAACAAAATGAGAAATCATAATAAGCAAAAAAAGGAGGAGGATAGAAATTTATTCAATTGAGTCTCTCAAACAAAGAATTATAGTTATCCAAACATCAAGTCTATGGCAAAAGATTTGTTGTGCAAGTTTAGACAGCTCATTGTAGTAAGCCTGTTGGAACTCCTTCTGCAAATCAGCCCTGAAAGACTCCTCACTAGCGTTCAATGTCTTCGCAGCTTCTTCCTCAACTTCAGCTACCTTTTGTTCTGAGAGCTTCAGTTGCTTGGATATGGCGGTTTGAGCTTCCTCTTTGTTGACCCTTGTTAGCTCCAAGACACTAAAGTTCTCTTCCTTCACCTGAAGTTCCCACCTAAGATGCGCTATCTCGGCCTCACTTGATGCAATACAGGAAAGAATGTTGCTTAGGGATGTTGATTTTTCAGCAAGTGCAGGCCTAACCTGAGCCACCCGGTCCCATTGTATTTGAATCTCGAGTCTAACAAAAACGCAAGCATCGCGCCATGCTTCCAGACGAGGTTCCGCTCGATCGGCTATATACGAAGAAACATCTGCCGCCTTTAATTCTTGTAATTTCTAAAGCTCGAGTTCTAGACAATCAAGATCATCAGCAATTGCTTTGGCTAACTCCGGGTAACCAGCATCCCTTATCAAAGCCATTCTAGGGCTAAGAACTAGCTTGAACTGATGAAAAGAAAGCCCACTGTAGAGAACCTTCTCGATCATCATGTTGATGAAAGAAAAGAACGAGTAGACTTCCATACAGTTAATAATCTGAGCTGGGTCATCGTCTGACATCAATGCCCTCGCTAGATCATGGAGTTGAGATGTAAGTCCTGGAAAAAGAAAAAGGATGGACATTTCAGAATTTTAAGTCAAGGCCGGCGTAGACATCCTTAATTGGATAATCCGTACCTACTTTTATCGGTATAGCTTCAGAGTTTAACGGGGCTATTGGGGGAGTAACCGTCGTTGATGCACCGACTGCTACACTTGGTCTCGCAGCATGTTCGTCAGGCACGACAATAGCCATGGTAGCTGATTCTGGAGGAGCAGCAGAATGGGGAGTTCCTGCCAGCAATAGAATGAATTCCTCAGATTATAGTTGTATTAGTCAAAAATGGTTGTTCTATAATTAACAAGAGAGAGAATTCATACCCTTAGAGGAACCAGCCTCGGTATTCTCGAGAATTGCTGGCTCAGGTAATATGTCACTAGGAAGACAGTCATCTCTGGGAGAGCCATATATCAGGTTGTCCATGGGGGTGTCCATAAGTAGGCCATCTTCGTCAAAGTCCTCTAACGAAAAATCTAACATAAGAGAACATAAAAGAGAGAAGTAGAATTAAGAACTTGCGATTAGCTAAAATGGCTCACCTCCTACATGGGAATTAGCCTCTCTAATCCCAGTGTCCACGTTTGCTTCTTGCAATTCCTTTAAAAGAGCAAGAAGCATAGAGACAATTAGGGAGGGCACAAATTCTGAGTTGTTCAATTCCCATGCTCGCCATCTAAATAGGGTATTACCAATGATAGATGTACTTGGATTTGCTGAATCAGGTCCTGCATTGGTAGTCTCAGTCCCTTCTATCACAGACCCATGCACCTGTTGTGTGAAATTAGGGTCGTTGGGAGAGACGAAGTCGTGATCGAGAAAATCAAAGTTGGTCTCGCTTTCTCCATATCCTCCTGCACAGAAATGGAGAAATGTGAGCCCTGAGTTCAAAGAATTAAATGATCGAAGGGATTATGTGGTGGTTAAGCATTACCTCCTTCGCCGACAGGGTCGTCGCCAGCCAACTCTATATCAAAAGCTCGAGGATCTGCACGAGACTTATGAGTCTTGCATCCATTTTTCGCTTAACAGCCTGAGCCCCAGCTCGAGGCTTCACCCTGTAAGAGGGGCGAAGCTCCTCCTCCTCCTCGGCTGACATTCCTAAGAATTCAAATTGCTGTTTGACCCAATAATCCTAAAAGAGGAAAGAGAAAAAGGGAATGGAAGTACCTAAGCCCTCCTCGTGAGCTTCATCTTCTACATGATCTCCTCCCGAGGTCTCTTCGCCAGAACTGAAGGCCTCCTCTTCCTCCGTTCGATGAGTCTTGCATCGCTTCCTCTGTAACTAAGCGGCTTTCTGAATCATATGAGTATCAGCTCAGGAGGCCTCTTCAGCCAGTAATTCTACAACAGGCTTCACAGGAACTGGTTCGTTAGCTGCCTGCAACCACCTACAGCACAAGAATGTTAGCTCTAGCCAACGCTCAACACTCAGAAGGCTGAACCAAGCACCAGCGCAGCCGGTCACATTCCACAGCCATCCTCAGACACCATCCACTAATCTGCTATGAGTCCGAAGCCATCGATTCAGATTTCTGATATAAAGTTGGTCATAACCAAACTGGCGGGCAAATTGACAGGGTAGATACGGCTCTATAAAGCACTCATCTCTCACCTGAAATGTCAGGTAACCCAGTCTGATGTTCATCAACCAATTAAAGTAGCTAACATCAAGAGAGGTCTGACTCACCCTCGGCCCCTCCTCATCAATCAAAGACTCGCCGTACTGGCCAGAGAATCGTGGAAAGCATCTAGAGAAAACCCAACTCTTGTGAACCTGCAATTGCTTTCTTCTCTCTGAGAATCCTCACTCCTTCCATCTACAACTCTCTAATAATTGTAGTAAGAGGGTGGATCGATCTGTGGTGTTTGGCACTGACATAATATCTTAGCGGTGAAGGACAAACCAGGCCATCAAGTAAGTGTATGGAAGCTCCACCTTAGTCACAGGAATCCGAGTCCACAACTCACCCTCCCCCTGAGCAAAAGCACTAACTATTTGTTGAAGCCCGCGATGAAGGTTAGCCACCATCACTGGAAGGAGAGAAAGTTCCTTCTTGTGAGCAAGCTGAACTGTGGGATAAAACACTTCTAATGGCAAGGCATCACTAGACTAAAATGGTACCACGCAATTCTTCAACCAGATCGCGAGGTAACCAGCTAAAAGAGTCATCGGCTAAATCGGCTTTACTGTATGCCACATGAATGTCTTGAATTTAGCCCATGCAGGAAAACCACCCTCAGTGCAACTGATGGTATAGGAGCAGGCGCTAGACTTCTTGATTAGCTCATTGACCTCTGAAGGAGTGAGCGGTGCCAACTCGCAAATCGCCTTGCCAGAATTGCCTTCCAGATGCCTGAACAAGTAATCTGCGAACTGCTTCAGGCTCACTTGTGACTTTCTGTTTGCTAGTGGCTCAGCCTGTGATAAAGCAATATGATAGTGGCAAGTAAGATCCCATAAGGTATCATAATACCCGGGCATGCGATCTTTCAGTTGACTCAGCTCTCGATTTGAGGGAAAGTACTCCTGGTATAACATCTTCCCCATAGGTAAGCCAGAGACTTGATACATTTCATGGAGAGCTAACCCTAGCTCCCCATGCTTGGTCAAGAAAGTATTCGAATCTGGGTCATAGAGCTCTGATAATGCAAGGAAATGATTGGCACCAATCGAGAGCCCATACATAGTGGCACGAATCGCTGCATATAAACCACATGCATGTAGGTCCTCATCCCTTATACTGACGACATAGTTCGTCATACGAGCCCACCAAAGCCTGTCTGAAGAATGAACCCAGTCGTAAAATCTGTGACGGGTTGCAGGCATTTCTCGCCCTAGCTTTGCAAGACGTTTCTTCAAGGTATGAGCAGTAGTGAACAGCTCGTCTCAGGGTGATGTGTCCAATCCTAATATACCAGGATGTAGTCTAATGACACGGTTCCTACTCGAACCAGGAATGGCTTGATGGGTAACATATCCACAATGCATGTGATCATGCTCCTCCGTCAAGCATCATGACATCGCCTGAGTCACGGCCTGACACCTTAACTTGGTCAATGAGCGATGGTGAGGTATCCATGGGAGATATAAAAACCCTCCCTCATCTTTATGAAGCCACTACTCACTTTCAATAAAAGCTGCGCCTAGATCTTCAACGGAATCACCAAATAGGTAGTCTGTTTGCTTCAGAGGCTGAGTGAAACTGGTGTCTCTCACAAGTGGTGCGACGATAATCAATAGTAGAAGGATGCGAGGACTCCCCTCACGAATTGCCTAGATGGCCTCCGCTGACGTACTCGAGGCAAACCAAGGAGTAATCAAAACAGACGAAGAATCATTAGAAGTGGCATAATGCTCCCTGCGGCGCCCATCAACCACATGAGAGGAAAACACTCCCGAGGGGTAATCAACTAGAAACGAGTAATTAATATTTGTTAGATTCATTCACTCATAAAGGCAATATAAGGTGTCGGACTCATCTTGCAAACTTATGAGATAGAGTCACTGCCTTATAATGGGTGAGACAATTCTGGCCACATTAGGCACTCATAGGACAATGTATATCATCGCACAAATAAAGTGATAGTATACCTCATCCTACACAGCACGACGCGGCATGGAAACGCCCCCTTTTAATTGCTTCGAGATAGGTGTTGACCAAGCAAAACCTAACTTTTAAGCGTCAAACCTCACAATGGAGGATCTCGACTCTTCCCAATCGCCTCATGAAGGAGAACGAAGCGGAGAAGTGGTATGCCATAAGCAGATGTTGAATTGTACTAAAAAAAGGAAAAAAGAGAAAGGCTCACCAGCAAATGATGGAGGCGCACTCTAATGTGACAGGGTAGCGGGCTGAATCCTTGGAGCACGCGATCTCCCTGACGCCATATCGATCTGCAAAAGAATTGAATTGGGTTAGATACATAGAGGAGCCAAAATATAAAAGGGAAACTATGAATTTTAACTAAAATCCTACAAAAATATGGGATTTTATGGTTAAAATTCTAGTTAAAATCTACAGAGACCGCGTATGCGAGTCTGATCCTGAAGAAGAGAAGAGAAAACACCGCTCGAGCAGCTCGATCAAGGCCAAACCACCCCAGGGTGGCTCGGCCAAGGCCGAGCCACCTAGTGGTGGTTCGACCATGGCCAAATCACCCTAGGGTGACTCAGCCAAGGCCAAACCACTCCAGGGTGGCTTGGCCATGGCCAAACCACCTGGTGGCGGCGGTTTGAGCTCTTTCTTTGTCTATCCTCAAAAGCCCTAGATTCGAGATCAAAATCTACAGATCTATGTGCTAAAACAAAAGGGAATCTACCTGAAGAAAAGCTTGAGGGGTCTGAGAGATCTGAAAAAGTTGAGATTTTGAAGGAATATGCATGTCCTTGGTGTGGAGAGAACGTGGATCTCGGATGATATTAGGGTTTGAGAGAAACGAGGATAAGAAAAAAACACAAAAGAAAAGAGAAGGGGAGGGGGGATGGCCAAAAAGAAAAAAATGGGGGGGGGGTTAGGTTTTTATATCAGCCCCAAGCTTACCCAAACTAGCCCCGGACTAGACCGAACCAGCCCCGAACTGGACCGAGCCAGTCCTGAACAAGGCTCTAAATAAAAAATTCAAACGAGGGCCAGATCAAGCATAGAAACAGCCCCGAATCAGCCCACCGATTGATTCCTTCTCCCTCCCAAATATCCGGAGGGGCCTTGAATATTCATTCAGCGGGGTTATCACCCATTGAGGGTCACTCTTCATCTGGTTCGGTTTATGCGAGCCTCATAATTACTCCAATAGGGTATACGAGTCTAAACTATTTCCCACTTTTGTCGAGAAGTTTCTGGAGGATATTTTTATAAAATATTCTTAAGGATAACTCAACGACCTCCAATGGAGCATAAACTATGTTGACGCCGGTCAATGTGTTGCAAATGGAGAATTCGCTGACTAAAGGAGATTCTCAAGAAGTTTGATTGTCAGTCCTACAACAACTCACCGACACGAGTTCATCTGCAAAGATTCAGTTACCAGCTTTAGTTCAAGATTTTAACAAATGGTCAGACAATAAATGCAGCACTTTGACACTATCAGACGTTCTACAAAGCACCGGATGATCTGAAGGAATTGAAGAAATCAAGACTTGAAGCTGTTTTCAGGTCCTGTTATGCCCATTAAAGGTTTGGGCCTATCATATCCAAAGTATTTCAAGCTTTTCTATAAACGAACATGACTGAAACACTTTAGAGGGGGTATCTGTAGGCGTTGAAAATTGCCCATAAGTCCTCGAACATGATTGGTGACGATGGATTGACGATCGACGAACCATCCGACAATACAACGGCGAACCATTGATGATGTAACTGTGCTATAAATGCATAAAGTGAGTCAACAAATGCATGAAACGAATCAGGGAGGTGTGCAAGTCAGCGAAGCGATGAATCGTGGAATAAATCTAACTATGAAGCTTTAGATTAGCGAATATCAACGAGACGGAACCAACCGGACTCGAGAATCAACGGAACCAAACCAACTGGTCTACGGGATCGACGAAATAAACAATCGGACTCGGAAGATGACCGAAAAAAGCCACATGGGTGGCGTGGTGGCTGAGTCACCTCTTGGTGGCTCGGCTTGAGGTGGCTCGGTCAAACCGAGCCACCAAATGGTGGCTCGGCTGGGTTAGATCTGGGCACAGATCTGACCGGTTACCCGCATTGTGATGCCTATAAATAGAGGATGGGGGCTCATTTTTACAGATCTGGACTTTTAGCAAGAGGGGGAGATTCTGTCGAATTCTAGAGCGATCTACACTTAGATTTGAGAATTCTAGATCTGAGATGTCAGCGAGCCCATCAACGCATAAAGCGAAGAAGTTTGAGAGATCACCAGTTCAGATCTACACGTGATTCCTCCGGATCAAACTTGATTTTGATCTCGAGAAGAGTAGTGACTTCGCTTGGTCAATTTTACTCACTTAGGCGATTATTTCCTTAGTGAAATAATCCCCTCGATCGTGTAGATCTTAGATCTGAGACTAGGATCTGATCACGCGGTGGTCCACGGATAAATCCTGGCACCAGTAAAGATCCCACGCAAGCAGGATACCAATAAAAAAGGTCCTGCGTTTGTTTTGGGGAAAAAATTGTAATTTTTACTTATTTTGATTTTCATTGTAACCGAGTGTTATAAAAGGACGAGTTTTATTTGAATTCATTTGTAATTGCATAAAGGTGTAATGAGTTTAAGTTCAATGAAAATCGACGCGACTTTTCCTTCGAACATCGATCCCACGAGGAAGGTGAGTAGGATATATTCTAAGTTGGATCCTAGAGTTGTATGTGGAAAAAGAGAAGTGAGTGAAGAGATCTAAAAAATGTGTGATTATCTAAACTTGAAAGAAAACTAGAAAACTAGAAAGAGAGTGAACAAATAAAAGAAAATAAAGAATAACAAGGAGGGGTAATAAAGAAAATAGAAAAGAACAACAAAATCAAGAATAGAAAAATTAACCAAAAAGAGAAAAAATTAAAGTAAGTAAAATGTGGAGGAAATCAAGTAGAGAAAATGGGAATATAGAATTGAATCCACTAGTTAATTTTATTTAGGATTCACGAACTACTCTCTTTTTATCATATTTTACGTTAGATTTACTAAGCATAGATTATCAAACTACTTTAGAAAAGTATAACCTATTAAATTATCATCCAAGTAAAATTTTTCTTCATGAAAAGAACAACAACTAGATAGTAATTTTAGAATTCATAAGTATAATCTATCAAACCACTGAAGATGAGCATAGATTATCAAATTCTCCTTCTATCAATTAGTTTTCTAGTTGATTATCTTAAACATGATCATTTTAAGTATAAAAGAGTAATCCACATATCATAAAAGAAATCAAACTAGTTTAATACAATTCTGGAGTTCCTACAAGTTTTAGTTCAACATTTTGGGAAATAAAAATAAGAAAATAAAATCTAGGCTAGAAAGTACAAAATGAAGAGAATAGAAATAAAAACTAATCTATAAAAATAAGAATAAGAATAAGGAAATAAATATCTAAACTATGAGCATAAAGGAAATGTAACTAACGTAATTAAAAGAGCAAAAAAGTAAATTCTATACAACAAAATAAAATGCAAGAAAATAAAGTCTACAATACATAAAAATAAATAATCAAAATAAAAGAGCATGAAAGTAAATTTAAGCTATAAGACATAAAATATATTTAATCTACCAACATTTAAAGAAAGAGAAAAATAAAATCCTAAAATACGAATTTCTAAAATAAGAAAATAAGAGAGAAAAATGAAAACTTACATTGTAAGGGGTTGGCCCCTTGGAAGTAAATTTTCATCTTCATCTCCATCAACAAAGAAGAATAAAGGAAAATCTAAAAGGTGGAGAAATATTTTTTTATTAATTGAAAACAAAGTTTACAATTTTAGAAGGTCTTCTCAATTAAGAGTTATCCTCCTATCGAAATAGAGTTTTTACAGACATTTTCACACTCAAACCCCTGGCTCTCTACGCCTATTTATAATCTACAGTAATTAACGAGAGTCTTTAGATTAGCCTTGGACTTTAGGTAATTAATCTCAACCGTACACTATTCAGTTATGAACCAATCAGTTGGCCAATCAGTTAGCCAACCGATTAACCAATTAATTAGCCAACTAATTAGTATCTCCAAAATCTACCACTCTAGATAGTTCTGTCTCATTGAGATAGGTGATTTTCATATATTATATGTTATATTTCGCATTTTGAATTTGGAGATAATGCTACTTCTTTGCGGCTGATCATCCTGAATATAAATTTTGACTTGATTTCTTTTCATATTAGATACTTATTTCTTAGGCTTCTATAAGCTACTTGACTTGATCCTAGGCTTCAATAAAAGGTGAAAAAAATAAAGAAATTAGAGTTCTTTTAGAGCCCTTATTCATTAATTCTGTATGTCTTGCAAATTAAGAGAAAAATAGATAATAAGGATATAAAAGTATAATAAAATGTGATGATCAAATACCCCCACACCTAACCCGCTTGGGAGGCACACGTGACTAGCAAGTGTGTGCCTAGGGTGGGGGCAAGCCGGGGAACCCGGGTTCGAGCCTTCGTGCCTGCAAAAATCTAACGGGCCAAAGGAATGTTCTGCTGCTCTCAAGCCTCGAACTGCGGACCCACTTACGAAGCAAGTGGTGAACCGTGGGGGTATCCCAAAAAATACGCCCACACCTAAAGTTTTACTAGTCCTCTAGCAAAAAAAGAAAATGAAAAAGGAAGAAAGAGAATCCTAACTCATTTTCACAAGAATCGTGATTGTATTTAGCATAGACAACAATCCTTTATTCCCCTAAGTAACCTTAGAGGATGAGTTGTAGTCTCGTGAGGGTTTGTATTGAATATACCCAAAACTTTCGATTAACTTGCCAATTTGAAGAAGTCAATGTATAATTAATTCAGTTGATATATTTAAACAATCTAATTAGAGCTAGTTTTTACTCAAGAAACGTTTTTATGCATAACTCTATAGTAAATCTCTTAGAAAATATTTTCATTGTAGTTATACAAAACCAAGCTAACTTAGAAATTTAAATAAAAGTTTTGAAAAGAAGATGCTAACCCTTTGTTCTAAATAATTTTTAAGTCTCCTGATCAATTTATTTTTCAAGAACATATATACAAATATATATAAAAAGAAATTGTTTGTATTTTTTTACACTCTTTATTCCTTGGTGATCTGTTCATTCTATTTGGCTTTCTAAGTGACCATTTAGTGAGTTTTTGGCCAATGGATCCCAACTCAATTAGGTTTAGGTTATTAAGTATGAAAATACTCATCAGCTTTAATTACTTTGTCAACTTAGGCTTAGTGAGATAGAACCATCTCGGGGTTCAAGAGAATTTTTATTGGTGCTCATTTTTCACACTCTTCTTTTTTAAAATGTTTATATATATA
>JBAKGM010000001.1:19443861-19454725 GCA_037177215.1 Asparagus racemosus
TATATGGGGTTTTCTTTGATGGGTAAGAGAGAAAATATACAGATACATATAATAGCCGTCATCTCCTTCTCAGATCAAGTTTGTATTTTACGCGGTAGTCGCGGGGTGATATGTAGGAGCATCTTGCCGGTTGCACGGTGTGGTTGCCCTCCAGCCATTGATCAAGATTGTCATGGCGATCCTTCCAAAAATGATCCGTTTGGTAAACCCTGAACTTGTTGTTTACAATTTCTAGATGCATGCTAGGGTTTCATTGTTTTTCGCTATGAATTGTTTATATAGTAAATCAACCCTCTTGCACGCGTGTAGTTATCGAGATCTTACACCGATAAATGAGAACAAGAGAATAACATAAAAAGGCAGTTTGAAACTTCTTGGGTGTTTAGTGTAATTTACCCAAAAGATATTGGGGGTTGTCTACCAAAGTTATTGGGGATTTGGTGCGATTTTTAAAGTTCATAGGAGTTTAATGCAAAACAGTAAAAGTTCATTTGGGTTTAGTGTAATTTACTCTAAAGTAAAGTAACATGGGAAAAGGAAACAAGGTCTAACCACAGGCTCACATGGGACTCACACACATTGTGGTAGCGACACTTAGAGACATGTGTCACTGCCACAGTGCGCATGAACCCCACGAGATCGTGTGGCTATCATTGCTCAAAGAAAAAAATATGTACATAGATAGAGGAGTGCTAACAATTTAGAGAAATGAATAAAGCTAAAATTACTAATTACATGTTGGAGTGGGTGTGAAAAAACAGAAAGTAGAGTTGAATTATTGATCATATCTGTTTATGCGGAAAATACCTAAATATCTTTTTTTTTTTTTTTTGTGGTGAAAACCGGTTATCTTTTGTGAAACAATCAATTAGAAGGATATATTAAGAATAAGATCTAAAAGAGTTTCTCATTTGCGCAAGATTGATGTAAGTAGTTATATTTATTCATGACAACCATTGGCATATTGCAAAGAGGAAAGTTGTGTTGAGTCATACGAGAGGAACTTTAGTTAAGTTTACAAGATGTGTGATTTCTGATAAAAAAGGTTAAAAATTCAAGTATTGAGTGACACAAATACAATACATAACGGCAGTAGACAAGTTGCAAAATACATTACATTACCCATTGGAAACTGTCGCGAATGTCAAGAATCTCAGTAGGAGATCCCGAGGAAGATAGAAACCTAAGTTATAACTGGACAAGGGTCTTGCTTACCATGATTCAACACGTGCCATGTTCATAGTTTACTGAAAAAATCCGGTTCTTTTAGACTAAATCCGCACTTTTGGTTTTTCTTACACTTCTTTTGGCTAATGGAGAACACTTTATTATTGGAGTTGCTTTTACTTGAGTTGCGAGATAGATAGAGGCCCAAGGGTTTGTAGTATGGGATTGATTTATGAGCAATTATAGTTTTGCTTTAGTTTGTCTCACTTTAATTGTGTTTGCAAAAGTTTCTTTGTTGCCCACTCATCTACCCGAACTTTGCTAAAAAGGATAGTGGTTTTTGGTGATTATCAACTTTGGGTTCTAACTTTATAAAATAAATAAATAAATAAATATAAAGTTTTTTTAAAAAAAACTTAAGGCATCACGAATGGCTATAGGGGTTTAAGTGTTTAACCCGTCCTTAACTTCTCAAACAGGTTAAACCAAGTGCATGGCTGTACTAAAAAGATATAAATAAAACTATAATATCGATTATCACTAGTAGAAACCTGGCATTCGCTGACGGGAAGCTCCCGTGAAGGATGTAAACATTCCTGACGGCAATTGCTGTTAGGGATTATCCTGTCAGTAATGTACAAGTCCCGTCAAGAATGTGAACATCCCTAACGGGATTGCTAACATCCCTAATGGCGATGCCCATCAGGGATGTCGTAGGGCTCGCTCATTAAAGAGAGCGGGCCCTGGCCGTCGGTGATGCGCATCCCTGACGGATCTGCTGTCTGGGATGATGAAAAAAATTTGGGGGGAATTATCCCTCCCAAATTTTCAACTTATCTCATATTTTTACTTCTTACCTCAATTTTTTCACCACTCTCAACCCCCAGTTCACCCGATCGCCCTAGCCGTCGCCGATCCACTCCGCCACTGCTGATGTCGTCATCCATACCTTCGTCGCTACCGTCGTCTCCGCTGTCTACCTCTCTGCCGCCAGCGCGCGCCGTAGCCGCGGATCTTCTCAAGCTATAATTTTCCTTTTTCAATTTCTCATTTTTATTACAAGTTTATGGGTTATGGTTTGCTACTATTTGAAGTTTTGATATCAAAAACCCTAATCCAATTCTAATTAAAATGATCTACCCAAAATGATCCTCAGCATGACCCCAATGGCATTATCCTAAGCATAGAACCCAAATTAAGCTAACTTTAAGTTTTATTTCACCCTGATCCCATATATAATACTAATTTAAGTTTGGTAACCCTAATCTTAACTTTAGTTCTAACCAAATATAACCAATTAACTTAATCTACCCAAGTGTATAACCCTAAATTAACTAACTTTAACCTAAATTTCAGCATTTTTCTATCTCCAATTAACTAATTTAACTTTAATAACTTTAATCCTAACTCTAATAACTCAACTAAATTAATCTACCCCAAACAATCCTAATACTAATCCTAATCACATTAGCCAATGTACAGAACCCTAATTAAATTAACTTTAACCTTTCTCTTACCCCTAATCCCATATATAATAATATTAATTAAACTTTAGTTAGCCTAATCCTAATCTAATAATCCTAATTGAGCAAATCTAATTAAAATAGTCCTAATTATAACCTTAAATTCATTACCTAAGTTAATGACCCACCTAATTCTATTAACTTTAACCCAAATAGACCTTAATCCTAAATCTAATTAATTAATTTAAATTTAATAACTCTAATCCTAACTCTATGAACTAACCACCGAAAATAATCTTAATACTAAACCTAATTACATTACCCTAACTCTTGAACCCTAATTAAACAAACTTTAAACTTAATATGATCAATAAAGCAACTTAACTTTAAGTATGCTCATGCTTTTAAATCTAGGAACTCTCGATAACTTAATTTAACCATAATATTCATAAATCCTAACAAAAAAAAATCACCTTAAGTATAGAATCCTAAATAAACTAATGTTAACCATTAATGCTAAATTTAATTAATCTAGTTTTACCAACTTTAGCCATATATTAGTCCTAACTAACCCCATTAAATATTACTATAAAGTTATTCAATAAAAATAAGCCTAATCCTAATAATATTATATGACGCTGGTCTATCATCCTAACTAAACTAACTTTAGTCATATTATCATTTTAATCCAATTCAAAGCAAATTGGACTTTGTCCTTAAATAACACTAATTCTAACCATCATTACTTTACCATAAGTCTAAGACTCTAATTAAGCTAGATTTAACAGCTACTTGAAATCTACCCTACTCTAATCAAACTAATTAAACAGTGATTGTTCTAATAAATCCTTATGCTATGATTGATACATTCAATTTAATTAGATATATAACATTGTATTGTGTTATATATCATGATTACACGAATCGAAGTTGTTACCCCTAATTTCCCGTCTAATAATGTTGGATGTCAATCTCTTCAAACATAAGCATACACAATTCTAGTTGGGTATGAAATTAATTTTTCTATCCAAAGAGAATAATGTGCTTTATGTTAGGAGCATGATTTACATACAATAATTATTAGATTAGATCTATTCGAGAAGGATTCTCCTTTTCGTACAGGTTAGGAATATAGTAGTGTATCCTCATTTCTTGAAAAATTTGATAACATGTACTGCATTGTTCCCTATGTACAATAAGGGTATGTTATTTTATGTATCGATCTATTATTGATACGCATTATAACATCTGCACAATGTACTCGGAGAACAACGACTAGGTGCTGCCGAAATTTCTAGAAATAAAAATGCATAAAGTATGCAAAGATAGATGTACACACTACTATATTTCTAATAGGATAGGTCCATTTTCTATGATAGCTGCTAAAGTGTCTTATTCAATATAGGAGTGTTTGATTTTTAGAAAAACATAATTTATCTCTTAGCAATTCCCCCCTCCGAGATTGTTATAATCTGTATTTTCTCAATATTGTGAAAAAAATTAACATTACCCAACCAATAATTTGATGCGTTAATCATTAATTTCACATTACCTAATTATGCTCAATTCCACTAGTTTAAAATTATATGTAAAATACAGATGAGGACAGTTCTTAACAAGTCATGGATCGATGTTCCTCTTACTGAGAGATGAAGGGACAGTCAATATAAAGACAGAATAAATGCCTTCATACAGTACGCCTTGGTGGAGCCAAAAAAGTTAAATAGTGATGTCGTGTATTGCCCCTGCTGTTGGTGTAAAAATTTGGTGTTGGTGAATAAAAGTGATTTACACAAATACTTAATATCAGGACTTTATGAGGAGTACATATATTAGACATTTTACGTGGAGGGATGTCTTGAAGAAACAGAACTGATGGCGGACACTAGTAGGTCCAATGAGAGGATAGATGATACACAAATAATCCTTGCTAATATCTTAACGGAACCTACTATAGATGAAACTAAATATGTCTAGGATGTTAAGGTTGCACGAAATGCTGAAGGTGTGAATGATCTTGAGGAGCTAGCATAGATAAAAAAAATTAATAGAAGATGATGAAAATGATCTGTATGAGGGTTGCACCGAGTTCACCAGATTATCATTATGTTGTAACTTTTGCGTATAAAGTCTCTTAAAGTAATTTGATAATCACATTTTTACTACAATTTTATACCATCATCATCTATCTTATATAAATAAATATACCACTAATAATATTTTTATCTTAATTTGCAGGTTAATGAAAAAATAATGACTAAAAGCCCAAAAGACTCAAACTATCTGATTTTCTATCATTTATTGAAGCCCAAATATGAAAATAAAAAAGGGACTAAGAAAGCTCAAGGATCCATGAAGAAATCGGGTCAAGAAAATTATAAAAAAATATAATCTGCATGAACCAATCTGTCGCCCAACTGATTAGCCAATCGGTAAGCCAATCGATTGGCTAACCGATTGGTCAACTGATTGATTTGCAATAGATTAATTTAATGGCTGATATTTAATTCCTTGATCTTCACATTTTATTTAGGGGTTCTCTTTCATTGCTATAGGCTATAAATAGGGGTAAAGGGTAAGGAGTTTGAGTGTAAAATATTTTGTAAAAGCTCTTTTTAGAGAGGAGGTACTCCTAATTGAGAAGACCTTCTAAATTGTAACTTTTTATTGCAATTAACAAAAGAATATTTTCACCTCTTCATATATTTCTTTCTTCTCTTTATTTGATCATGAAGGTGAAGATGAGATGAAGATGAAGATCAAGATGAAGTTTTGCATTCATCAAGAGGCGAGAACCCTTTTAGAATGTAAGTTTTCTCTTTTATCTTTTATTTTCTTGTAATATTTTCTTTTCTTGTTGTTAAATATTTATGAGCCTAGAACCCTCTTCAATTTGGTTTATTTTAGTGCATGTAGAGTAGATTTACTTTCATGTATTTACTTTCTTGCTTTAATTTCTTGCATAGCTTACATTTTATTTTCTTACACTATTCATCTTGAGACTAGAACCCTCTTGAGATTAGTTTTTATTTTTATTTATTTTCCTTTTCTTTGATTCATCTTGAGGCCAGAACCCTCTAGAGAATTGTTATTTTCTAAGATGTGTAACTAATACTTGTGGGAACTCTAGAAATTACATGAAACTAAGCTTTATTTCTTTTATAATTTGTGAATCATTCTCTTATGCTTAAAATGATCATGTTTAGGATAGTCAACTAAAGTGCTAATTGGTAGAAAGAGTTCTAGAATTACTATTTAGTAGTTATTCTTCTCATGAATATTAATTTTACTTAGATGATAATTTGATAGGTTATGCTTTCTTTGCGTGGTTTGATAGTCTATAATTAATAAATCTAAAGTAGAATGTGATAAAAAGAGAATGGCTCATATTTTATAAGTGAGATTAGCTAGTAGATTCAATTCGAGATTTCTCATACCTTTAATTAAATCCTCGATTTTTCACTTTCTTAATTTTCCTCTTTATTCTTGATTTCCATTTATTTGTTTTATTTTCCTTTATTTAATTCATCATTCATTCTCCTATCTCAATCTGGTTTTATTTTTATTTGCATATATTCACAACCACTCTTATTCTCTTTACAACCACATTCATCACACTCCTAATTGTCACACACACAACATGAGAACTCATTTTGATATTTTCCTACATCACCTACCTCGTAGGATCGATAATTTTTTATACTATAACTCAATACTTGTATACTTGCAACTTAGATACATATTTATTTAACCTATCAAGTTTTTAGTGCTCTTGCTAGGGAAGGTGCTTGTAATTAAAATTTTTCTATTTTTGTTCTTTGATTTGTGTGTTTTATTGTGAAGGAACCACTTTGAAGCTTGAAGATCAAGGCTAGGGTGCTTTTTTGTGGGTAATTTCTCTTTCTACTATTTTCGATTCCATCCCTTTAGTTAGTTTCTCACAATTAGAGACAATTAGGATCTAAAAAGAAAAAGAAAAAAATATTTTTCTTTTGTTAACCATAATAAAAATTCACCCTCCACTTGGACATTTACTAAAAAGATAATAAATTCAAACAAGAGCTCTCCTTCTCACTTTTGTTTGATTGTTAACCTTAATTAAAAAATAAAAAGATTTTATTTTTACATCCTTTTGTAGTTGCCTTTAATTCTCAGGGTTGCATTGCATATAATAGTTGGAATTCACCAAAGTGATTTAAGCATTTTGATTTAGCACTCACTTGAAAATATGCTTAAGGGTAAAATCCCACTAATCAAGATAAGGTGAGGGATTTCATCACCCTTTACTTAGCCCACAAACCTTGATCTTCAATACACAAACTCAAGCCTCTTAAAATTCATTAGACGTTGGCCTTTAAGGATTCGAGCTCATTAAGGAACAAGAAATCCTTATGTGAACCGATTCAAGTTTACTTGAATCAGTTGGTATCTAAGGTAAGGTTTAGAGGTTGCGTAAAGCACTCCATAAGGAATGAGATACTTAATTGATCTTTGATCTCTCTCTAGCACTATCGTTACCTAGCTAACTGACTGAGCAAACTTCAACGTTTTCACTAAAGGAGCTTTTTAGTTTGAGCTAGTCTAGTTGAGTCTAGGCTTAACCTCAGAATTTAAAGTGATTGACACAAAGTGATTGCTTTGTTTTAGTTAGATTTTCCCTTTATCTTTCTCCTTTTTCTCATTATCTTTTTAATCTTTTAGTTTTTTCCCTCTTAAAAAACTAGCTTTTATTTTTCTTAGAATTTTTATAAAAGAAATTTATAAAAGGAATTTATTTTGGTGTATGCAAGCTTAGATTAGGGATAATACCAATTGTTTAATCCGTGTTGATCTATCTTTTGAGACCAACGAAATGGTCAATCCTAATCCACCTATTCTTCAAGATGTGCATTATCCAACTAGGAATTCAATGCCATCTTACATTAAGCTCCCTGATGTCAGTGGAACTAATTTTGTTCTTAAACTGTATTTCATAAACATGCTTCTAAAATTCTTAGGAATGAAAACCGAATATGCTTATATTTTTATCTCCGAGTTTGAGGATGTGTGTCTCATGATTAAGATGAGGGACTTATCTGAAGATGTGATTAAGCTTAGATTCATCTCATTTGCTCTTAAAGACAAAGCCAAGATATGGCTGTATAGCTTACTCACAAATTCTATCCTAACTTGGGATGAATTCATTACTATTTTCTGAAGAAATTTTTTCCTATCCACAAAACGATTAAGCTTAAAAACAGCATTAAGAACTTTAAGATTGTCCTGGGAGAGCTATTCTGGAAGTATTTTAATAAATTTAAGTATCTTCTTATCCAATTCCTCACCACGGTCTTGAAAAATGGCGATTATGCCAAATCATCTATGAAGGAGTGGATTATTCTTTAAAAACTATCTTAGAATCAATGTGTCAATGGGATTACATGAAGAGAAATGTCGATGAAGCTTGGGGGTTTTTAGAGAGTTTATTCGAGAAAACTATGCAGTGGGAACACTGTGATGACAGAATTTCATCAGTTTCCCAACCCAAGTCTAGTGGCCTTTCCTTAGAGATGAACATAGCCTATGAAGCAAAGATGGCTACAATCATGCATAGGTTAGAACTTTTAGAAATCAAAGAACGTGCTCTAGCTCAAATCAATCAAGTTTCTGCCTTAGTTTGTCACAACTGTCTTTCTCCATTCCATGTTTTAGAGCAATATCCTCTCTTAGGAAACAATCAACCACTAGGATAGATAAACGCTGCATTCCACTGTCCCGTGAATGATCCTTTTTCTCAAACTTATAATCCAAGTTAGAGAAATCATCTAAACTTCACATGGAATCAAGGAAACTACTTCAGTCATCAAAATTTCACTCCCTCTTCAACCCTACAATTTTCTGGGAAAACATAGTTCCTTTCAATTCTCAAACCAATTTCCAACAATCAAATCTGTCATATCTAAATTAGTCTTCTCATCATCAATCTGTAAATCATAATCCTCCGAATTCTAATCATGACAAATGTCTCAATGTGCTAGAAAATGATTTGGAGACCATGATTAAAGCTTCTACATAGACCACTAACTTGTTGACTCAAACATCCAACACTTTGAATTTCTTTATGCAATCAACCAGATAAATTCTCAATTTCAATACTCAAGCCATAGCTAGATTAGAAATCTAAATCAGACATCTAGCTAGTGCTATGAGTGAGAGTGAGAAAGGAACATTTCCGAGTCAACCCGTGACCAACCCTAAGGACACGGGATCAAGTTCAACCTACCAAGCTCAAGTGAATACAATCCATTCACTACGGTCAAGAAAACAGGTCGATAATCAAGTTGGAATGCCTCCAAGTGAAATCCTTAAACCAGAATAAATTCTCTCTTCTTCCAATGACTCTATTCAGCAATCATCTGCTTCCAGTGACTAAGAGCCTGAACCCGAACCTAAGCCTAATTTTGATAGATTTAAACTAGTTGCTCTCTTCCCAGATAGACTCATGTCTAGGAAATACTCTCCTTAGGAGGAAAAGATCCTAGAAACTTTCAAGCAGGTTAAGGTCAACATTTCTCTTTTAGATGTAATTGAACCAATCCCTTCTTACGTAAAATTCTTAGAAATTTGTGCACTAAGAAGAGAAGAATAAATGTTCCTAAGAAAGTCTTTCTTGCTGTCAATATCCGCAATATGCTCTCAAAGCCCATGCCCCTGAAATATAAGAATCAGTCCCACTATTTCATGTGTTATAGGAAATACGGTCATTTATAAGGGATTCTTGAACTTAGGAGCTTGCGTAAACCTCCTTCCCTATTCAGTCTATCAATAGCTAGGTGTAAGAGAACTTAAACTGATAAAATGTACCCTACAATTAGCTGATAGGTCCGTGAAAATTTTCAAGGGAGAGGTAGAGGATGTTTTGATGAAGGTTGGAGAGTTTATTTTTCCCATTGATTTTGTTGGTCTAGAAACGCACCCCGTTTCCAATCCCAAAGATCAAACACTTGTTATTTTAGGAAGACCGTTCTTCGCCACTTCTAATACTCTAATCAATTGTAGAACTGGTTAAATGAAGCTGTTCTTAGGAAATTTGACTGCTGATCTCAACATTTTTAATCCAAGGAACCAACCAGCTAATCAATCTCTAGAAATAAATTATATCTAGGAAAGTTCAGTAGAAGAAGAAGAGAATAAGTTAAATTTTAGTTTTTGGAAAATCTTTAGTGAGGAGCTAAAGATATTAGAAAAATCAGATGAAGTCTTTCAGAACGAGAAAACTGTGTTAAATACTTGCTTCTTTAACCCAACTTTTAAAGAACTCTTTGCTGATTAACTTAGATTCTTGAAAAATAAACAACAACTAAATTTTCAACCCTTAAACATAAATTTTATGTTTAATAAAATTTTTAAAAAAGAATTGGTTGTGATTGGTCAAGCTTTTCTTAATAAAGAATCTAAGTTCAAAATGCATAACATCATAAATACCTACCTTTAATTGCTGTAAATATCATTGAAAATCTTGGAATGTTCAGAATTTAAGCGCATCATTGATTATATCATTTTGAATTTCTTCAAAATTTTGGGTAGAATTTTCAGCAATTAGGTAGGATTTGATGTAGAGTATGAGCTTCTGATGTTTAATCCTTCATTTTACATTTTTATTTTTTATCTCATAATAATAATAATAATAATTTATACTTCTCTTATTTGAGAGTTTCTTATTCTTTTTGAAAAAAAAATGTATGAGAAAAAGAAAAAAAAGAAGAAAAAATTTTGACTTTAACCTCCTCACATCAAAGGTAAATTGTAGATTTTTATCGTTTCATCATTATTCTAGGTCGACAGCACAAATATAAGCGCTTCATTTCTTATCTGTTTTACTTTGTGCATCATAGAGTTTGCATTGAGGACAATGCAAAATTTAGGTGTGGGGGTGGGGACTAGTCATTTTTACTTCTTTATCTTAATCATTTTTCCCTATATTTTATCATTTTGTTTCTTTTTCATAGAAATATTATCACTTGTCAACTTAATAGAGTTAATTAATAATTGATCTATTTGATAATTTTTATATTTTCTAATCCTTAGTTAGTTTTATACTCAAGTTTACCCTTTATGGTAACTCTAAATAAATTTCCTAAGAAATGATTTTCAAAGTAGTATACTTCACTTAAGTCCTAACTTAGACCTTTAATTAAAGTAATGAAATTTTTGCATGCTTAGCTTAGAGTTAAAAATAATTTTTCAAGTTGTCT
>JBAKGM010000001.1:19480047-19492121 GCA_037177215.1 Asparagus racemosus
CTTTATATCCTACTTATTCACATAAGATTGAGATTAGCTAAGTGGATCTATTCTAGATTCCTCATATCTTTAATTAACCTTCCATATTTTACATTATTAATCTTCCTCTTTATTCTTGCTTTTTATTTATTTGTTTTATTTACACATATTCACAACCACTCTTTATCTTTCCACTCTCAATCTCATTTTGTTTTTATTTGCACTCAATCGCTAACACTCTCTTAATCCCTCCACACTCACTTTCATCACATTTCTTTTATCACACTCCTAATTGTCACACACACACAATTTAAGAACCGATATTGATTAACTCTTACAACACTTTCCTTGTGGGATCGATAACTTTTTATACTATAACTTGATAGTTGTATACTTGTAACTTTAGGTACACACTCATATTTACCTAACAGTGTGCCAGGCTCTGTCCTCTAATGTCGAATACCATGCTTAGAGCAATAATTTCTAAACTCAATAGAAGTGTACTCTCCTCCATTATCAGTGTGCAAATACTTCAACTGCTTGCATGTCTGCCTCTCCACCATGGCATGAAACTACTGGAATACTGAAAACACCTGATCCTTTATCCTTAACATGAAGACCCACATCTTCCGTGATGCATCATTAATAAATATGATAAAGACTTGTTGCACCCAAGGACTCCACCTCGATAGGACGACAAATATCAGAATATTCTCTCTTCTTTTAGAAGGCTTACTAAAAGAAACTCTATGTTGTTTGCCAAATAAATGATAATCACAAGGGTTAAATGACGAACATTTGGCAAAGGGAATGAGAAACTTCTTGTCCAATATCTACCACCCCTTCTCACTCATATGATCGAGCCTCCTATGCCATAAACTAAGTGAGCCACCATCTTGAGCCACACTCAAAGAATCATATGAAGCCTCCGCTTGAGTCATGTACAAATTGTAGTGTCTGCTTCCTCTAGCCACCACAAGAGAGCCTTTGGTGAATTTTCAATTTCCTCCACTAAAGTCAATATCATATACCGTTCGGTCTAAAGTAAGACCCAAAATCAACTTGAGCCACAAATTGAGAACATGCCACACATTCTTCAAGATCAATGTGCATCCAATATCTGTCTACAAGATTATGTCACCAAGTCCCGTAATATTCGGGTGGCTATTATTGCTAATCTCCACATTGTCAAAGTCACCTACTATATACGAGGTAAAAAGATCCCGATTGGAGGTGGCATGACGTGTACCTCCTGTCATTGTTTTAAATATCCCCGATATGGCTCGATATATCCCCGGATATATCCTTTTACTGGGCTTGCTGCAACCGATATGGTCTCTAAATATCCTTTACCACTTTTTGGCTATTTTGGGCGATATATCCCCGATATAATCGATATATCAGTGGATATATTGACCGCTTTATCCTTTTATATTGCTTGTTGTAATACAATATACCGTGTTTGGCAATTTTTGGGCGACATATCATGACTTTTCTATTATATGAAATGATATTATAGCCTAAAAAAATTAGAAAAAATATTGTAATGCTAATTTGTACTTCTTTTTTGTTTTACAAGGTTGATTAGTGATCCTAAACATATACTATTTACATTTTATATGCTTGAATTTTATTAAATATATTGAGATTACATTTTAGTGCACTATGCTATACATGCAAATATCTCCTATTGCATTCAAATATTTCCCACATATCCCCGATATTTCCCACATATCTACAATCTGATATGAATTTTGGCCATCCGACATTTCTCCGATATCCGATATTTAAAACCTTGCCTCCTGTATGCATGATCCATTCGGAATTCTTACTTGTAACATGCACGCAGTCTTTTCCCCAAAAGTGAGAATAGCATTAGTCTTAGACAATGTAGCTATAGTGTCACTTTCTGCCTTCTTCTTCTCATCTTTCCTCTCATCTTTGTTCCCACTTTGCTCTTTCTTTCATACCCAGCAAGTCTTCTTCATATGACCCCGCTTCCCACAATGGAAGCACTCTCCCTTTAGACTTTGATCTACCTTTGGATGCACCATGGATGCACCACTACCTTTGGAGTGGTCCTTGTACCTACTTCTACCCCTTTTCTTCGTGACAAGTGCCTGTGAGTTATCTGTGCTGGTAGACTTCCTCTAAGTCTCCTTGTTAAATAAACTACTAGTAACTATATTCATTGATAACACGCCATTTGGAGCTGCGCTGCTGACCGTCACTACCAATATTTTTCAACTGTCTGGCAAAGAACCCAATAGCAATAAAGTCTGTAACTCATTATTGAGAATCATCTTCATAGTAGCTAGTTGATTAATCAAACTCGTGAACTCATTCAAGTGTTGTGTTATGCTGCTTCCTTCTTTGAACTTCAAGATTGTTCGCTAGGAAAACCTTCGTTGCTGACATTTTCATTAATTTGCAATTCGAATTTGTTACAAATTTATCTTTTACAACAAAATTCAAATAACAACCTGCCTTTTTATAAGGCTTTTACAATGAAAATGTTAAAATAAAAAGTACAACTTCAATCTTCTGTTTTGAACAAACACGGGGCCCGTTTATCGGACCCTCGCTTCTGTGGGATTCTTTGCCTGTGCCGGGGACTTCTTTTACGTCCGTGGACCACTGAGCAATCCTGATCCTCGGTTGATCTAGGTGCTAGGATTACAGATCTCAGAGATTCGTTTCACGAAGGAAACAAATATCTTACGGAAATCAACCCACGAAGGGGAAGATAACCGGAGCTGGTGAGATCTACTAGAAGAAATCATGAGCTATCATTGAGTCTAGGACGCAGCCTAGACTGGAGGGTAAGTTTAGATCACAATACCTGACCTTAGATCTTGCGGGGTGAACTTGAACGGCGTAGATCTGATCTGCAGCAGACTCTGGGCGCCGACGGTAATTTTTGAATTCTGCAGATCTCCCGCGTAGATCTAATTTTTTACCCAAAATTCCAAACCCCCAGATCTGAGCACCCCCCCTGTATTTATAGTGTCAACAGGGGGGAAGTGCATGCTCGGCCGAAACGGCTGAGCACTTCGGCCGTGGCCGAAGTGCTTCGACCATTTGGCTGAAGATCTGGCTTTTTCACTATTTTTCTCCACTGTTTCGTGTTTTTTCCCCGACATTCCGTCCGCTCAGACTTGAATTCTGGTATTTCTGGTTATTTCGTCGAGTCTAGAATTGGATCGGTTAATCCGTTGATTCGTCATCGCTTACGTTCGCGTTGACGTACGAGTCCGATCGACTCGCCCAGCTGATTTCCCGCTGATTTAGAACGTGACCGTTAGATTTATTTCGCGATACGTCATTCCGCTGACGTGTACGCCTCGTCGACTTATTTCAGATGATCGTCGACCCTTTGTGGCGTTATTACGTCGTCAGCTGTTTCTCGGTCGCTTCGGTTGGTGATTCGTCGGTCGCGAACCCACCTTCACGGGTCTGGTTCGGGGTCTGATAAGCGATTTTCAACGCCTACAAAGATCACCAACCGTCTCATAATAAATGCCTTGTTCTTTGCGGTCATCTACTCATAGAAATCCTCAAGCTTCTTCCATAGAGACTTCACATTAGCCTCGCTAGATATATGATGAAGCACACTAACGTTGATCCACAATATAAGCGATTATCTTTCTATGTTGTTTCTCTTACTGTTTGTTAGTCATCTTTTCTGGCTTGGCTTCATCTCCTTCAATAGGATCATGTAAATCTTTGCAATAAAGAATATCTTCCATCTTGGACTTCTATACTTGCCAAGTGGAATTATCCAATTTTATCATTAGGCCAAAACTCTCTATCTTATCCATCTCAAGAAATGCCTCGAACTAGGGCTATGATATCACTTATCAGGAATTTTATGGAGATTATCTGCAAAATTAAACACAGGAAATAAATAACGGCACCAATGAAAATATCCTACGCAAGCAAACACCAAGATTTAACGTCAATGGGGCAATCTAGAGAGAAATATTTCACTATAAATTAGAAGTACAAATCATCAAAGTTACACCTAAACTTGAGGATTAAATAACAAGAGAAAATTACAGTGTTACCTCTACGACACCAAAACTCTAAAACCTGTCTCACCATAAATCTCCAACACCCGTAAAAAAAATAACACCGTACCCTTGACAGCATCATCGCTCTAAAGAAAATGACATTTGAATCAGTACAATCGGACAATCTGAAAATTAACCTTTTCTCTTCCTCTCTTTTCTCTCTTCTCACCTCGAGAACAACAAACCCTTTTTGTTTTGCTCTCTGTTCTCGGAAAAACGCTACAGGGTTTCACCAAAAGTATTCCTTATTTAAAAGAAATATTATTCTAAGGTCCCTTAACCTAATCTAGTTACAATTAGGTCCTACTGATCCTTCTCTAACTAGGATTCAATCACATGGATCTCATGTGGGTCGTGTTTTTGGCTGGACCCACTCAACAGTTTTGCATAGTGTATATTGCATATGCACGCATCGCATGCACAAGAATTGCTAGTAGTTATAGAATTCTATTTGTTTTAAGAAGATCCGTTCTCCTTCTATTAAAAATTCACTTAGGTCTTATTTAAGATCTCTTAACAACTCATCCTCATCCCTTAAAGATATGGATGAGAGAGAAATGTTAGGGCTACTTTTTTTTTCTCAAGTGTGTTGACAAAATTTTTCAACATAATTTTGTTTTCTTCTTCTATTTTTTATTTTACAGTGTTTTGTATAGGAGGGATACACAAATCTTAAACATAACTACATAAGTTACTTAGAGAACGAAACACTTTTAAGATTATACTTCCTAACTAAATTTGTTTTTCCCTTTTCTGCTTCCCTTTGTGAGATATTTTTAATAGAGTTTTTTTCTCCTGTTTTTGTTTCTCCATAAGATTTATTTTAACAGAGTTTTTATTCATGGAAAAAGCTCTTGAGAGGTACTAAGGTGTGATATGGATGTCATGTGGATGTGGCTACCCTAGTGTAAGCTGTTTTAATAGTATAATAATATAGATAACTTTTTTTCTGCTGTAGAACTCTCTCCTTCTTAGGAATTTAATAGATAAAATCAAATTTCTTAATTGCAGTAATTTTAACAAATAAGATCTATCTTGATATTTTCACGATTCTTTATAGGATAGACATTGCACATATATTTCTATGATTTTCACATACCCTTCACCCCCCAACAAACAAAATAAAAAGGAACAAAATGGAAAACAAAAAATTCAACTCACTATCTAACATCCTTGCACAACAAAAATATTAAATATAGAGAAAGGAGCGATGGAATACCTTCCGCTCATCTCATTCACATCTTTCCAGATTCTAGAAGTTGGCAAAGCAGATGCTTCAGTTGTCACAATTTATTTAAATAAAATTTAAGCCTTACATTGACTAATTAAGCTTTTGTTTGTTTTCCACGAAATTTGCTAGCTTCTATGAACTGACTATAGATTATGGGATAGGCGGATCATACCCTGCTGATGTAAAGAATTGAACCAGATATTGCGAGAAGCACTTTGAGAGAGACGAGCTCCTCTGCTAGATTTACGAGCCATCAATTGACTTCAGAGTTGAATTCTTAAAAGTAAGGAAGAAGAAGAAAGAATTAAGTAGGAATTCAGAGAAGAATTTATTCAATTTTTGATACTTTTTCTTTTACACTTTTCCTCTATTTATACAGAGTTCTCAAAGGGGAATCCATAACAGACTTAACTAACCCCACGTGCCATTCTGTTACAGAGTGAATGAAATGTAATTTTTCAGCAACGCCCTTGTAAAAGAACACTCTTGCACAAAACACCCTTCTGTCTTGCGTATCAGTCCAAAACTTTGCGTATCAGTCCTTCTTCTTCAGAGCTGCCTTTGTTCTCCTTCCTCTGCTCAAATCTGCTGCTCCTCCACTCGAACTTGCTGCTGCTGCTGCTGCTTCTCCTGTTCGTCCCCAGCACCTGACACACTTCATTACAA
This sequence comes from Asparagus racemosus, assembly GCA_037177215.1. Taxonomy (NCBI): domain Eukaryota; kingdom Viridiplantae; phylum Streptophyta; class Magnoliopsida; order Asparagales; family Asparagaceae; genus Asparagus; species Asparagus racemosus. Next base: position 19,485,997 of record JBAKGM010000001.1, read on the forward strand.
ATAAGTGGAATTCCGAAACTTTTTTGTTGTTTGATTGGGTGTTTGGATGTTGTTGATGCTAATGTTCAAATACAAATTAGTTCTGTCCATGAGCGTGAAATCATTTGCATTCCTAATCGAAGTTGATTTACATGTATTATAAATATGCTTGATTATGTTTTGAGTAACATACTAAATAGAGTATTCTGACGTTGGAGATTTGATTTGGTATTGGCACTCATGTGAATTGAGTAAAGAGTTATGATATTTTGCTTTTGCTTGAAGGTTACGTGCTCATATTGTTTTGCTCAAGGCTAGATTCTAACTGAAGATGTAACCATAGTCATTTATTTTTTATGTTTCACCAAATTTAGTTATGACTTCTTTGAAAATTTTAGAAGCACAACTGTAAATTAATCCGTGCATCGGACTTTGTTGAATGCAGTGATTATGTAAAATAGTAAGGCCATGTTTGGATTGGGTATTATTTTTAGTTAATAACCCTTAATTCTTTAAAATGAAATAGTAAGGTGTTTGGTTCAAAATTTAGGAGGGATTAGGTTGGACTAATTAGTCCTTTAAATTGAAATAGCCTAGAAATTTTGGGCTAAATAAAGGAGGGGAAGGGGGTGTTATTATAGCCTTGGTATTATTATCTAATTGGGATTATACCTAAAATAACCATATTACTCCTTAACTTTTTAACCAAAAAAAGACCTAGGGTTTTCATTATCTCTTTCACTCACGTTCTGTTTGTAGCATTTTATTTCTCCCTTCCTCCTTCTTCCTCTCATGTATCTTTCTGAATCCTCTCTCGTTATCTCTCCTAAATGTATGTGAGAACACATGACTGCAATATCCTCCCTCCCTCCTTCTATGCACACACACACACATACATTTCTTAATCTTCTCATGTATCTCTCTAAATCCTCTCTCATCAACTCTCCTAAATTTATGTGAGAACATATAATTGAAGCATAAAACTATTTTCATCTAAAACAAATGGGAAAAAATCTATCTCAAATAATAAAAAACTATTGATTCACTATAATATTGATAAAAAATTTATGTCTAACATAATTGAGAAGAAAGTCAGACATCCAAAACTTGATGTTATTTTACTTGTTACACCATTAAGAAGCTATAATTCACTCTTGGTAGGAAGAATGATAGTTTTGATATTTACGTTATTTCATAATCCTATACACTTTTACAATGACAAGTTCCAAACATGCATTTGGTATTAGATGTGTTAATAACAAATGGAAGTAAATAAATTATTAAAAATTTAACTCACTGTAGTCTCCTAGATTAATACACCTCGGAATTATAATAAGTTAAATTAGTCTTAGGATAAAACAAATCCCCAATTCAAACATGACCTAAAAATATTAAACAATGTGGATGGCTGATTCAACTGCTTACAGCAGAGCCTCTTTGGAGAGGGGGAGGATGCGTTAAGCCGTCGTTTTCATCATCTCCGCTGCTCCCACGCGTTTGGGGGAAGATTGCCGTTGCTTTCACCCACACGAGATTAAAAAGGAAAGGACGGTTGGGACCCACGTGGTGAAACCCCGCTAGATTTTCAGGAGATATACAATTTCGCGCGTTAAATTGAACACCAACTATAATATCATCCACGTGTCCTTCACAACTGGCGAGAAAGCTGCGCGGTGGGACCCGGCAATTTCAAGGGAGTTCATACTGTAAATTACACTTTTACCTTCTCCATACGTTAAATCTCGTCATATTTTGCCCTGTTCTTAATTAAAATGAACGTTCAGTTTAAAATTATATTTAGGAGATCGTAGTCTTCTTTTAGATTGTTAATTGTCAATTGTTTATTCTTATTATTTTGTTTGAATTTCCCTTTATGAAGAAAAATATCTCTTTTGCCTTGCTAGTATATATATTCCTTTATTTTTGAAGTAAGCCTGTGTATTTTTTTTCCCCTGTTGAATGATGCTAATGCAAATGTACTAATTAGTTTCCAATGTGAAGATTAACCAGTCTAATAGTAATCACATATTAAATACTTGGCGGATAACTAGCTAAGTTGATACCCTCTTGTTATCTCTCACATTCTATTTGAAGACTTTTGGATCAAAATCAATAGCGTGACGAAGGCCAACACACCATTGTCTTTTTGTCTATATTAATGGAGAAATAGAAACTTGTAGTGCAATATCTAATCAATTTTTTTGATATTATGTAAGCACAAGAGATTGAGGGGAAAAAAGAATAGAGTAAACATGACGATGACTGGTGCTTATATGCAACTTCTACTTTGTTTGCTGTAACATCAGACCCTTCTTCTTTCTCTAACTAGACTTACTCTATGTCATAGTTTTAAAATGTTGCAAGTTTCCAATGTTTATATATATGGTTATAGTGGCATGACCTAAAGGTTGTTAGGTTAATTTATTTCCAATTGAACCAATAGTGCTGCAAAAGGTATAGCGCACAGCCACCTATTTCATCTCAAAACCTTTTTTAAACCCCATCATTTGTTGAAGAAGATGGAGAATAATAGTGTTTAACCACCTCGCTAAAGTCAAGCTTTTTTTTCATTTTTTATTTTTTGGGAACATGTCACACATAACTATAAACCAAATAAGAAAAATGTGGCCATGTAACAAATACTGTTGAGATAGGATTAAATATACGAAGCAAACGTGGAGTTGGTATTTGGAGTGTGCAAATAGAAGAAGAATCTGAGCATCAAACAAAAAGCTCCAAAGAGAATGCGGTAAAGACGCGAGTCTCTTCGTAATGCTAGCAAAAGGCCATTGAAGACTAGAAAAGTACTTATTGTCAAGGGCAGCTCATATGGATGGCACCTTTGAAAGGCATAGCTGGTTTCTTTAGATGAGGATATCAATTATCTTCTCTTATTTTCACAATTGGTTTACAAAGAGCTCCCTTTAAAATTCTTTCCCAACATAATACTCTACAAATAGTGTAAGTTATTAAGTTAAATTACTTGTACTTGCTTCTGCTTGGGAAACAAGTAATTTATACCTAAATTACTTAAATTAATCTTACCAAACCCCTCAAAACAAAAGTTAACAAATAGATAACAGAAAACATAGCTATAGGCAAAGACTTAAAGGAACACATAATAGTATACGCAAATGTCCCCTTCATTTCTCACACAAACCAAAACAGTCATATCATTGTATCATTTCTCCTCCCAAGCTCTCTCCGAACTTTATACAATTTATGCAATCATGAGGGCGCCAATTAAACGATAATAAGGAGAAGCTCAAAAAAACCAGCCCATGATGAAAAAAATGAGGGGCACATGCGCTACCAAATAAGTAGAAATAAATTAGCTAGTAATCCCATAACAGACCTTCAAAGCTATTCGGATCCCACGTTTGATCCGATATGAACCCGCATGTATCCGGATATGCCCACTGGTCTACCGCGTCATAATACACAAATTCAGAACCCGAATCCGCAGAATCGAATAAATTACCATCCAATCTTGGCAACTCAACAATCTCTCCTAACTCATCAGATGACGTAGGATCTTCCACGTCGGCTTTGACCTCCATTGCCGCGGCCTTCGCTGCGGCGGCTTGGACGTCGCGGGGCGAGAGGCTAACGGGTCGGGGCAGCGACCCGATAAGATCCGGAAAGTTCAAAATGGCGGAACTACCCTTGATGCTTAAGGCCGCCACGTCGTGAGCCCGGGCTGCCATTTCGGGCGTAGGGAATGTACCCAACCAGATCCGAGACTTCTTTCTCGGTTCACGGATCTCCGAAACCCATTTTCCCCAACTCCGCATCCGAACTCCACGATAGACCGGGTGCTTATTGCAGTCCCGTGCCCGCTTGTTTGAACCCGGTTTCCTCGTGTCGTTAACGGGTTTGGATGTTTCGGATATGGGGTTCGGAGATGAAGGGGATGAGGATATGGATGACAGAGAGGAATTGTTGCTGCTTTCGGGTTCCGTACTGCTACCCATTTGCTCTAAATGTGTGAAAAGCGCTAAGTCACACTTCACTTTGTTTCGACGAAGAGCTCGCTACTGGTAGCATAAAAGTTAGTCTAACTGAGTTTTTGAACTTGATGAAGAGTTTGCTACTGATATTAGCACATAATGCAACTAAACGCTGGAGAGGAAATTGTGCGAGACAACGGAGGCTCTGGGATGATTGGAAGATTACTTTTGTTGTGAATGAGCTAAGCTATGAGTAGAGGAGATGTGTGATGTCGGGGTGACATCTACTGGGAAGAATAGGACAAAGTTGATTGTAGAAGAGAAGAAATGAGAGCTTTTAGTGTACAGACATGGATGGATCGATGAGAGAGGGGGGGGGGGGGGGGGGGGTTGTGGGAATGAGGGTTGAGAAATGAGAGGGGAGTACAACAAAGGAGGGGAGAGGAGGGGTTTTAGTAGTGTGGGGAGGATGCGTGCACCATCAAAGCGACCCGTAACCAACCTAGGCCCCCATCATTTCTCAATGACACCATACAAGGGTAAAGGGCCCTATTCTCTCATGAACCACACCTCTAGCATTAAATTTTTTTTTTCTCTCCTTTCTTTGGCTTTTTTCACCAATGTTCCCCCACTCTGTTGTTCTTTCTTGAAGGACCCACGTTACCCATTTGCCCACCCAAGATGGGAGGCTTGGATCCAAAAGTCCAAGTCATTGATCAATTATTTTAGTAAAACAAAGCACACAAATATCTACAGAAGTCTAGACCAATTTTTGGCTGGGCCAATAGATTAGATTCCCTCCAATCTATGTTGATATTTGACAAGTAAGCAAGGGTTTGCTTCTTCTAGAGTCCACTTTGATTCTCTGACACCTTATTAATCTTCTACATGCATGTTGATTAATTATTATCTTTCTCTTTGTAGCTCCTTTCTAGTTTGCAAACAGCTTATAATGAGAAGTGCATGATGCATTTCTTTACTAAAATGTATTCCATAGTATCAAAGCTCTGAAACTATCACCAATGTTGACACCTATAATACTTTAACCTAATACATTCTGTCATGAAGAGCATGTGTTAATCTGCACTATACCACAATATTTTTTTTCTTTAAATTATTATTCAGTGTGTGGCCAGTGAGAATTGAACTTAGATTGCACTAACATCATATGAAAACCTCTTTTACTATATAGAAGTCAATTTTAATGAAAGTTGAGGGCTATAATTATTTTCTAACGTGTATGTTTTGGTATTACGGTGCGAGTTGAGCGTTGTAGTTTACAGTCGGGTACATTGTTTTGGAAATGAAACGTCCCTTCACGATTCCACTAATAGTTCATTATCTTTTTTGAAAGAATAACAGTTCATTATCTTTGGATACTAGTTAGTGGTTTCACATTGCCAAACTTTTGTCTCAATGGAAGAGAAAGTTGCCAACCTTAATCATCTTCATGAATGCTTGTTTGGCCCTAAGTTGATGGTGCCAAGGAGCATTAGGGCCCTCAGCACTCCTGGATTCAACTTGAAAGATTGAGGATGACAAAGGGTTATCAAATCACACAAGAAATGCTCAATGTACCTAGCACTTCATGTTTGGGTGGGTTTGGGTCTTGTAGAAAAGGTGTATTAGATGAATGCATGCCCCCATTAAAAGCCTAGCAACATGCATATGCATGCGATACTTGTTAAGTTTGTTTGTAGACATTAGAGATTACGATAATTATTAGACTGGTCACATGGATGTACAACATCAAAAGAGGGAAAATCCCATACATATAATTAACACATAAGGTGACATACTAGTACTAGAGTGCATTGAATGTGTAGTCAATGATCTCATTTACAGTGTGCGACTCTTTTAAGGGGAATTAGCATATGCAACAACCCTAGGAACTCAAAAGCAATTGAATAACCGAAAATGTTTATTTGTTAGCTTCCTTTATTCAATTCTATAACATACGAGTAGTTTCTTTCGCATAAGCTTTCCCCTGTGAGTAGACTAATACATTAGGATTCAGATTCTCTCCATTATAAAAAAAAATAGTGGAACGACCACTGCATAATCATAACCATTATTTATCTAGTTGGTGGTTGTAATTTTTTCTTTGAGTGCAAATTAGTGTTAGACAATAAACAATCGAGTTAGAATTGGCTATATAAGAAATTTATGAAAATTACAATGTAGAATACAATAGAT
>JBAKGM010000001.1:19559918-19570722 GCA_037177215.1 Asparagus racemosus
GCAAGAAGACTAAGCTTGTCGACGGGGGCGGAGGAAGAAGCAGCCATTGAAAAGGTTCTTTAAGCTCGGATTATAAAGAGTAAAGCTCTGATATTTTAGGTTGCCTACAGAAAACCCAATGGAAGAAAGGGAGGTATTTATAGGAGAATAAGGGCTCGCATGGCGACTTTAAAGCGGTTCGCTTGTTTTGGGGTCAACGGTCCAGATTAGGGCTAGAATCTAAACCACATTTCAAAAATCAAAACGCACCCGTTTCAGTTCCCCAGGCTACTTTGCGTGGAAATCGAAGCGGTACTGACGGCTGAAGTACAATGACGTCACTCACAGTGACTTGGCTCAATCACACCTTAAAATTCTCAAGCCCACCAACTCAGTGGGGCCCAGTCGACCCCCGCTAGTTGCCACCGCAAACCGACAACTAAAGTAAAAAATTAGCAACAGTTAAGTCCTAAAGAGACGACTCCCAGTTGACACAATGCTCTTTCAGGACGACGCTATCATAAACTTAATATATCAAAAAAGAGACGTAGTAAACTTATAAGGATACCACTAAGGCGAACCCCGACTCGTCGAGTCGACAAGCGAGTAGCAAACACGTCATAGAAAATTGCACCGAAAACAGCAGAAAAAACAGAGACAGCATTGATAATAGAAAATGATGCCATTTATTGTCTCATCAAAAATATACGCATTAGAACATGAACATGTCACACCCTCAGAGTCCCTAAACCTAAACTACAAAAAATCCAAACTGGTCCTAGGAGTCAGAGGTAAGGAGGCGTTCGCAGAAGGAGGGGGAGTCGACAGGACTTCATGCATAGTCCCGTCCCTCTCCTCCTCAGCCGAACCCACATCAACATCTCTCTCGACTCCCCTGGCCAAGTCATTGGTCGACTGGCCAGGGACCGCCTCCTGCTCATCCTCACCATTGCCTTCTTCCACATCGTAACCACCCCCACTTTCTCCATATTGGCAAGAAGGTCTATGTAGTTAGCAATACTGGGTGGATAGCGGAGTCGACCAGGAAGTTCTCGATGCTCGGTAGGAAACTGAGCCACCATGTAATCACAGCCGGCCTTGCAGGCTAGTGCGATCTCGACCTTCCCTACAGCATTTTGGCGAAACTCCTCAATAATTGCGAGCCGACTCTGTTCCATAACAATCGACTGATTGACGGAAGACTCCAAATATGACACTCTGTTTTCTGCTAGGCTCAAGGCCCCTTCCAACTGAGCGCACCTCTCTTGGAGCTTTCTCTTGGCGACTAACTCTTCCTCTAATTGGGCCTTAGCATGCTGAGCAATTTGCTTTTCAATAGCAACCTGCGTTACAACTAAATCCCGCTCCTTTAGCGCCACACTGACCGAGCTATCGAAGCCGGCCTCCTGGCCGCCATGCTAAAGTTTTCGCCTGAGCTGCTGTATCTCGACCGACTTCCTCGATTCGGAAGCTTTGAGCTCTGCAATCAGCCGCTCTTTCACTTCCATCTCCCTGCGCCAGTCGTCGAGTTCGGCTTGCTTTGCTGAGAGATCGCAACGACTCGGTCAAGTTCTGCATTCCCAGCAACGTTGTGCTCCCCACCCGCTATTCAAGTACAAAGATTTAATTTTTGTCATACCATAAAATATTTATGAATATCACATCAACACCAGCACCTCCCTACATGACTACCACATAAGCGGCGGGGACACAGCACAGCCTAAGGTCATGAGCTCATTCCATCAGGAATGGGTTCCCCTTCCGTCGTAAAACCATTAACCTAGAAAGAATATTTCCCAAAACGCGTCAAGGACAACGGTCCAAACATAAACTACCATGTTCCAATCAATCCAATAATGGCACATCTACATCTCTCTCTTTCTCTTCCAATCTCAGCTGCATAATTCTCTATAAAAGAAATGTATAGTGGTAACTTTTCATTTTTCTCTAAGCTAGGATTTTGGCCGCATTTACTACTTTCTTTCTATCTAAGTATCAGAGGTGTTCGGATTTATTGGAGGCCCATTTTCTCATGTTCCTGATTCATTCTCCTTAATTGGAGAAATAATCTATGAGAAATTTTTGTGCAACAACAATTTTACATCTTTTTGTAGTAAAACTTTTCAAAGATCCTCACTCTTTGTTTACTTATTACAGGTAATTTGTGCTCCATCCAACTTTCTCTTTAGTGATCTTCTCATGAAGTTTATTACTTATTGTCAAAAACATTTATTAATCAATATTGTTTATTAGGTTAAAGAACCTTCTATATGACTGTTTTCTTGTTAATAGAAATACTTTTGATAGTAATAAGAATGAATATGTTGTTTTGTTAAGCTTGATCTATTTTGTTTAGAGTACAACAATGAACATCCAACAAATATATTTATACTTCATTAATGCAACCTTTTTTTATAGGATTATTTGTCAGAAATAAGTGAGTCTACAAGTCTTCTTATTTCAAGTTCATCCTTCAGATCTTCACTCTGTTACAATTTTATTCTTTCCAATAGCATTCTTCTCGTACGAAAAGAGAAAAACAGATGCACCTAGGTATCCCCTAAACTTACGGTTATTTTAGAAAGATAACCATATCACAGATAAAGAAAACTGACCAATTTTATCACTCAAGAAGTAGAACTCTAAACTCCATATGAACACAAAAAAGCTTTCCACACAGTTGGCTTTGCTGAACCGATCACCAAAAACACTATCATCTAGGGATGATTGGATTATTACAACTTGTTACTCTATCTCCAAACTGGTCGTAGCACCTTTACAACTAAAATGTATATAGATGAAACTTAGCAGACTTTCAAGTTTAAGGATTAAATTCAGATAGACCTCCTCTAATATCGCTGTCTTGAACTTATTACCGCTCTAAATTTATTGTTGTAGAAAGACCCCGAGTGAAAATTTTCAAATCTTTTACCCTTACAAAAAAAGAGAGAACTGTTTTTTAACAAATAGACCCAAAGGGTAAAAGAGTGAGGAAAAAAGAACAATTTCACTAAAGGCGTCTATCCACAACAACAAAACTAGTAAGTTCAAAACAATGACACCACAGAGAATCTATTTGCAATTAACCCAAATGATAATCAGCAAGTAACAGGTAGCCAGTCAAAACGCGTACCCAAGTTCTCAATCAACCATTTAAGCAGCAGAATAATCTTGGGTGACCATAGATGCGCATATAAATGAAGAAATCAAGTACCTTCAATAACTGTTGGGTGCAAATCTGCTGAGTAGTCCCTCATGATTTTGCGAAAACAAAATCGCCACCGACACAATGACTCATCAATAAATTTCTACAGTCTATAGAATATTGTCACCACGCTTACAAGTTCTTCAACTCGGAAATCAACGAGATCAACAGTTTAAAACACAGTCACTTGTACAAAATTAACCTCAACAGTAAAAAAAATACAAATACAAATACAAATAAACTAGCTTCTTAAGGTACAGAATGAATGAATAACTTGACTCCAGAAGTTTGACATTTAGACCACAAGTGCACTTGTAACCTAATCTGTTAGAATTGTGGGATGATGATGATGACGATGACATCCCCAGTATCTGCTACTATTACTCTCACTTTGCTTTCTTGATGAGAGATGCAGTCCGGAATTCAGCATCGGACTTGATGAAGCTCCACCAGAGATATGTGAGAGGAATGGTGGCAGCATGCCAAAGTGCATGAGCGTCCACATATCCATGGTAAGGAGGAAAATCATAAATCTCAAGAAGCATAGCTAGGGCCCCACCAAACACAACTGTCCATAGTTTAAACCGTGACGGATGACGAGATATGCCAGCCCAAACTGCCCACAAGAGGAGCTGACCAATAGCCAGTACAATACAGACCTTCATGTTCCATCCTGTATGTTTATGGGAAAAATCAGACTAGGGTATTATTGACTGAGCAAGACTTGTGTTTATACATCCATCTAGATGCAATTACAAATTAGGTTAATTGCAGATACACTCCTACGCTAAAAGAGGTTAGCCGCTTCTTACTTAGACCCCAATGCCAAACAAAGTTATCTCTATGTTATCTATACTCATCATGTGTGACTGTCGCTAGATGTCAATGTGTTGTAGATAGATCTCCAGGTATTTCAAATTTTCAATTTGTTGCAGAGAGACCCCCAAAATTTTTGGAGTTGAACATACACCACCTATAGTACATGTTTAGATAACAGAGAGAACAGTAGAGGCATCCGAGGGTCTAAGTGCTAAGAAAAAAGTTCAGGGGTTACAAGTGTTTATCATTTAAACCTTATAAATAAAGCTAAAGCTGCGCATAAATTTCATAGAAGGAGCTCTAAAGGGGCAAAAAAAAGTCAAATGACATATTGACTACCCATTTATATATGTCAGCATGTACATACCTGATCTGGGCACATGCTATCCGGAGCCCCTCAAAAGGGCCAAAGCCAAGTACAGAGTTGCTTCCATATTTTTTCATAATTATATATCATGTAACTAAATGCAATAATAAGTACAAAAAACACTAAGTTTAAAATAATGACTGAACGTCAAGGATGGTTGTCAACTCACCATAGTCTAGATGATAAAAGTTGAGATATAGTATGTGCGTTGTCACAAAGGCTAAGATGGGGGCTGCAAACATGACTCTTGAGGCCTCATCCTTCACATTAAAAGTTCGCAATAAAGCCAGAATGAAGGAGTATCCCAGTAAAGCCACAGCTGAAGAATAATCTAGCTTCTCAGTCAAATCAAAATCTCTGTAAAACACGGTACATAACCATCATGACAGTGAGTATGTTTGGTATATTTATTTCCTGTTCATGTAAAAGAAGCTACATAGCTTACCTAGTATGGAATATAGCACTCCAGAACCACGCGTTCATTGATAACAACCCATATATATGCCACAATCCAGTATATTCATAGTATGTCCTCTTACTTTGAGGTCTAAGAGGCAACTTGTAATTTACCAATAGAAAGAAAGATAACCAGCCATTGAAATGCATTATTAGATTGAGTGCAGAAAGGGCAGCAGAAACAGGTTCCTGGATAGAATTACCAGTTAACAGTATGTGGAAGAAATACAGGTTCTCATGCAACAAGTACGAGAAAAAGAAAACATGGCAAGCATATATAAGTTCAAGGACTTGTATCAGTAAAGTCACGGAATACATGAATGAAAAACCTGGAAGACATGGACACGCTTGAAAGGCCATTTCCCATGATACTGCACAGGCTTCAGACCTAGTTTTTCCCTCTCACTTTCTCTTTGTATCATACAATAGTAACGGCAGTCACTCCTGCAGTTTAATTGTTTCCACTGCATGTACAGTGGCTCTTGCATGTACCATGAACTGTTGACAGCCTCATCTAAGAATTGGCAATGCTGGATGGAGATATCCCCAATGGATCCTGTCTCCTCACATTGTTTAACACATTTTCTGGTATCACAAAGGGAAGTTAACCAAAAGCACTAAAGCAATCTTGAAATAGCATATTTATCATATCTAAACAGAAAATATCAACAGGTTCCACCAATTTTGGAAAAGAGGAGTTTCACCGCACAATAAAGGCCATGATTTATACAAAAACCTGTTTCAACACCCATATATAATCCTCTTCAGTAGAAAATAAAGAGGGTTAACTTCTAGAGAACATAACTTTACAGGTACACATCAACAGCTTACTTGTTATTTTTGCATGAAGTGCTGTCAGGGTACACGCAACACCACAAGCATGCAAATAATATTCATCCAACTAATATGTAGCCACTCAGGATTCAGATGATGCATTAACAATCCATGACCGGATACCAAGAAAAATCATTCATCATGCATGACAAGAACAATTTTAGTTAGAACTGATGCGATTAGAAGATAAGAGGGTTTAACAGAGTGGGTTTTAGAAGGGGGAAAAAAATAAAAGAGTGGAGAAATATGGGGGGGAAAAGCAAATAATAAGAGGAAATTGTCAATATTTCCAAAAAAAATTGTTTGCCTATGTAATATACCAGTGTGTTTATCATTCAAAACCCTACATAATTTTCAGAGTCGTAGAATAAATTTAAACGTAACATAACAAAAATCTAAATATGCAGCAATAAAGAAGTATATGTGGTCAAAGACAGTTGTTAGTTTGTTCCTTATGTGAAAACCTTGTGTAAAAGAAATCTTGCAAGCTTACATTTGTTTTCTATTAAAGCACTTGAGATGTTTGATAAAATACCTGCCAGAGAATTGTACTCTTTGCATGGTACCTTTTACTTATGTGATTTGCAGGTTCACTTACATCTCTCTACACCTATTTAGCATGGTACTTCTATCATGAAGCCATAAGCATATCCAAAACCCATATTGGACCCCATTACTTACTTTGACACTCTTTCGTTATGTGCATACACTTATTCAAACATGTCCTCAATTATACAATGCATGTTGTAATTAGAACACCATCATACACTACTTGACATCTCTCTGCACCTATGTAGCATGGAACTTCTATCATGAAGCCATATATGTACCCGAAACCCATACTGAACACTGTTGCTTACTTGGACTCTCCTTGTTTATGCTCATAAACTTATTCCAACATATCCTCAATCATATAATGCATGTTTTATCAAACACTACTTGGACATATATCATACACTTCACATACACTTCTTTATTTATATTAAATATTTGAGATATCTATTTATTTTCACTTGCACACCAAATGCTATGGTGAAAAATGCTCCAACATTAATTTGTAACTAAGTTTGAATAAAGGCCAACATATAAACTTGAAGAGCAGTGTCATCAAAATGTATGGTCGGTCAAAAAGATAGCACACATGTAATGATTACATACTTAAATTATTAGAGATTATAGTAAAGACTCTTGAAGGCATGAGCATGTGTAATAATGCATGCATATAAACTCTATTTCTGTTAATCAGCATTATAATTGTTATCATAGTATTATATTGTATTATCATATTGACTTGTCACCAAGTCCTTTTGCAGAACTGCCAAATCCCGTGTCATCTGTCTGTGCTACTTACATCTCACTCATTCATGTTTCAAGGAATCTAAAAAAAAATAGTGCTAAAGTAAAATTGAGAAGCTTGATAGTTGGAACTTTGGAAGGTAGAAAAACTAAATAAGATTTCGATGCATTATCCAGAACTTCGACAATGTCTGCTATGAATTCAAAAGTGATAAAGAATTATAAGATGCTTTGGAAAAAATATGTTATAGATAATTATGAAATCGTAAGACTCAATGTATCTATATTCAATAGAAATGTGATGGTGGATGGAAATCTTACAAACTATCAAATCCATGAAGTTCAAGATTCTATTAGGCATATTGAAGCTAGGGAAGCTAGACACTCGAAAGCCTATAAAATTTCATCCTTCTGAAAGCTTTTTATCTACTTGAAGTAATTTTGTTAAAAAGTTTGCAGAAGTGTAAACAAAGTTATACGACTCTCTTTAAGGCTCTACAAGCTGTGCCAATCAAAGGTCAGCTTAGTCCTATGGAGAAGCCTTAGGACATGTTGGTATGCATTTTATAATCTTGATAGTATAGAAAGTATTAGCCTGCATACAAATCACTACTGCAGCGTCGTATTTTCCGCACTGATATGAGCTTAACTGAAACATTCTGTTCATATCTTTGATCATCAATTCATCACATGTCAGGTTAACAGGAAACAAACATTGTAAACAATCCAAATGAAAGATTTGTGATCGTAATTCTGTATGAAACCAAAATTTTCAATCGCGCTTTCTATGTAATAATACGAGATTTTAGTTATTATCATAATTCTACCCCCACAGTTGTCTGATAGCGCATGTGCCGATTTCAAATTCATGGTATTTTCTCTAAAGAAAAATATCTAACAGTATTTTTGTGCAAAAAAAAAACTCTAACAATTCACTTGTAACAATTCACAACAAGTTTAAAGACTGGCGTTCAAAAGTTTCCTTTCCCCCCTTCCTTTCTCTGAATTATCTCACCCCTGAGATTTAGTTTTCTGATGGCAAGTAGTTCATGGCAATTTTGTGAAATTCACCCTTCATAATTTAGCTTCTCACATTCTTTCTCCAATTTCATTTACAAAGTGCTATCAATTGCTATTGACAAGATCTCAAACACCAAAACCTAAATCTTGACAAAAGTCAACATATTCAAAACTATAAAAAGAATGAAAAAGAGGAATTGGAATCAAAAGCAGTTACCTGTAAAGGGGATCGGCATCGCCAGCACTGGCGTCGATTGCTGTGAAGAGAAATCCAAACGCCACCAATAAACAACAGAGCTGGCGGCCTGTCGTCATCTCTTTCCAAGCACAGGAATGAGCCGAGATTTTTGCGAGATCTAGTCGAACGCCGTATTTGATTCGAGATCCGAAAACCTAACCCTAACCCTAGCTAGAGATTCATGTCAGAATGAGAGGGAGAGAAAGCTTGTGATTGGGTTGGATAGAGAAATTTTAGAGAAAGAGAGAGAGTGTGTGTGTGTTCTAGTGCTTTCCCGTTTAATAATGTTACTAATAATAATTTTGAATGAATAATGGTTTGAGAGTTTGTGGCCAGTGGAATATCAGAAGTGGGTCCCAATTGTCATTGTAGCCCCGGGAAAAACAATTCCTAATTTGTATAAAGGCCATCAATAAAGAAGAACATACGATATGTTTTAAAATCGTGGTTTTCTATACACCACCTTAAATTAGGTTAGATATACGAAAACCATCTTTTATTTTTGCTTTATATATGAATCATATTTAAAGTGGCTTTTTGTTGCGATCAACTACCTTTTAGTCAATTTTTCATTAAAAACCAAAAATAACTTTTAAATAACTCACATTCGAGGCGCGTGACTCTCTTTTTTTAGGTCTTATTAGATTACAACTCACGTACTTTGAATATTAATTCTTTAAGCTTATTTTTACTTTTTTAATGAAAACTTGACTGGGATGTAGTTGATCGAAATAAAAACTTGCTTCAAAGATGATTTATGTATAAATTAAAATTGAAAGGTGATTTCTGTAAAAATTACTCTATTTTTAAGGTGGTTTCTGTCACGCCCCGCTTCCTAAATTACACAGTAAGAGGACGCGGACAAGCCTATGACGTATTAGATCGAGGAGAGTAAAATAAAAACTCTTCTCCTCAACCTAATACGCTAAGCGTCAAGCATTAATCATAATAAAACTGCAGGTCTCCAAATCACAGTCACAATCAGCAAGAATATAATAAAAACGCTCGGTCGCCTAGTCTATCCACCCTCACCCAGATCTTTCCAGGAAAATCAGGCCGAAACACTTGGTGCGACTTGTTTGATTGCATCACGACCAACACAACCTCTCCATCGAATTCCGCCAAGAAGTTGGTCCATTGCCCTTCCCACGGGATCTGAGTAGTGTCCGTTTCCAAGATCCTAACTGAAGGATTAGGGAGAGCAGGCTCGATGATGTAGAAGCAACAAGATCCAGAGATGTAACAGAACCTGCCACCAGAGAACACAACGCTGCATAATCTAGGTATCTCAGTTGGTAAGGGGAGATGCAACTGCTGGGTCCAGTGGTGACCATCACTGTTTACTCGGTAGAGGGACGCATAGTCTACGCTGGTGACGGGGTTGACGAGGGAAAACTTGCAACTCGACTCGATGTTGACGGATAACATCCAACCGTGGCAGGAGATCATTCAGCCACCATAGGTGGTATAGATTTGGCGGAGACGGTAGGATGTTTGGTTGAAGGGGCTGCAGCAATGGAGTTGCGGATCTTCGCCGAGAACAGTGGGGATAAGCCAAGGGAGGGGAGGGGACGTGGGAGGTCGTGAAGGGGAGTGGAGAAGGCCGTGATCTCGCTGTATGGACCGCCATTTTCTGCAGACGGAGGGGAAGCAACAATAACAAAAAGACTATAGAGTAACTAAAACAAACCCTAACTTTGATCGTAACTGAGCTGATGGCTGCTCGTCTATCGCAAAATTGGAGGAAGGGGAACAGAAAGAGGGCCGAAGGATAGATATTGGAGGGAATAGAAGCAAATAGTCAATTACGCGTACCTTTAAAAGCAAATGCTCTTTAATTGGAATTAGAGAAAGGGTCAGTTTGGCAACACCCTTAAACTAGGCCCGACCCTGTTTTATCTTAAACTGCATTAGAGTTATTCTATAGGGAGATTGTTTGGGGAAAAAAACCCATCTAACGGCTAAAATTTTGGCTTTTGAAAAAAAATGGGCCATGGCCTTGTTTTATCTAAACACAACACAAGCAAAATTTGGGTTAGGTTTGACTACTAGAGGAGTTTTTTCAATATTAGACCATTAATTTATCAATATTTTGATAACCATCCTTCAAATCTTTATATTTTGATATTAATCCCCAAATCTTTATATTTTGATATAAGTCCTCTTGTTACTATTTTCATTTAAAACCCTCAACCATGGTAAGATCAAGACTAAACATGGCTAACAAATAACCAAAATGCACCTAAATCCCCATCCTATACACTAAAAATAACCCCTAAAATAAAACAACCAAAGTCAAACAGCTAATTACAAAATAATCAACCAGTTAATTAATGGAAAAATGTTTTGAGGGCCTAAATTGTTGAATGATATGTGCCCCAATCCCAAGACATAGTTGATGAGTGCTCCAACCCAAAAAGTGAAAGGAAAATGTGTTTAATTCCCTCCCCTCACCCCCCCCCCCCTCCGTGTTTCGAGGCCCTAAATTGTTAAATGATATGTGCCCCAATCTCAAGGCTTAGTTGATGAGTGCTCCAACCCCAACCCCAAAAATGAAAGGCAAATATATTTAGTGGGGGGGGGGGGGGGG
>JBAKGM010000001.1:19570822-19595172 GCA_037177215.1 Asparagus racemosus
TCTGCCAAATGGTCGGGGTTTCCAACCCCGACCAAAATAAGTCGGGGTTGGAAACCCCGACCATTTGGCTGTGGTTTTCGCTGTCTGGTGGGTGCCCCAGCTACTAATTAGTCGGGGTTCCCAACCCCGACTAATTAGTAAGCCTTTACTTCAGCTCCCGACCCACTTTCTCGTCGCGAAGCTGACGTGGCGAGAAAGTGGGTCAGTTTTTGTAATAAAAATGTAAGTGAGTCGAATTTAAAAAAAAAAATAAATTCGGTTTATTTCGAAAATTTGTTCTATATAATTATCTTAACTGAAAGAAATTACATGGATGTAGGTATGAGGATCAAACAAAAGAGTTAAACCTTTAGAATTGCACATATATCTGTCCTCATCAAGATGCTCGCTTAAAAATTGTTCTTTCATATATTACGACATAATATAGATTTAGAAGCTTCATTAATCACTCCTGTTTTCGTACAATATATATCTTAAAGATTGACAACTTGACGGACTATGAACGGTTTTTTGATAATCTATCCAACCGGAGTTGGTTTTTTTAGAATTTTTCAGTCTTACAATTCACTGAATTACAATCCAAAATAATCCACTCAGAACATGGTTATCAAACACAAATAGATTATAACCCAAAGGGTGGATTATAATCCACTCTGACCAAGTTGTCAAACATGCTCTAAAGCTTATGGCATATCTCAAGTTAGTCAAGTTTCATTTTATTGTGTAACAGATGCTTTGAATCAAATGGCAGTAGGAGAAATTTCGGAGTTCATATTTGATAATATAATTTCATAGCAACTGTATTTTTAACTAACCAATAGAAGCATTAAAAAACAAGGTAAACATAAGTTAGATAAACCAATACACCACTTTATTCCGTTTATTAAAAAAAACTGTGGTCACGGTTCTGCCTGACTTTATTGATATACAATAATTACAAAATTGGGTTAGCCAAACTATGACATATATCAGAAAATTTGGGGAAAAAAGAAAATTACACCAATATTTATCCAAACATTGAGATAAATTCTCATCAGCTTCTCATCGTTATCGTTGTTCATTGATACAGAGTTCAAGAGCATGTTCTGCCTCTTTCAAGAATGAGCTGGTGAGCTGTTTCTGACCTCTTCTATAAACAATACTAGACCACTTGTTTCTAGTCATCCAATTCTCGTCGCTTCTCTCACTTCTTTTACTGCAATATATAACCAAAAAACATGTTATGTGAATGAAAACGTCAAAAGGGTTAATTGCATATACAACCATTGCCCTATGAGGGTGCCATAACTATTTTTTTAAGCACTTAAACCTCCTAAAACTCAAATGACATTATTTACCCATCAATTCAAAGGGCAATTAAATTTTTTTTTTCCACTTAACTCAAAAGGAAAAAGGTAATCTATCATCATGTGACCGTGCGATATCTTAATCTGATGGGGAAAGACAAGAAACTAATACCGTTCTTGTTGGACTTCAGGGGTTTAAGTGCTAATAAAATATTTTAGGAGGTGTTAGTGGTTATACCCTTATACAGGGGGTGTACCCACAAATATATCCCAATTGAAATATCCACGCTACCAACAATGTACCAAAAAGAGAAATTATCGCCCATGCATGTTTTATGCATAAACTCGTAGTTTTTCTATGCCAAAGACATATTGTTGAGTTTAGGACTAGGTTACCCAGACACTTCATCTGGGTTTCCGTATCCGTGTCCGACATTTCCCGTGTCTATGTCCAACACTCTGTGGACATTTCTTGGACATATATCTTACACTTTACCTCAAATTCCTGTAGGTTGTTGGACTCGGATCAGATTCATTTCATCTCATAAGTATCATTTTAAAAGGTCGCTTGGGTATCTAGTTCAAAAAACAAGTGCTTTTTCAATTTATAATCTACTCAATTAAAAAACATTAAAATGTTGTACGGATTTTAGTTTTCATAACATGTGAATGGTAAAAAAAAGTATCGATCTCATATAAATTATTAATTTCAATATGTATATATAGTCGTGTCCACGTATCCTATTTTTTACAAACTTGTCGTGTCATGTATCCACACCTGTGTCCATGTTCGATCCGCACCCGTACCCGTGCAACATAGGTTTTGGATCTTAAATATGCCTTGAACCATCATATTTAAAAACAAATAATGGACTCGAACAAATAAGATTAATAGGGATATAAAGACACATACATAAATGATAATCATCACAATACTTGTCCACAGAATGGAAAAAAAAAAGCCCATGTGGCAGTATCCAAATAAATCACGACCCCAAGTATCATTAATCAAAACCTAGTTTAAGTGTAGAAAACCAGTGAGAAAACAAAGAGTGCCTTAATAATGTGGGACAACTATAACATTGATAACTTCTTCACATAAAAAGAAATTGCCAGGATAAACATTTACAAAAAATTGAGGCATACCTAAACTGATCTTCAAACTCCAGAACGTGGCTATTTGAAAGAAGTTGTGCATCAGACTCTTGGGTCCCAGAACCCTCTTCAAGTTCCATCATCCTAGCAATCAGAAACATAATGTGTAGCAGAGTTACTCAAAAACAACAATAAATAATGTCATTTTGGCATCATTTGTATATTAAATAAAGCTCAATAAATATGAGTCACTATAAATTGTCAAAAAATAGAGTGCAAAATGGAAAAACACATGTTAAAGTTTCAGAATGAATGAACAACAGCATTTTATGCCGCTTCCTCCATGGCAATTCCCATCTTATATTCCAATTGTCATGCTCCATAATTTATATGTTTGTGTCCATCCTCTTTTCAGTTCTACCTCTCAACAGCCAGGCAATGTGATTGCAACCTAGAGACAGAAACAAGCCTTATAGTCTTCAATTTGAGACTAGTTGCAGCAGGGGATGCTTGATTGAATAAAAATATAAGATGGTAAATCATTCGCTTTGCCGAAACTCAGCTGCATTAAATCACTGAAGAACGCTTGCAGCGATGATCAATGACCTGTTCCAACTTATTAAATGGGCGAATACTAAGGATTAATATAACATGTTTATAGTGTCAAATTATTTGAAAAAGATTTGCAAAAACAAGAAGCAATAATTGAAATATACTAACGAAGGGAAAACGTCTCAATAAATATCAGAATAATCCTTTATTAGAGACTCGATTGATATAAGTTCACATACTAGATACAGTACAAATACTAGCTTTATTATTTAAAGAAGATATAAGTTCATATATTAGATATACTACGAATACTTGTTTATTGTTCAAAGAGTTCAGAGGAAGATTATGACATTAGTTATCAAGTTTTGGCCCTGTAGAGCTTTTGTTTCAGTCTGAGCAGTTTTAACAGTTCCAGTCTCCTCGGTTTGAGCATCAGTTATGGCATTTAAAGGGTTAAAGGAAAATTTAATTATTTAAATAACCTGTAAGATACAATAATAACAAGGGTTTGATGGTTGTGAGGGGGCAGCTCATGTAGCAAAATGAGCTACCAAGAGATGGTGGGGTGAAGGTCCACACCTTTTGATGTCACTTTTAAGGTAGCCCTCACCACATGGTTATCTCTTGGTAGCTCATTTAGCAAAATGAGCTACCACCTCATACATATTATTTCCTAATAACAAATGATTTATCCAATAGGGTTGGCATTGGCTACAAGAAATTTTTTCCTACATATGTATTCTTATCTTTCGAGCAACTATTAATATTTGGGCAAGTAACAAGTAACATATATCTTAAAGCTCATTCTTATGCACCAAAACTTCAAACTTATGGTGATGGTTGAGAGATACAATTTTGTACCGTTAACGTGTCATTAACCAGGACTATTATACACAATGGTACCTTCTTTATTCCTAGTAAGGCTATCGACTGAAACTGACAAAATCTTATCCATACTTTTAATTGCCCACCATCCTACACAAATATATGGAACAAAGGAAATCTATTGATGACTGAAGCTCCAAACTGCTAAGCTTTTAAATCCAACTGCAATTAGATATAAGTTTTCTACTTAATTACAAGCTACAACATAAAGCAACAGGAAGTAAAAGAGTAAAAATGAGTTAGTACTTCATTGAAAGAAGATCCACGAGCAACTGCAAGGCTCCATAATCCCCAGAAACTTCCCAGATAGCTGCTTCCACTTCTTTATCAGTAGGCTCTCTCACCTCTTCAGATTCAACAAGCTTGAAAATCAATAAGCATAACGTAAGTAACAGGTTAAAATAATTAATTTACACTAGCTGAAGCATCTGTTATAGTGGAAAAACTTATCTGAGTCACAAAAGAAAGAAAGACAGACAGAAAAGAACTGGGAAAGAACCATCACTTATCTTCCCACTGATCCAAAAATCAAAGAAAGACAGAAAAGAACTGGGAAAGAACAATCACTTATTGTCCCACTGATCCTAAAATCCTATCGTTAACTTAACAAATTTAGTAAAGCATGACAAGAGGATGAACAAAATTTGATTCTTTCAAGAAATTTTTTCTCAAATAGTCGCTTTTGATTTCAGGATTTCTTTAGGGGTGGAAAACTACCAAATCGAATCAAATATCAGTGTATTCGAATCAGAAGTCAGTTGAATTTTAAATATTCGAATTCAGATTTGAAATCGGCACGGATATCACAATGATATTCATATTCAACTCGTTAATATATTGTCCATTCAATAAAGCTTCTTGAGTGTTCATTAGCCTGCTTGTTGGGTGTTTTGGCTCCAAAATCAAGGTCCTTGGTTCAAACTCTTGAGTTCACTTCTGTTGCCTTTCTTATCTTTGGAGTATTTTGCATATTCACCCTCCAAATTGTATACCTTTGTAAATACGCCCTCCAAAGCATCATACTTGTTGAATTCACCTCTAAATTGCCTTTTCCATTCAAGTTTATGGCTCAATATAAACTAATTATAATTTTCAAAAAACACCTAATCTATGAGCGAGCGAATATCTGGATGAATAATAACCATACTGTTTGTTAAATATTTGGTTCACTTCAACCCCAGATTTCATACCTGTAATTTGTACAAAAATATCATGACATGACATGATAGACTATGGTATGATATTTCTGTTATATCAGAAACAAATAGTTTATAGCTCCCACCTAGAGGCAAAAATGCACAATAAGAATGCTAATAAATGGACTAAAACCAACTCTTGCAAAGCTCTTGCTCCAACTACGTTGAATATTTTCAATTACTTTGCTCATCCCACTTGATCTCATTCCAAAAACTGATAAGACTAGACTATAATTTGATAAGAAGTTAGGAAATCTTGGCATTCAGTTTGCAAAAAAAAATATTTGAGATTTCCCAAAGTCCATACCATTAGAAACTTAAGTCTATTGTAACGAAATAGATTGGGTATATCATAAGGGACGTTCACAACTAAGTTGTTCATTTTGGTTAAATCATCTAGGTCAGCAATCTAATGTCCAATCCCATAAAGAACTTGTTCAGGCACAATTAAATAAGACAAATATCACCTTTTCGGGCTACTCCTCCTAATTACGGATTTAGTATCCTGGATGGCATCTGATTATATTTGACAAAAACCATAATTTACAAATTAAGATGAAATCATTCTTAATCTTCTTTTCCTTCTTTTTTCTTTTTTTTGTGGGTTAATGGTCGTAGCAATGCCTCATTGATAATGATTCAATTGTTTAAAACCACATAAAGATTACTTTGATATATATCAATAACAATATCATATATTTTGCACTTATTCCACTAGACAAAACTTCCGATATTATAAGCATTCAGTACTGTCACCAAGCCAGTGTCTAAAAGCCTAACAACTCTGTTCCAACCTTGATATGAAAAACAATTCATTCAGATCAAATTAAACATATCTGCCTTGAAGTCAAAAAATCACCAAGGTCTACCTATTCCATAGTCATATACTCTAGAAATGTTTAACATAAGTAGAATTAATTAGGTTGCATAAGAGGCAGTCTGCAGAACTAAGTGCACACAATTATTATGCACAATGGAATACTGTAATCATAAACTTATTGAAAATTATCTCCAGTATTAATGTAACTGACTTGAAAAAATAGGAACAACAGAAATTGGATACATTTAATGAAAAATATTCAAATTTACAATATATAATTACCTCTTCTAGCAGTGCAGAGACCTGGTTAAGCTCATCTTCATGCAATGCTATGGTACGCAGAGCTGTTAAAAACTCCTGAGGAAAAACCAGCCTATTCACATAGGAAGGAACCTTACGCTGACCACTCCAGCTATAATTGTGGAGCTGAATACTTGAATTTTTCTCGCTTCCTTCACCATGCAATTGACGAGCAGCAAAGAATGCATGATCAAGCAAACTTTTAGGCAAGAGGCATCTTAGTTCAGCGTTCTGTAAGCACCAGTCAGTTTGCTTAATGTCTATGAACAACAAAAAGAAAATCAGGTACTACATTGAATTACTCTTCGTGAAAAAATTCAGGATAGGACCAGGTTATGCATTTTTTGAGGTCTCATCTTTGTTCTATCCCCTTTAGGTACTTTCTTTTGAGGAGAAAATATAAGAATTGCAAAATAATGAAATGTACAACGATCAACTGTGGGTTTGAATAGTCACAATAGGACAATGCTACATACAAGGAAAATGTATGTGCTTTCAATATTATGCTAAGATTATATATGTGTTACTCCCATTACCTCCATGGTACCTATGAATATGGTGAATAAAATCCCAATAATTTGGGTCAGAAATACTTAAAGCCAAAGTGGTACATGTTCTCATTAAGTGATGCATGATACATTTAGATAATAAATAGGCTGTGAAGAGATACTAAAGTGGCAGACAGTCTTCATGTGCTAGTTCAATTGCAACTAAATGGCAATGGTTATAGTAATATCAGCGGTGGCCACTGCGCCAGCTTACATATATAGTAATAATCGGCCTTTACAATGTGTTCTCTTCATTAATACACTCCCGGGGTCTCCAATATCATCACTTCAAGCCACACCAAACAACAATTTCTCCTCTTTAGCATTCTCCAAGCTCTCAACCTCAGATCTTCTAGCAAGCGCACTCTCCAAATTCTCTCTCAAACTGTCAAAACTCTCTCAATGACATGATATATTATAAATTCCAGTGTTCACAGTGGCTTGTAATTTCTTCATGTTGAAGGATTTTGGAAATGCAGGATGAGTTTGGAGACCCTACAAGTTCAACACACGTGGGTGAAGGATTGGCTGAAAGAAGAACAGATTAAAGGAGCTATGTCTCCGATTCTGATGAACGAGCTAAATGATTCTAACTTGTCTAAATATTTGCTCACGCCTCGATGCGCCTTTTGGCGCCTCACTACTCCTCACCATTTTCTAACTGTTTCGAGTACATCTTTTTAATCCTCCTCTCATGCCTTCTCTTTTGCCTTTGTTTCCTCATTCTCTTCCTTCTTTTGCCCCATATTATTGTCTATTCCATCATCTTTTTTCTCAATTTTTCTTTTTTTCTCTCTCATTGTTACTATTTGTATATTTGGAAGACTAGTAACAATGATTAAGAAATCATAAACTGTTATTCCAGATATTATGACATTAATTATTAATAATGTTAGTAAATATGAATGAATGATTTCATAGCAAATGTGCTTTTATTTTTCAACGTGATTAATTACAGAAAATATGGAAGGGTAGACTTAAGTTGACATTAAGACCCTTTTAACTAGTCCTAAGATTATAAACTAAGATCTTATTTTGTGATTTGACAGGTGAGGTTATTATCCTGACATATTTTTTTTTACCAAAAGCCATAAACATGTTGCTTGTTTACTTTGATATATCTATCAAATAATTTTGTATGTGATATGCACCTCATTTCACTGAGGCGTGCACATCATCTTCCGCCTTGCACATGATGCGTGTAAGGGGACTTCGCGGTTTGCATTGCGCCTTACGCCTTGACAACACTGACAATTAGTAATGTTACTAACAGAGATTTGAAAAGACTCTTCTATCCATACATATAACTATTATAGCTTTAAAGTATATAATAATCATCATCATAAATTTTTTGATATATCAAAACATAATAAACAACTATTTTTGAAGACATAATAAAATAATAAAGTATCTATCAGAAACATGAATCCTCTAAATCTAATGTAATTTAAAAATAGAATCCCTAAATTTTTGAATAAATTCAAATTTAAGACCAAAATTTTAATATTTATATTCGGAATAAATCTTAATGTGTAATTAATTAACTAAAATAAAAATCATAAAAAGTGACAAATCACTTTACCTATTTATTAAAATACTGATAATTTATTAAAAAACAAATATCAGAATTTAGAAAGAATTTTAGGTCAGGTATATATCATATTAATTAGAACTCTATTTAAATTTAGAATTGATGTAAAAATATCGAAATAACACTGAATTAAGAATTGGCAAGAACAGGAATCACACGGGTAGATTGATAGAAACCTCTAGTAAAATACACACGGTTATGGGTTACACCATAACCCAATTGACTTGGGGCTCTAGCTAGACTGCTCAGAAAACAAGGCTGGTGGAGTCCAGTGTCATCGTTAATTAATGTTTTGGTTTCTATAGTAAATTTAGGGATGAATACAAAATATGGTGCCAGATGTGAGACAAGACTAAGCACCTACTTATTTAATTGGAATTGGCATCTCATAGCACTTGACATTACTGGAGAGTATGATGCAAAATCTTCTCTTCCTCATCATGGCTGTCAAATTCACAAAAGAATATGTACAAGCCAAATGATACCTAATCTCGAACAACTTGACGAATTAAACATGTTCGGTCCATAATATTTACATAATATATAAAAATGATAATGCATGGACTGGAAAAACTAAAAATTGTTATAGATGGGGCACATTACCAGTCTAATAAATTTCCAAATATGCTATACTGGGGCAAACAACAGAGCATGGCTTACCCATGCAATACAGCATATATTGGATGTAGCTGAAAGTAGTGTTAGAATCAGTAGCTAAAAAAGAAAGTTTAGTTACACTTAATAGGTACTAATGAAAAATTTAGGCAGATATCACCATGCTGCTATGAAGACATTCATCCTGAAGCCAATTTGCCAGCGTTGAGCAGGCAGCCGAGTCAAAGGACACTTGTAGTGATAAATATTCCCCAAGTTGCCAGAAACTCATGTATGTGATTATAAAAAAGGAGGACCTCAATATATGAAACTGTCGTACAGTTAGAGAAGAAAGGAATAATAGCCTTTTGGAAGACGAAAGGAAAAGAGATGAGCACCTCAGACTCAAGAGAATTAGCAGAACAATGAAAGCAATAATGTTTTTTTTCACTTAGGGAACTGGGAAAATAGAGAGTTAATGAGACCATAACAGAAACGTAACAGCCTCTGATTACTTCCATCATTTATGTCCTTATGCCTTGTAGGTAGTACAATTGTAGCAATTTGTGAGCTGTTATTACAAATATGCCAGGATCTACATGTTTTGGCCAGATCACACAAACCTTGGGTACTTCAAATCTTGGTTTTATGAATGTAGAACATTAAAAAGTTTTTGAATTGCAATAAGAAAACTAATATTGCAGGCAAGAACACATCTAAAAGTAAGAGGAAAGAAACCACTATTTAACTGGATAAAAGAACACAGGTCAAAAGTGAACATGTATATGCTAGTTCAGGAATATAATATAATTAGTAGTCATAGCACATGATAAACTGACCAAGAGCACCACGGAGCAACGCTGACTCAAAGACTACCTGTACTTGTAAAAGTTTTGATTTGGTATCAGAGCATGGAAGCTTTGAGAAGGCCTCCACAGGATAATGGACCTGAAATTTTTACCAGTCAAACAATCAAACAATCCAGTGCAACATTATAATATATCATATATTTAATGAAATGAAATGTACAAACGGGTCATTAGTATGAAGAAACAGCTGATGTGCAATGATAAACATAAGTCTCAGATAAAAACATTTGGAAGGATTTATTACCATGAGAAAATCATCTGGATTATTATCAATACAAAATCCATAAAGGTACAGCAATTCCTGCAAATGAGCACTAAGAATAAATCAGTTCAAAGGCATCTTAAAAAGAGCTCTCATAGATAATGCTGAAAATATGTCTTACTGATAAAAGCGTCAAAAAAGAATCACTAAGACTAACTGGAGCAGTCATTCAAGTAACCTGATCTTCCAATGTGCTTTAACAATGGCTTGATATTAAGCAAAACAGTTAATAAAACATGATGAGCTACAGTTCAAGAATTTCTTTATCAAATATAATGTAAGGTAGCAAGTGCTTCACTAAGATCATAAAGCTGATATACAAATTCCTGCTTCAGAGTTTGGAAAGATGCGGTGAATGTAACGAAATATAATGAAATTTTCGCTAAAAAAATGTGGTAACAAATATTGTATTCAAACTTTCTAACAAATAAATGCCAGAATAGCATGATAAAGTACCTCATTTCCCTTGTTACCATAACTGATGCTTATCTCTTTCTCAGCTTCAGCAGTGTTATTTTCAGCTGCATGTCAAAGGGAACAGTGAATACAATTTGAAATAAGGGATTCAAGAGAAGTGTAAACATTCAGTTATTTATATGTTTGCCACGTACAAATTATGTCATGAAAGCTAAATCGAAAATAACAGTTTAAGTTGACATTCAACAAGTTAATCATTTTTGTTTATCCTTTCGTTGCTAAAACCCTATTGACAGAATTTTGAACATTAAGGTGGATACATCCCAACGTGAGACCGGAATATTTGCTTTAACTTTGAACCAAATGCTTAGTCATATAAGTAATCTTTCATACTATTATATTGCTAAATAAGCTAAGAGGATATGCTATAGGACTACATCAGTTATGACATGGGAACAAGAAACATTTAATGAGATTTATTAAACTAAAGTACACTCAGCGACACACTGCAACTGAAATGTTCCACCTTTGCATAACTTGTAAGTTTTGAAAGATCAACATTTGGTCCTTAGCTAGGTATAGTTTCCGGACATCCTTTAATCCGATCCAATCGGAAAAATCATGTCCCAACATTATATTTTGTGTTAAATGAACTAATATAATTTAAACTTAAAAAAACATTTAATAAAATTGTATGCACTTCCTAAAACAAAATCTCAACAACCAAACCCCCCCCCCCCTCTTCCTCTATCTAATGTTTTAAAAAGCTCCTGCCTAACCCACCTAGACTCCTGCCCTAGGCTCCACCCGCCTAGGTCTTGAGAACACCTAGGAGAGTGGAGACCGCTTACGTAGAGTGCACCTCGTGATTTCCATTGTTGCTGCCTCCACATCCTCTATCCTCCTCCAAACTCCCCGGCCTCCTCCACCGACAGCAAACACCTCCTCCGTCTCCTCCGACCTTCAACAAAACCTCCTCCGCCACCACTTAAATAGAGAAAGAAATCCTCCTAGGCCTAGAGCCTAGGCACTAGATGCCAGCTTGGCACCTAGTGGTGCATATCGCTTTCAATTACATTGATTTTAATTTTTTAAAAGAAGGAAAACGCCTTGGCTCGCTTAGGCGCCGGTCCAACGCCTAGGTTGCCTAGAGCTTTCTGTAACCTTGCTTCTATCAAACCCATCACCTGATCTTGAACTGACTTCTTCCAATAGCTCAATCCCCACCTTCACCGCTAGGCCAAACCATAGTGGCACCTTATCCTCTTGATTGATTTCATGAATTGATTGCACGGATAGGTGCTAGTCTTGTCACAAAAGTGACTTAATAAGTAATTTAAATCTACTCATAAGGCTAAGATTAAAAAAAACTCTAAAGTGAAGGGCATTTAAAAACCATTATAAATCTCCAAAGGTAGTATGAAAAGGATAATATTATTATAAAGTAGCTTGGGTGGAAACATCAAGCCAATCCAAGTAGTGGATCAGAGTACACAACATATGTAAACATGAGATAGCGACACACTGTTTGCATACTGTTACTAATCAAACTATAGGAGAACTTCTCTTCTTAAAGCCTTCTTCCAGACAAGAGTCTGATATAAGGTCCAAAAGAAGATTTACTGCTACTTCGAGAAGCCAATCCTATTAATTGTTCCACAAGAAGTTCACAGAGAGAGTCAATTTTAAATTTGATGAAAAGAGTCCCTGAGGATCAAGGACTCGAATTATATATATAAGTTGGAGGAATAGCAATAAGAAGACCATATTCTATTTCTGGTGTGGGTTCCCACACAAGGTTTTTTCCTTCTGGGGTCGGTGATTGTTTGGCTGTTAACATTGTAGCTCAAACACTCAAATATCAGATATCAGATATCATATATTTATTTTAATTGTGCATATTAAACTAATATGGTTCATCATAACCGATCTAAGCCTAGTAATCACTATCATAGAGTTAAGTTAATCATCTGTTAGCATTTAATAGTTTCCCATACAATTGATGCCCTGAAGTATGTAATAATGTATACAAATAACAGACAGCCCAAACTCTTTCAGTTTTCTCCTGACCAAAACATCTGAAAGTGATGATTCTGTAAATATTATAGATTTGCCTTCTCTTAATAAGTGAACTAGTTCCTTGAATTATTCACTTCCATAATTAAACATTCAATTTTAACGCTTTGTTATCTTAATTAGGAATTTCCCTAGAATTCTTATTTCTGTGGTATTAGGTAAATTAGGTGAAATCAGTTATTTTTGATTTTCCAATTTCGATTCTATTTCTTGCCATGTGAGATTTAGAGCTTTCACACAACTACCTTTTCTTTCTTTTGTTGCTATCTATTCCTTTGAAAGATGTTTTCTTTGAAATATACCATGCCTACATCAAATGATGCATGCTCCTTAGTATAGGGGCTCCATTATCTTCCTTGGTTTTGATTGCTTGTACGAGAATAGATTTATTCTGAACAACCGGTAGTCATTGCACATAATTAGTATACAAAATTGGAAAATCAACCTTTTCAGAATTCTTTTATTAAAATTCATCACTTTTGGTTTAGCATACTATTTGTGAGAACTCTAGTAAAAAAAATATATTTACTGTATGCCTATGCCATTTAAGAAGTGGTAATTTGATGCCATTTAAGAAGTGGTAATTTGAACAAACTGAACAAAATGGGGAGTTTTTACAAGATTAGGCTAGCTATCAAGGAATTTGATCCCGAAAAAGGAAACAGAAACATTGTAACTCCTATAAGACAACCCAGCAAATCATGAACTTCCTGGACATGAGCCCTATGTACCCATAGAATAACCTCATATGGAGATAGGCTCATACAAGCCACAAATTTATAAATTTGTATAAACCATATTTGATATTTTCTTAAGAGAGTAAACGGCGAAACGCATATCAGTCATATAAAACCAGCCGATAAAGGTAATAGGTGTATGGCAACCCATTCTTGTGAACTTGGGGGGTTTCCCTGATGGCCTCCCAAATTTAAGGAGAATAGAAGGTTATGTACAGCTCAATTAGGTGTTTAGTGAAATTAACCCAAAATTTGGTCACCTTTCTTGAGTTTAGTTTTTCATTACATCTGATCCATGCTGCGAAAAGGTCTGTATGGTGTTGATAAGCAACGTACTGTCAGTATTATAAGTATACATAAACTCACCTACATTTATAACCCTTGAACAATGTTGCTTTTATGCCAAGGGAACTTTAAGATAAAAAGATTATGAGATACCAACACATAATTAAATATGTAATATTGAGTTGCAGACAACTAAGTGTTCCTAGTATGTATACATTCAGATTATTTTTAGATTATCACTCTTTGTTTTCTTTTAGCAAAGACATAGTACAATTTAACAGAAGTGGGGATGTTTGTGCCTACAAATAAAGACAAATGTACCCCCGTTAAACTACACAACAAGCTGAATACGTGAAATGTCAAATTTTACCAAGTATGAGATACATGGAAGTCGACACTCCAGTTATACATCCAGTTGGATCTACTTCCCATGTTGCCAAAGCTTTCACACCTGAAAAGATTTCAACAGTCACTAAGAACTAATAGGATCTCATAAGACTAAGGAAAAAAATAAAAGAAACTCAGAACACCAAAATTGTAGGCGGCTATATCTGCAGGTCCAATGCTGGTCAGAAATTTTGTTAACCACAAAAGGGCAAATGGGAAGTGACTTTTTCTCATCTCTGAATAAGGAGTAGTTTCCTTGGCAGTGAAGAAATTTCATCCTTTTTACATGATGATAGAGCTATGCTAGTGGTATGCTGCTCACAAAAAGAATAGGGTAAATATGCTGATGCTAAGATAATAGACATACTATGGTTACAGAAATCAATGCCAGGAACTAAACCCTCAATCCAAATAGTATCTGCATTTTTTGTTCTGGAAGTTTCATCACCATTTCCATTATTCTTCATGTCTTTAGCAACCTAACACAGAAAAAATAAATAAATAAATATCAGTCTGATCATGCAAGTTCCGTGCACTAATACAAATCTCAACATGATAGCTCAAATAAGTTATATAAAATTGAGCAAATTGAGTATCCTAATCAAAATCAGACCAGGCAAGGAAAGAAAGTTGGCGTGGAGAACTTACCGCCTCAGTTTTAGAATCCTTTCCATGGTCAAAAGTTTCAACTATTTCTTGGGATGCAGAAGCATCAGAGTCACTGCTATGATGTGCAAAACCATTGCTCTGCTTTTCTAGTGGTTCAGGGAACACGTAAGAGTGAGGAAATGGAATATTCAAAGCCCGTGTCCAAAATATAGAGTTAGCCCTGTTAGAGTGAAATTGAGAATGACATGCAATTTATCTCAGAACAGTTTGAAAATAAGAAACCAGCAATTACCCAGCATATGTAACTTAGAATAAAGGGGCATTTGATGTGATTGGTGTAAGATACAAACTTTCAACGTGCAGCTAAGAGGGGTTCCCATGCTTAAGTTCAGTTGCTAGGTGGACAGACAAGGATAATTAATCAACAAATACAAATAGGCATGTATTTTGTTTGGATAAAACATGTGAAGTGTGGACACAAATATTTCCTAAACCTTCCCCAACTCACCCCTCAACCCACAAAAGTAATAATAATAGGAATACTCCAATACTAGGCATAGGAAAATCACTCTCCTATTTCGGTTGCTTCTGAAGATGGGGGGTTTCCTGGAAATCAATAAATGAGAAAAATCAGTCATGTAGCTAACACCACTTTCTTATTTACATTGTGCAGTCACCACTTGGCCTTGAAACCCATTAAAAGGACTCTACACAATCAAAGCCCTACTTCTTCCCATTAAGAGAAATCAGTCTCTTTCTTTGCTTGTACAGAGAGCCAATATTTCAAACCCACCAATGATTATCATCAATTCATCATCAGCCCGCTTGCCCCTAAAAACCACATCAGCAAGAATGTTAATCAAAAGCGTTAACTGCGGATGGACCCCCTTTACTATAGCACAATTGCAGATAGACCCCTCTAGCTCTATTTTTGCGAATAGACCCCTTGAGTGAACTATTCTGACTCTTTAGAAAGTCAAATAAAATTCACACAAAGTCTATCGCACTTTGGGCAATAGTGTGTGATTTTTTTTGGGGGGTGGGGGGGGGGGGGGTTGTATATCAACACACCAATAGATCTACAAGGGTCTATCTGCCATTGGGTAATATAGTAAGGGGGTCTCTCCGCAATTGGGTGATAGTAAGGGGGTCTATCCGTGATTAACCCAAATCAAAATCAAGAAGTCCAAAACAGGATTCCAAGTTTGTTTACGCAATATTGACCTAGAGGAAATGGAGAAGGAGAAGAGCCCCCAAGAAATGAAAGTTCATGGATAGGTAGGCCTAGGATCATGCATTTTAAACTCGTGAAATAAAATAGAAAAACTATAAAATTTTGAGTTAAGAAAAAAAATCTAGATAAAGTCATTCTTGAAACAAAAAACTGTTATGTAACTCGATATTTTGTGTTACTTAACCTAAGTTACCCGACAGACCTTAAATGTTACATAACCCATTGAAATAACTCGGGTCATCATAACTTTGTGTTATTACAATATAATATGCATTATTATATAACATGGGTTATTTTTAAATAATGCAATTGGTTATTATAGAGACCTGCAAGTATTCCCTTTCTTCTTTTTTTTTTAAACTCGAAGCACATGTGCTTTTGGATTGGTTTTTAACCATTTATGATGTATTTTTGTTGAGTAATTATGATGATATATTTGATAATTATGATGATATATTTAAAAACTGTGATGACTCTATTTCCTAAATCATTGTGAATCTTTATTTATTAAATACTTATATAATAATAAAACATGTATCCCACGTTATGTATTACGTTGTTTTGTGTTTTACGTTATCGGGGGGCGAGCATTAAGTTATGGTTCCAACATTGGATAAAGTCTCATAACACGATAACATAAATATATGCAAGTCTCCTCCAATGCAATGGCCAAAAAGCTGAATGCAATGAATCTCCCATGATCCCATCCTAACACCAACTCATTGTCCTTGTTTGTTCCTTATTAATCAAAGCAATGCTTAACAATAAATAAATTTTAAAAAACTCAACTTTATTTCCGACATAAATTTGATTACTCAGAAGTCTCAATTACAAGTAGGGTTGGGCGTGGGCCGGATCGACCCGCGGGTTGACCCGACCTAGCCCGTCATGAGTCACGACCCAGCCCAACCCCTATTGGGCTGGGCCTGACCAGACCCATGATATACCTAGGTCACAGGCCAAGTCGAGCCTGGTCTAGACCCAGGACCAGAGAAATAGGCCCGGCCCACTATTGACCCGCCCACCGTTGACCCAGCCCAACCTAGCCCGGTCCACCATTGACTTGACTCGATGCATAAGGACGGTCACAATGACAGCAAACAAGACCTTTCCTTAAAAAATTTGACGAATATAACTTCGAGAAATTTGGCTCCTTGAACATTGATGGTTAACATATTTTTTTCTTTTTCCTCTTGTATTTGTAATTTAAATTTAAACTAAAGGAAATTTATTAACTTCCCGCGGACGTAGGTCTTTCTTTGAAGTCCGAACCATGTATATCTTTGTGTTTGCGATGTATTTTCTGTGTGATGTTCATCTTTGTGTGTGTGTGTATAGCACAAATCTCCAAGCAAATCCAATAGATATAAAAGTTGGTAGACAAGTATCTCTATCTCTATCCACTTAAGTTTATAGGAGCTTTACTCTTTATATATATATATATATATATATATATATCACTAAAATAAAGAGTGAAATAGGAAAAAACAATTTAAATATAATTTAATAGATACGAACACAAAGTTAAGAAGTTTAGAATTAGAAATGAAAAAAATAGGAAAAAGTTGAAAAAACCCACGGGCTGACCCATGACTCATGGGCCATGGGTCGGATCCAATCTCAAACCCGGGATCAGAGAAGTAGGCTCGGCCCACTTTGATCCAGGCAGGCCCAGGCCAAACCCGACCCGACCTTGAACCCAGCGGGCCAAGTCACTGCCCTGAACCAACCCGGCCCACGTCCACCCCTAGTTACGATCCAATTTTTTTGTTCTTTGCTCATTGGGTTTACTATGTCTTTAGAGTTGAATGTCCTTACCTGTAGCGAACATATCATATCTTCCTTTCTTCTAGACTCTTTCTTAGAGTTGGAGAATTATTGAGAATATCTCCTTCAACAAT
The DNA here is from genome assembly GCA_037177215.1 of Asparagus racemosus. Taxonomy (NCBI): domain Eukaryota; kingdom Viridiplantae; phylum Streptophyta; class Magnoliopsida; order Asparagales; family Asparagaceae; genus Asparagus; species Asparagus racemosus. The sequence goes on from JBAKGM010000001.1 coordinate 19,588,467, forward strand.
AAACTTCATAAATAAATAAAATTTTCTAGCTGTCATTTGCCTTCTGAGATTCGTGTTTTTTATTATCAATAGTTTTATTTATCGGGAATTTGGCAGGATTTTTGGAAATGTTCCCATCAAGTTAAAACTTGATCCTGGTCATAGTAGTGAATAAGCACATATTTCCTCTCTGACTAGTTCCTTGATTGGTTCTTATTTGTCCCTGTGTTGAATGAAGGACTCAGCAACCAACTAAGTTGTATACGAGATGCTACATCTTATAGTTTCATCTTTGTTTTCGTGTAGATAGGTATTAACGGGGGATTAGTGAAGGATTTTTAATTATAATTTAAATTGTTGATTGCTAAAAGTGATTGAATTAATTATATTACCTAGCAATATTGCTCTGAACTTTCTAATAAGAGCATGCAATACCTCCTTATTGTAAATTTGCTATGTGAATAAAATGCCAAGCACACTTGCCATGCATGTGGAATTCATCTTGTGTGCATGCTGCTGCCGTCATGCTTGACAGGCTTAATTATGTAGTCGAGACTGCAAGTGTGACATGCAGTACATTTCAATTGCCAAACGACTTCTAAGCCAAATCTTATCCCAGAATACTAAATATTATTGAAATTAGTGAGGCCATCAGGTTATCCAGATCATATCAACAACAGGTTCCAGTTACCTAGTGTTGAAGATGTAGACTATGTAGCATGGTTACACTAATTCTGCGCATCCCATATCTTGATGTTCTATCGTCAAACGTCTTGAATACCTGGATTCAAGAAGGTGGAGTTTAATGTGATGCCCTAAACGAGGACTTCCTAGATGGTTTCACATCATAAAACTGCTCTGGTGGTGCACATTTAACTACAGAGAACGGAATATTACAATGCAAACTATGAGTAATTATCGACTTTATAAGCCATAAAAAGCTAACTATGAGTAATTATCGACTTTAAAAGCCATAAAATGCACCTATTACAATGCTAACTATGAGTAATTATCGACTTTATAAGCCATAACATGCACCCAAAAAAAACTTTCTAGGCTGTGCATACTCTGCCAATTATGGCAGTCAAAGACACAAGAATTCTACCAACCTTGTGGGATCCTCGACTGAAGCCAAATTGTCTTCTGTATAATCATATTGGTCAATGGAGCTAACAGAAAGATGTAGTAATTAAATATTCAGTATTCAGTATTCACTAACATAGAGTCAACGTGAACCAAGTTCATTGAGCCATACTAATAAGTAATAATTCTTCTCAACTAGTAACCCACTTTGAAAACTATTATGAGGGAATAAAATGACTTAACTAATTCCTTTCATGTTGTATTTGCATAACTATAAGTTTGATACAACAAGCCTGCGCCCCCGTGATGAGAAGATAAGAATGAGTTGTCCAATTCCCCAGATATTAAGAAATACAGTAAAAAAAATAAGAGGGGGGAGTAGCTAGACAAAAGCTCAAGGCCACAGCTCAGGAATTCTGAGAAGAAACATACCAGAGAAAGTCTTCAAATTGCACATTCCTCTCACTAGAAAATACCAATAAAAAAAGCACCTTCAGTATCAAAGTTAAATAATCTACCCTTAAAAGACAACCAAGAGAACAAATAGTATCAAAGGCTTTGTTGTTGTTGTTAATTGTATGAAAGAAGAACCTTAAAATCTAGATTATGACTCCTGTTCCCAGCTAATTTTCTTAACAAAACAATGAAACACGTTATTCTCCCATCAGCTTTTCAAGTAGTCACATTTATCAAACTGACAGATCCAGGTTTTGATATTTTGATCTCAAGAAAGAGTTCAGATCAAGAAGCAAAACACCAGAGTAACAAGTGTTGGGTATTTTTACTGACCATTTCAACTCCCCATCAGAATGTAGAAGCTCCTCAACTAGGCCCTTCACCTTGTCTTCATACAAAGCTTCCAATTTTTTGCTCTGTAGACAGTACAACTTGTTCTCATTATCCATTCACCAAAAAGACTTATCATTGAAACCTAGAACCCTAAAGCAGTAATCAAAGAGACACATAGAATTATGAGCTTAATTACTAGAAGGTTGTCTTATAACTTTTCAGGATATAGTTTTATCTTTGTATAACAAACAAATACTCCAAACATTCATAATGTCATATTTTTCATGATGAGAAATTGAAGAAGTGCATGTCATGTGAAAAAAGTTTTCTTAAATCATCAAATCTACCAAAAAAGACTGATTGGGTTAACTTAAGTTATAGGCTAGAAGCCCAGAAGTAGGCACCTGAAACAGTAAAGGCGGTTTCCAGACATTCAGGAAGTAAGTACTATTATCCTAATTACTAGATATCCAATTCCAAGGAAAAGCTGACTTAGGTACCTTGTTGCTTTATATGGCTGCCAGAGCATTAAATTATTAACCAGAGATATTATTAAATTATTAACGAGAGATATTTAGTGTTATTCCTTAAAAAAAGAAGGGTAAAACATGCACAATAAACAACCACCCATAACTTTACACTGAACTAGAAAAGGGATACCTTACCTGCAGCACACTGGCTCTGTACAGTGTCGTTCCTTTCAATTCAGCAAGCTCGCTTTCTGTGAACCAAAGAGGATTCCCAAAACTACATGGAAGCATGTCAAGGTACCTATATATAGATCATTCCCGACATATAGATAAAATTAGCATCCACTGAGTGTCACTCAACAATGCATTTAACATAATTAAAAATAAAGCATATAATGCACGTGAAATGCAAACTCAAGCTTTATCCCTCTTTGGCCTCTAAGATGTGGGTTAAAGCAGAGATTAAAGTGCCTAAGAAAGCTAAAGTGGAGCTTCAAACCTGTAAATGGTCAAGAGCTTTATACTGCAGCTTTAGGAAAAGGGAACTTAAGAAAAATGTTGGTGGTGATTTATGAGGCTTTTTACAAGCTCTCGTAATCCCTAGTTGTCAGTTATGGAAAACTTTGTTTTATAGAAGTTGGAAGCGAATGAACACCCAGATTCTTTACCTTAGGACATAATGTCCAAGCTACAGGTTCATGAGAATTGATAATAAGACTATTCATTGATGACGCATTCCTCTTTCCCTCTCCATTACTTCTTTTATAGTACCATCACTATAGCTAAACTTTTTGCACTCACTTCTGCTAAAAAAATCCAGTATCATGCAAAAAGAAAAGATTCCAACACTAACTCTTCCGTCAGCCTTCATGTCCCACATTAAAGGGCCTCAACTCCAGATCATACCTCTTCAATTGATCATACTGGTTACTATTGCGCGCAATATCAAAACCTTTACCAGTTCAGACTTGAATTCAATCTAAAACACTACATTCAAACGAGTTAACCAAGGCTATCATTTGTCAGTATTCAAGATATGAATACGGATTGGATCTTCAAATTGAAAATATATACTGTTAGATATAATCTAATACACAAGGACTACTGAGATATGAAAACAATGATTTCAACATGTTTTTAATTAATATCAAGGGGTAAACATTTATTTGATTTTCTGGAAATTTTGAAATATTGATTTTTACAACGTAATATCCATGGTCAAAATGCACATTAAAATCATCAGGAATATTATTTATAAATAGTTTATTTGCAATAGATCACATCCAATGATTTGGATTTTCAATTTAGAAATCAAATATTTTAATTCGGATCTATAATATTTACATCTTTCAGAAACATTGTCAAATCCAAAAATTCAGCATCTTCACCCAAATTAGTGAGTCAGGTAAGGTTCTTCTCCGCAGGATAAGAAAGAGTGATCAATCTTTCAAAGTTTCATTGGAAATAGAAAATACTCACCCATACAAAAGTGGGAGAAATCAGGAAGATTCAGGTTCGTTTATAACTAAAACAGTGTTATCAGAAATAACACTCCAAATATGCCCTATTTCAAACAAATAATCAACATTACTGAAACTATACTTACCGCTATCCTAATGTCATTTAGAACAAACCCTTCGCATCCACTAGTATCCACAAGAACATTAAGGGTGCGATTGGCATTTCATTGTGGTAGGGGTAGTTTGGGAATATAGGGAAGAGAATAGAGGGGAAGTTAAAGGAGTTCCCTTCCCCAAGTGTGATATAAAACGTTTAACGGACAATTTCATGGAGAGGCAGGTCCAGTGTTATCTCGGGCACACTGAAGCATGTGCCTCGGGCGCTAAGCGCTTCGGGGCGCTAGAAATGCGCCCTGCATAAGGTGCAGGGTGCATCATGTAAGTGAGGCACATGCCTCGCTTTGCCTCGAGCCTCGATACGCCTCAGTGCGCTTCACTATCCTGCACCATTCTCTAACTCTTTCTACTACATCTTATTCCTCTTCTCTTACCTTCTCTTTTGCTTTTGTTTCTTCATTCTTTTTCTCCTTTTCCCCATACTATTGTTTACTTATTACTACTTATATATCTAAAATTAGAACATTGATTATGAAATCACAAACTATTATTCCAAATATTATGACATCAGTTATTGATAATGTTGGTAATTATGAATGTAGGATTAGCAAATGTCATTTTATATATTTCAACGTGATTAATTACTAATATGGAAGGGTAGAGTTAGATTGACATTAACACTATTTTAACTAGTGCTAAAATTATGAACTAAGACATTGTGATTTGACAGGAGAAATTCTTTTCTTGGCATATTTTTCCTACAAAAAATCATAAACATATGGCTTGTTTAATTTTATATATATATATATATATATATATATATATATATATATATAATTTTGCTTGTGGTATGCTCCTCACTTCACTGAGGCGCGGGCGCATCGCTTTGCACCTTGCGCAAGATGCACGTAAAGTAAATTTGCACCCTGCATTGCACCTTGTGCCTTGATAACACTAGGCGGGTCAATCACAAGCTAAATGCAGATACATGCGTATCATTCACTTTCACAAAGAAACGACCATATCTTCCAACCCGAAAGGCGGATTCTGACATATTATATTTGTAAATCGCCAATCTTGACGAAACGGAGCCAACTGGTTTGTCAGATTTTTAAAATCTCATCAGTAATACCCAATTTTGGCTGAATTTCGAAACTACTCAGCTTTGAGTTTATTTTTAGTAATAAAATTAGAGTCAATTTAGACCAGGAAATAAAATCAATTTTGATTCAATTTGGACTGATTTGTTTCCTTTATTATAGAAGCCTTTTAGGTAGTTTTAAATTATTTTTTTCTTTTAGGAATTCTGTTCTTATTAGGAGTAGGCTTTGTTTTTAATTTAAGAAGGATTGTAAACCTCATGGTATTAGATAACTTTTCAGCAATAAATTTCATCTTTATTATATTCTCTTCGTGGATTTGAATATCGTTCTTTGCAAATTCAAAGAACAACCATTGACGGATTTCGATGTTTATTACTTCTGCGCTGCGTTAATTGGCACCAGAGTCATGTTTCTCCAATCCAATGGCAAGCGATGAGCCTGTGTTACCCTTCGATGAGTTGAAAATGGGAGTTACTCAGATGAAGACTTCCATAGACCGACTTGCATTAGTGGTTGACCGTATAAATCCGGAATGAGTTCGAGATGGCGGTAATGGTCACCAAAGATGAGATCCGACTGTGCAAGACAGCGATGATTATAGAGGCTACCGAAGAACGGAGAACCATGACGCTAGAGAATTAAAGATACCATCCTTCAATGGAAAGCTTCATGCCGATGATTTCGTTGATTTCCTTAATTGGATTGATGAAGTGGATAGATATTTTGAGTAGGAGATAATCCCAGAAAATTAGAAAGTTAAATTAGTGGTTTATAGACTCAAAGGAAAAGCATCTACATGGTGGGGACGAAGTATTGATAAATAGGTACCATCAAGGGAAGGATCCAGTTTGAACGTGGGCGAAGATGAAGAATTTATTAAGAGACAGCTTCCTACCTTCTAACTACAAACAATGTCGGGTGTCATTGCAAGATTCCTTTATCTTAGAGGACATGGTCCATCTAGCAAAGAAGGTGGAGCGAGAACTTGAGTAGAATGACTAAGAGCCTTTGTCATGGATGTTTTTGGAGCTTCTCACACTAGTTATGATTGTGGCAAAAATAAAAAACCTCAATTCATCTCTGCGAAAAAGTCTGGATTTGTGAAGAGCACCGAAGAAGCAACAAAGAAGACTTCATCAATTTTGTCGATCATAGAACTAGAGGCATCCAAGACAAAGATTGCTAAGAAAAAGGTTTTTCTAGTGGCAAACAACAAGACACAACGAAAAAGGAAAATGCTGCCACCAAAACAATAGTTTTAAAATATTTATTTCTTTTAGGAATTATGTTCTTATAAGGAATACGTTTTCTTCTATTTAAGAAGAAGGATTCTAAACCTCATGGTATTAGATAACTTTTCATCAATAAAATTTAATTTTATTATATTCTCTTCGTGGATTCAAAGTTTTTCATGGATTCGAAGGTCATTCTTTGTGGATTCCAAGGTTTATTACTTCCGCACAGCATGAAGTGCCACCTCAGTTTGGGGGTGAGCAAATTATGTATTGTTGGGGTGAACTTAGGCCAATGAGGGGGAAAACTTCACCCTTCAAAGAATTCCCAAACGAGGTGAATGGTTTCTCCTAACTTCCCTTCTCCCATGTTCCCCTCTAAAGACTATCCATTGACTTACTTAGCCCACCCTAATGTTCTGGATACTATCAATAAGTCTACCTCAATTCCATTAAATTTGAACCCTTATTAT
>JBAKGM010000001.1:19620466-19651640 GCA_037177215.1 Asparagus racemosus
ACAAAAAACTCCATGAAGATTTGGAAATGTATAAACAGACCCTACAAGTGTGCAAATTAAAAAAATACACTGAAAGAATAAAAAATTACAAAAAAACCCATTGAGTATGAAAATTACAAAAATACTTTTTAAATTTATAGAAAACACTCTAAAAGCTCTAAAAATTATAAAAAAACACCCTAGAATTTTGGAATTCACAAACAACAAATGGAAAAATCTGGAAAATAAATCAAACATCCTGATGATTTTGAAATTTAGAAAAATGCCTTAAAGTTTTGAAATTTATAAAAAAACACACCCAAAAATAAAAATTATGAAACATACCCTAAAAATTTCAAAATTACAAACAACACGTTGAAAAATGGAAAATTACTAGAAACACCAACAATATTTCAAATTTATAAAACACACCTTGAAAATTTATAATAAATACCCTAAAAAATGCAAAAATACAAAAAAAATCCTCAAAGTTTCAAAACACCCTGTATGTTTCAAAACATATAAAACTCGCACTACAAATCTAGAAATTTGAAGCAAAATCCCGAGAAAATTTTGATATTTACAAAAGCACATAGGACATTTCAAATTTACAAAAAACATTCACAAAATTTTGAAGTTTGAAAAAAACCCCTGCAAAGTTAAACCTTACAAATAGCACATTGGAAATAAGGAAATAATTAGTAGGCCCTGGAAAATCTAAAACTTTGCAAAAACAAAAAAAACACTTTGTAAGTTTAAAAATTACAAAAAACATCCTCACTAAATTAGAAATTTATAAAAATGTTCCAAAAATTTAAAAACTTACATGAAGCACACTAGAAATGTGGAAGTTTAAAAGCATCTCCTGCAAATTTTTAGGGCATTTTTGTAATTTTGAATTTTTAGAGGTAATATTTTTTTGTACTTTTTGAAACTTTGTCAATTTTTTATAATCAAAATTTGTAGTGAATGCTTGTAATTTCTAGATTTTCATTATGCTTTACGTATGTTTTTAAATTTTCAAGTTTTTTTTCATAAATTTAAATTTTATGAGGGTTTTATTTAAAAATTTTGACACTTTCAGAGTGTTTTTTTTCAAAGTTTCACATTCTTCAATGGCTGCTTGTAATTTCCCTATTTCCAGTCTGCTATTTGTAAGATTTAAATTTTTGGGTGTTTTTTTAAAGTTCAAAAATTTTAGAATGTTTTTTCTAAAATTTGAAACTTCCAGTGTGTTTTTTGTAAGTATCAAAATGTTTTCCTGATTTAATGTGTGTTTTTTGTACATTTTGGAATTTTCAGAATATTTCTCATTAGTTTCTGATTTTGAGGGCATTTTTATAAGTTTTAATACTTTTTAGGGTATTTATTGCAAATTTTTAAAAAAATTGAGGGATTGCAGTGCGTTTTTTGTTAATTTTAAAAATTTCAAGGTGTTTTTTTGTTGCTCCTGTATTTTAAGGCTGTTCTTCGTTATTTTTGTAAGAAGAGCGTTAGAAAAACGTGTTATTAAATTAGTCTAAATATATACATTTATACGTGTGGTGTCACACGATTTGAGAGACTTATGACCAATTCCAAAGATTTTAAGTGACTGATGTGGAGTTATTGAAGATTTGAGGGACTGTCTACTAATTAACCATATCCTAAAAACCATAATTTTGTGTAGAACACTGAACACCCAATGGGTATTATAATTGAAAACCACTAAACTCTTTTTGTAATGAACCAAATCAAGCAAATCCACGCACGCGGCCTCCGCCAAGGCACACTCTCCCTCCAACTCCTCATTCAAAAACTCCTCAACCTCCACCCTCCAAACCTCTCTTACTCCCACTCTCTCCTCCTCAACTCCCCCTCTACCTCCTCCTTCCCCTTCAACAAGCTCCTCCAATCCTACTCCCGCCATGGCCCCTTCTCCCGAGCCCTCTCCCTCTTCACCCAAATCCCCTCCCCAAACCTCCACTCCTTCACCTTCCTCTTCTCTGCCTGCACCTCCTTCCTCCGTCCCCTCGCTGGCCAATCCCTCCATGCCCACCTCATCAAACTCGGCTTCCCCCTCGACCCGTTTGTCGCCACCTCAATCATTGACATGTACTCCAAAACCGGCCTCCTCCAACATGCCCGCAACCTGTTCGATGAAATCCCTCAGCGGGACATCGCCTCGTGGAACTCGCTCATTGGCGGGTACTCGAGAAATGGTGATATGGGTATCGCCCAGGATTTGTTTGAGGCGATGCCGGCGAGGAATGTGGTTTCTTGGACGACGATGGTTTCAGGATATGCACAGAACGGGCAGTATATGGAGGCGGTGGAGGTGTTTTTAAAAATGTGGAGGGAGGAAGGGGAGGTGATGCCGAATGCGGTGACGGTGGCGAGCGTGCTCCCGGCTTGTGCGAATGTGGGGGCATTGGGTTTGGGGATGCGTGTTGAGGAGTATGCTAGGAGGGAGGGGTTGATTGAGAATGTGTTTGTGGGGAATGCGCTTGTGGAGATGTATGGCAAGTGCGGGAGTATTGAGAGGGCGAGGAGGGTGTTTGAGGAGATGGGGAGGAGCAGGAGGAGGAATTTGTGCACGTGGAATTCGATGATTATGGGGTTGGCAGTGCATGGGAGGGTGGGAGAGGCACTAGAGCTCTTCGATGAGATGAGAGTATGTTAGTTGTATGTTGTCGTCAATCTCTTATAGTTGTAACTGCAAATCAAATAGGGTATTTTGCATATAGAAACCCGGTAATGTCGATGTTTTGAACTTACTATCCCTCTAGTTTTATTTTTAAAGATAAATCCATGAGTAAAAACTGTCTGACTCTATTACCTGCAGGAGGGGCTCTATTTGTCAAGAGGTAATTTTCTCTTTTTCATACAAAAAAATTTTAAAAAATAAAAAAATCTCTGAGGGTAAGAGAGTAAAAAAGTTCAACGCAGGGGTCTACCTGCAAAAATAAAATTAGATGGGTAGCAAGTTTGGAAGAGCGATATTGCAGGGGGGCTATCTGCAAGTTACCCTATTTTGACAATGTTGATGAACTGTGAAATAAAATTGCCATGCATCGACAAATCATAAAATTTGTTGTGTCCGCTATTTTAATTTCTCTCTAATCGAATCAGTTCATTCTTCCTATAATTGATCATATTTGCATTCAACAACAGGCAAGAGGATTCACACCTGACGATATCACACTCGTCGGTGTTCTTCTAGCATGCACTCACGGAGGACGCGTACACCAAGGACAGAACTTCTTCAAATCAATGGAAAAGGACTTCTCAATAACACCGAAACTCGAACACTATGGTTGCATGGTCGATCTCTTAGGACGCGCTGGACTCTTAAACAAAGCATATAACCTCATCAAAACAATGCCAATGGAACCGGACTCAGTCATATGGGGAGCTCTGCTTGGAGCTTGCAGTTTCCATGGAGAAATCAAGTTGGCGGAAATAGCAGCTGAATTTCTCTTCAAGCTTGAGCCATGGAACACAGGGAACCATGTGATTCTTTCGAATATATACGCTTCATCAGGGAAGTGGAATTCTGTTGCTGAAGTTTGGAAACTGATGAGGGGTAAGCAACAGAAGAAGGCAGCTGGTTATAGCATTATTGAGTTAGATGGGATCATGCATAAGTTTCTTGTGGAGGATAAATCACATCCAGAGTATAGGGATATTTATTTGTTGTTGAGTGAGTTGATGATTATCATGCAGAGGCAAGTTGATGATGAGTTCAATTTGGATTTCAGAGATTGAGAGGTATGACTAGGAGTCGTTGAAAGGGATTCAAGCTTAGGCAATGTATCGGCAATGAGGAGTCAAATGCTAACTTGTGCTCTGAGAATCATGGGAGTTCTTAAAAGGCAAGGTGATGTTTGCGATCATGTTTATGATCAAAAATTATTTTTGCATATGATTGGTTTCACGTGAATATCATCATTGAGGGAAGGAGAAGAGAGTGTAAAATATTTTCTCTGTAATGCTCTGAGTTGGAGAACTTGAAGATCTTCAAGATATTCCCGCCTGAAATTAATGGCACCGGAGGTGTTTTTCCCTTTCTTATTCCTATCCCCTATTATTTTCTCTTTCTAATTAGTTTATTCTACTTATTTAAACATGGAGTAAATGTAACTTGAAAAAGAATATTCGCCTAATATGCTCTGCAGATGATAATATTTGCTATTTTCTTTTGATATATTTTTCCCCTCCCATGGTGTTGACTGTTGCTTCTTGTTTTCAAACTCAAGCATTGTTTAGTATACAATGAACGAGCAAAATTGACCTGTGCGTTGCCGTGGTGTTTGTGTGAAGAAGTCAAAAAAATAATTGTTAAGCAACTTGTTTAGAAAATTCTTTTGTAATTTGTGGATAAAATATTTTTGGGAGTGGTAATATTCATAAACTACTTATGTTCAAATAAATCCCTCAACTCATTGAATCTGTCATCAGGTCACACGATTCTCGTAATCTTTTCAAGTTAATGACTCTAATTATTACTTTTACTCTTTATTAGAGGGACTCACTTAAAAATAATTTAAGAACTAAAGGATCTAGTAGTAATTTTAATAATTTGAGGTGTCAACTTCTAAATGAGTTAAGAATTGATCGGGCATGATAGCACTTTTCACGATTTGAGGTATTTGTTTCAAAATTTGAGAGTTTTAAGACATTAGCATTGGAAGGAATAAAAGGCTAAAGTAAATGGGGGTAAACATTGAGTCTGTTGCTTAAAATGAAAAATTAAACTTTTTTTAATTAGATAGGCTTCAAAATCATTGAAATTGTTGTTGTGTTCTCGTATTCCAAAATTATTTTGAAATTAGTCCCTCAAGTTAGTAGCAATGTTATTAGGTCCTCTAATTCTCACAATCTTTTTTAAATTAATCTCTTTAGTTATTGCTTCTACATTTTATTGAAAGGAGTAATTTCAAAATAAATTTTTAAGAATTAAGGAACTTAATATTAATTTTAATGATTTGAAAGATCAATTTCTAATTAACTTAAGAATTATAGAACTTAATAACAATTTTCATGATTTGAGGGATTTATAATTTCAAAACATGAAAGGTTTAAAGACTCATCATGAAAAGAATTTTTTAAGTAAAGGTTCAAATAAAAGGCAAAGTTGGAGGGAATCGAACATGGGACATATATGACTTCATTGGGGCGGATTATACCAAGCTACTTAACATTTGTGATTGTCTCAATTTAATATATTTAAAGATTTACTGTAGCTATGAAAGAACTTTCCATGGGCATAAACCCAATAAATTTAGTATATATATAAAAAAAACAAAGTCGTACATATAAAGAAATGGTTGAGCATACAAACAAAAACTTTTGTAGAAAATTTGTACCCCATGAGATTCAAGTGTGACTACAGAAATGTGGAGTAAGCTTTATATGCACATATGAAATGTCATCTAAATCAAATGAAAAACTTATCGTGCACTTTATATTGACTAACGAGCAGATAGCTTTAGAAGAATGATATGGATCTGTTTCTCGACTGATCTTGGAGAAAATATTAGAAGATAATCATCTTTGTTTCTAACTTTTAACAGCAAGCAATAAGAACAATCTGTCAAGCCTCAAAAGAATTTAAAACATAACGTCGTTCACACTCAGATAGCCACCATCTCTGTGATGCAGGCATAGTTTTAAGACATTGGGTGGGGGGGGGGGGGGGGGGGGGATTTTTTAACAGCTTCTAAAACTTGAAACAAAAAAAGATCCAAAAAAAAAACGGAGTTGCTTCTTCACTCACCTAAGTAGAGCTCTCGTCGCGCCTCACAAACATCATGACACATCAACAGGAGCTGAAACCAGAACAAATGTATCAGTTATAGAATTTTTGCAGACATTTACACTTGCAATTAGCAAACTACCACAAAAGAAGGCGGCCCTTCTTCCCTTTCTCCATCCTTTCCACTAGCAGTATTCTCGCAGGCCATCGCATTAGCAAGAGCTTGTCAGCTTGCATCCTTTTATCGCTTCGAATATGGACAGAATGAATAAGTTGCAATGCTTTTTTCCATAACCTGTCGTTGACAAAAATTAAATAAAATTAGATATCGCCATTAAATAATCACCCTCAAAGACAACTACAACTAGAGTGGGGTGCCTACTGTACTTTGTAGCAGACATGTTCTCCTCTGATTCTAAGTGATGAAGTCTGCAGTTTGGTGAAATAAATAATAGAAATACATCACAGCCCCATAATGCAGCATATCCATGCTGCATAATAAGCGTAAAAGGCAAATAGGTGTGTACCTATACTATCCTGCAGCGAAATCGATCCTCTTTACTTTCAGTCGAAAGTTTCCAAAAAATCTGCTTAAGATACAATTATAAAGTAGGAAAGTAAATGATGAAGATTGCATTTTATGATGTCCATGATGCAGGAAAATGCAAAGCAACAAATATATACGTGGGCCTAAGACACTCAGAACCTGCAGAATGAGTCTCGAAATTTTCACTTTCATTTAGAAAGTTTCTTTCAGAATTACAAGTTTGAACTATCTTATAACTTTCAATATCCCAACTTTTAGTTATCTCATCTGCATTGCCTGGGATAGCAAAAATTAACACTACAAGTTAAAAAATCAATTCAACAGATGGAGTGAACAAATACAAAGCAGAACCTATTCTCCCCAACAAAAGATGTCTGGAATAATCACCTAATAATATCAAATGAGCAAGAACAGGAATCCTAGTGTTTAATTTACCTAAACAGAGTGGAGGCTTTTATATGGGCAATAAAATTAAACTAATAACCACAATCGAGCATGATAGAGTGCTGAAATCAGAACATGCGCATGAGAGAGGTACTTTTCCTCTCCAAAACAACAAAAAGAAAAAGAAAAAGAAAAAGGAGGGTCCCGCTCTAGAGACGCAAAGAAATTAGGGGAAAAAGATTAATACAAAGGATCTCTATGTTCTCACAACAAAATTTTTCTACAAATCTTTCATACCAAGATAAAAGTTCGGTCAATTGGGCCACTAAATTTTGAGTTAAAACAGAAAACACATTGCTGTATTTTAACAGACTACAAACCCTCTGACTAGGAACATGCTTATTGTCTTGCAAAATGATGCCTTTATATGCCAATTTCAAATACATAACTAGTCATTTGAAGCCAATTAGGAAGACTACATCAAATTATGTTGGTTGTTTAGTTCATTCTGGCATTCTGATAATAAACAGGGCAGGAAGATTTTAAATGTTAAATTTATGCTTAGGATAAATTATGATTTCTCACCCTAATATAGTTTAAATTGATTTGTTATGGGCATGTTTCCAGTGAAAGCAATTTTACACAAATAGCTAGCTATTTTTCAGGCTAATCAACTTCATTTACACTTTATTGTTCATGAAACCTTTAGGCCGAGCAATTGCGACCCTCTTTAGGACCTCAGTTCTTGTCATCTTAATATAGCGGAAAGTAAGGTCATCATCTTATATAGAAGACCAAAACTGTGGCTCCCTTCCAACCATATATATTCAATATCGTAGCTGAAGGTCATAAAGCAAACTGTGTTACCTAGGTTCTTCAAGCATGAAGTCATACCCGTACACTACACGTAGCGAACACCGACATTTACTGGACACTCAGACGCTTCCATCATGTATCGTACCCGTATTGGATATCGACATCCCTTAAATACTCCTTGAATATACACATACATTTATTCAAACGTGTACTCAGTTATATAATACATGTTTTAATTTAAAACACTCTTCATAGTGTCATACACTTCTTAAACATTTATCCTACACTTCATGTTCACGTCCTGAAACTCATTGGATGGGTTCGTTTCGGTCCTTACTCAGTTCAGAACTATGATTTTAAAGTTTGTGTATCTTATTTAAAAACGAGTGGTTTTGCAATTTACAATCGACATAATAAAAGAAACATAAAGATGTCATGAGAATTTTAACTCTCACAACATGTGAATTGATCTTATGTAAATTATTAATTTATTATTAATTTCAATCGATATATGTATATAGCCGTGTCTCTGTACCCTATCTTTACAAACTTGCTGTGTTCCGTAGCCGCACCCTTACTCGTACTCGTATCCGTGCCCATGCAACTTAGTGAGCAAAGCATGTCTGATATAAAATAGCTATACAAATATACAATGTAACTGAGAATACTCATCACCAAATTGTTAAAATTGACTTATCAGCAGTAAATTCAGAACAATAATCAACATTTTTAAAGAGTAGCAGAAGTTTATGAACAAAGTGAAGGATTGCATAACCAAAAGTAAAATCTAAGTTAAAAGAAACAATACCTAGGCATCTAGCCAAACAAATAGTCATGTGTCTCCTTATTTCTTACTATTAGCCACTGTAATATTCCAGAGATTTCATTATTATTCTTGTTGGACCTCTGTTAATTCCATCTCCGCAAAAGCGAGTGAAAAAATAGATATGACCCTCGTGGGCACGAGGGAAAAGATACAGTTTAATGCTTGTTTTAAATTCGATGTTTTCAGTAAGTAATTTACTTCTTCCCTATGGAAATGGTAATTATCTTCCTTCTTTTTAATTAAAAAGATTGCACTTCTAACAACCATGCTGCTTTTATTTGTAAGGTTTTATATCTGTTAGACTGGTATATGCAATGTGCATGCACTCTTGAAATATTCTTCGGAGCGTGCATGCACACACACAGAGCAAAAACCATGAAGGTTTCAATACTCATTTAATACCTTGTTTCTACCAAGAGAAATTTTAAAACATTTTAATTCAATGTAAAATGTTATATAAGTTATACTCTTGGAGGTTCAGACTTAATATGACTTTCTATCTATTTAAGCATCCTTAATTCAAAATATTACAGTAGTTAGTATGTTAGGAGAGTCAGAAATGATTGCTTAATCCCATATTGAAGAACTATACAATTATACTCTATTTGTTTTACTATAAACAAGAAGCCGACAACTCGAGGCTGCCAAGGGGGGCTGCACCATCTACATGCCTCCCTTGGAGGCTTTGTCGCCTTCCCATCTATCTGTCTTTCTCTCCCCATGAATCAATCAGAAAAAACCGATCATTCCCTCTCCTCAATTTTACTCCAGAAAACTAGTGCTCGAGATCATAAAAAATATAACTAACTTCTTTTATTTACTTCTCCTAATTCACTGAAAACCTTCTTTCTATCATTGTCTCCATGTCAGGGTTCCTACTATATGTCTCCATGTTTGAGACGCTAATAACAATCTTTGTGTCCGAGACCCTACTATCTGCCTCCATGTCAAAGTCTATTATCTATCTCAATATCTGACACCACCTTCTTTCTGCTATGGTCTCCACTATGTCGAGACCACCTTCTTGTACGATTGTCTCCATGTCTGAGACCACCTTCCAACTATATCTTTATGACTGAAACCAAAAATCAGTGATACTGTGTGCCTAGACCAAAGATACATGATCATGTATGCCTTCAGACTAATGTTGTGTCTAACTAGTTTCTTTTGTCAAGGCTTGATTAATATTGTTACTGATAACTATAGAGCATTGCAAACAAGCTAACTACTTGGTCCAGACCAGAAAGATTGTCACTTCTTTTGTTAATTTCGATGGTAAGATTGGTGATATTTTTTCATTAAAATATTTCATAGGAAAATAGGAAAAGTTTTCCCCTTTCAAGTACCAAGTTGGATAAGATTAATATATACAATTCAGCTAGAGGGAAATACTAATTAGTTACCATATTAGAATAGAAGGTATATTAGAAAGTCAGAGAAGATTGTTTAGTCCCACATTAAAAAAAATTATGTAATTGCATCCTATTTGCTTTATTATAATAAACTTGACTATCCCTCTATAGAGTCAAGTATTTTTCCCCTTATATCAGGGGGAAAAAATCTTATTTACACAGCATTCAATCAATACAGCTCTAGTCCCCTTTACCTACTTTATCTATAACATATAATTATCTCATACTTATCTCAAAAGCTATCAATAGTTTGGACCTAATAGAAGATTCAATTTCTTCACAAATAAATATCTCTCTATACTCTAGGAAAATGCAAAAGACATCATGTCAATCATACTCATATATTCTAAATAAGAATGTTCCCATTTATTAGATTCTCGGATTCTCAGGCAGTTCTATATATGCGGGACGGAATGTTCTAAGCAGCTTCGTGGTCTTTACGCTCTATAACATTATAATTAGACAAAAGCATTTAACGTTTTATAAAAAATCCTAGAGACGACACTTTCTTTTTTGCTAGAAAAAAGCAGGTTAGACCGGAAAGTAGGACTTCCTACAACTCATATCCAGCCCTTTACTGAAGAAATCTATTTTATTTATTCAACGTGTTACACATCATTCATTTTTCTCATATCTGCAAAAGCAAACTTTCAAACCAATTAAAAAATCTATTTCTAAATTATGTATGATTTTATCCTAAACTTTACGTAAGGCTCCACCTAAAAGGGATTTTTTTAAAAAAAACATATCAAACCTTAATTTACATCTGTAATTCTATAATATCTTATTTGCAAATTGAAATCTATTTTCAATTCAAATTAATGATGATAATCAAACCATATACAGGCACAGAATACTTATCAATTTCATTTATTTATTTATTTATTTATTTTACTCCACCACGTGCACTTCACACATTGGCCAATTTTTTAGTACCATCTGTCTACTCATATGCAATCACTAGTGCGCCCTAGCACCAAGGCCCATGTGTGCATGTATTTGCTGGTTCATAAATTAATACAATAGAATTCAAACAAGACCGGAGTTAGTGAGTTCCAATTTAAGTTTGCATATATACATCCATAGTTTTATACATCCTGATGGAGAAGAATAAGTAGATACATAATTGGACATCTTTCTCTGGCAAAGTTGGTTGGAATAGCCATTAGAATGGTTTTTGGCCGTGCAAAATTGTTGCTTTTATGATGGGATACCTTATTACAATAAAATGTGCCTAACATTCTTTTAGAGATAAAACTGTGGAGTCATATAGATGCGAATGTATAACCAACAAAAGACAACTCAAAATTGCCATTCGAAAAGTATGCACTGCAACAGGCCAAGGGACAACTTAATCTCTACACCATATACAGTAGATTTATATAAGTTAGCAACATAAACACATTAAAAGATAATAAAAACTTTGCAGTGAAAAGTTTAATATTCCATACATTATGATATTGCTGGAGAAGCTCTTTGGTAGGACAGAAAACTATTTGATAAATTAGGAGTAACTTCATAATCATCTAAAATTACACTTTTTCCTTAGGTCGTCAATGGTATTCAGTGAAGCTATTGTCCACTGTATAGCATGAATAATACTATAATGTACCTATCTATTCCCAGTTTTTGGTATTAACTAAGGGCCCCTTTTAGCTCATCCTTTCCTCCCTATAGTTCCAAGTTGAGGCTAAGCTCTTTTTTATGTATGGATCCTTTCAGTGACATTAATCATGGAGTTCATAATGCAATGAACTTCTCGAAATTATTGATGTTTGCCAAGCTATGCTTTCTTTTCCCTTCCTCTGTCCCTAAACAAAAGAAGGAAGTCAACTTAAACTTTAAAGTGAAAAGACAATAAAACTCGGTCCTTGTCGTGCAGTCAAGCAACATGTTTGATGCAAGATTTGAAACATAAAAAGGTAAATATCAGAAAAATATATATATTAAACATAGTATTACCCTAAGCTCATCATGGCCGAGCCAAGTTTGACTACACTCTACAGGACATCACATCTGCAATAATAGATTGTTAATTGGATCTTCATGTCAGATAAAAGGTACTGCATGACAAATAATTGAGGTACTAGGAGATGCACCATTAAATTGAGACTATCTATTCCCAACGAACAAGTGAAATCCCATTAAATTTATCATGTTTAATTCCCAAACATGAAACTACCATGAAGCAAGCTTTTGGTCAAGCTTTGCTTGTTTACTATCCAAGCTCAATTCAGGTTAAAGCACAGTGTATCAATCTATTTATCTAGCATCTTCACATGCAGGACACTTGTTTGACACCCATCTCAACTTGTAGCTACCATTGTCAATAAAAATCCAAAATTAAACTGCAGTTATCCTAAGGAGGCATTTACCAACTCAACCATCAACACCACATCTGACAATACGATGACAGCTATTAACCAGAACACAGCACAGATAGGCTAGTAACTGGAAAATTCCTCCAAGAGCAAAGTTTGGTCCATCTGTGGCAATATTCATATTAGACCAGAGGATTCAGGCAAGATAGCGGCTGACTGAACAAAAAACTAGTTCCAAGATGGTTGATCATTTTTCCATCAATAAGTTCAGTTGTCCAAGTAGTGAATAATTCCTGCCAGCATAGATATCTCATCCCTCTCCGTGAATCACATGTTTGGTAGATGTTTCTCAGCCAGACAGCACAAAATACTCAACAATGCATTTATCAACTTAAATAGCTAGGACAAAACAGCATTTCCTTGTTGTTGTGTACTAATTAGAGTACCTCCTATCGGGGTGCATTATCAACGTATATCGTACATGGCAAGGAAAAACAAGAGACACAACAGAACTGAATGTTTAATGAGTCCCAAACAAGTACCAACTACTGTTTCAGATTTTGCACCACATAAAAGGACTCACAGATTTTAAGTACTACAAGTCTGTTTTTGGCAACACAAAGGATAAAGCATCCAATAGAGAAGTTTAGTGCTGAAGGATAACAGAGATGACTACTGATGTTCTAAAGCCTACTTCATACCAGTCACAGTTTCCCTAATGAAATTAGAAAAATCACCAAGCATAACCCAACTTCAGAAAGTGCCCTTGCTCAAAGAAACTTCCACAATTCCACCAGACCTACAAGACAACGCCCATTCGGATAAATTCAGCATAATTCATTAAGAGTGTAAAGATATTATCCTAGTAGATAGGTCTTAGCCATCACCTGAACATGAAAACCAAGACATTCAGTGTCTATCACGAGGTCCACCACCTGACCTTCGACCAGGAAAGCGAGCAAATTGCAGCCTCAAGTTGGCTGAGTCTCGTTCATGTTCGTCAAACCTATAACCTGCAAAATCGAACTGCTACCATTTACGATGCGCACGGAGCTACTCTTAGGCAGGCCTACAGGCGTATGTACGGGCAAGGTGTATAATGTTTGGCCACATGTATAATGGAATCCTTGCGAACACTTCATTACATCTTTTATTGGGAGCATGTGAATTAAATAGATACATTGAGGGGCTATGTCTGCCACGTCAGACATGAAGTGCATATATTGCTTAAGCTGGAAAATTCCTATGCATATGCTAATTATACTGTCAAACAGAGGAATATACATCTTCTTTAGCCTCTTCTAAGGCTTTTACATTAGTTAGGCCATCTCACAGCCTGCGTGCTAATTACAATTGGGATCATTCTTCAAATATCACAGGATGCCAAAGCAAATTTGCAACCTAACTCAACTCATCCTTCAAAGAAGCATAAAGATTTAATTTTGCCGAATTTCACCATGAGATAGTGGTTCAGTCATTCAAAGTTTAGTATATTATTTTACTTTTAACCATGGAACAAACCCAAATAGCTCTGGTTGTATTAGGCACCAAGAGGTGCTCCTACTAAGGCAAGACAACAGACTGCTATACCACCAGTATCATGGGCATACATCAGCGTCAGCAAGGTTTCAAATAGCAGATATCAGGGAAATATCAGATGGCCAAAATCCATATCAAATCACAGATATCGGGGATATATAGTATATATTGAAGTGCCATATCGAATATGTGCATATATAATATAGTGTCTAAATGTAATCTAAACATATTTAATACTTAATGAAATCTAAGCATACAAAAATGTAAACAATATATGTTTAGAATCACTAACCAATTGTAGAAACTTAGGGAAAGGAGCATTCTAAAAATTTTACTAAAATACTTCATATGGATGGAATTTTCGCTAAAAACATAAAAAAATGCAGAGCTATATTATTTTGCGACAAGCTATATAAAAGGATGTACTGCTCAATATACCAGCTGATATATCGGCCATGTCGGAATATATCGTCCGAAAATTGCCAAAACACAGTAAAGAATATTAAGATCATATCGTTTTGTGACAAGCCTTATGAAAGGATACATCGGCCGACATATCGGGCTATATCGGGGATATTTAAAACAATGGTGTTAGGCAATGTTATCAACCAAACATACCAACTAGTTCTTATGCATTATTAATCCTTGTTTTTAATTTATTCTAAATCTTTCTTTTTTTATATAGCTAGTAACATTTCTTCAATTGGTATTTATTAGTATTTACCTCTATTAGTGATAATACTTGTACAAATTTTTTCACATAATTGAATGTTTTATGGATGGGCTTCCGTACATCAGTACCAAATTTATCCTCCCTAACAAACCCTAGAAACTGTGGGAAGTATGTCAAACCACTTCAATTACATGAAATAGATACACATCAATGATTTCCTCCAAATTTCTGATTTCGGCTGCATTAACTCCTCATAATTGCCTTAAACCCCTCCCTCTCAATTTAGTAATGTAATGGAAAGGGAAGTGTTCTCTCTTCCCTCAATCCGACAAAAACCCTAGATATACTGGAATCCTATTACTCTAGTGTTTTCCCCCGAAACAGCAACTGATATGCAGTTAAAGAATGGATTTAGCTGGAAAACAGAAAAGCTCAGTTCCACTGAAATAAAAAAAAAGGGCCTGTTTGATGACAGGACAAGCAAGTTATGCCTAGTTGGATTGGAAATGGTTGGGTTCTGGTGACACACACTGACCAGGAAAGGTATAAGACATCGAGAGTTACATTTTCCCAAGTCAAAAAGTCAAAACACCAAAGATCTTGACAGTCCACTGCTTTAGAAACCTAGCCTGCGACAAGTACGTAGAAGCTGTGAAATATGGGATATAGTTCAGTTCAACTAACAATACTGCACTCACACCAATTAGTCATGTCTTAGAAAGAGAAGTGACAGAACAAGCTCCACTTAATCATCCAGTTTTCTTATAGCACGCACTCAGGCAGTCAGGTGAAAAGAGAGATACCGGAAAGAAGGCTAATGCGCCAAGTCTTACTCAGTTAGTGACTGCAAATAAATAAACGCGACAAACATGGTCATATAAAAATGGAGAGAAGCAGAGATGGAGCCAGAATTTTTGGACAGATAGGGCACTGAGACGTAATAACAAAAAGTTTTTGTACTGAAGAACCATCAATTTATTTTAAAATTACTCAACTATTTACAGAAATAAATTATTTAAATTTTAAACCTTTGTTTTCTCTTTTTTTTTTTTGGATATGGGAATTGAACTAGGACCTCGAGAACCATATTGGAACCTCCCAATCGTCCGGGTCACCGTGGTTCCCCCTTTTTTTAACTATTTGTTGGTAAAACTAATATCATAAAAGTCATAATTTATTGTAATGAGATTGTATTATTAAGTATAACTTAACTATAAAAGTTACCACTTTGTACCAATAAATATATGAATTACTATTATTAAAATAAAGTGGATTATGAATTGTATTTCTGTAGAGTCTACCAAAAACCCATGTAGCTTTATGAACTTAGGTGCACTTCAAAATCTGAGGTTGGGTGTTGGCTTTGGCTCCACCCTTGGAGAGATGTAAATGGTATCATCTAGAATTTATGTGATAACACACATCATTAAAGATATGGTTGTATTTGCTTTGGGATTAATTGCTATGTTGCGGGGGTACGTCTATCGTGAAGCTGTACCCATACCAGACACATTCCATGCCTGTACCGGATACTTCTTGGACACTCCTTAAAAATATTTACATACAATTCAGACTTGTACTCAGTTACACAATACATGCTTAAATTAAAACACTAGGCATACACTTCTTAGACATAAATCCCACACTTCACATTCACTTTTGAAACTTGTTGGTCAAGAACTGGCATTGTTTCAACCCATATTCATATTCAGTAAAAAAAACTACAACTTCAAAGGGTTACTCGCATAGCTAGCTTAGAATTATGATTTCAGGCTCAACTATGCGTTTCAGCTGTTTCCCTGTGCCCCACCTTTTACAAAATTTCCACGTCCTGTACCCGCACCCATACCCCTATCTGTGTAACTTAGCCGTATAACTCTCTTCATCTACACACACAAGTTAGCATGTATAAACCCGTGAAGAGGTTATTAGCACCGGATGTTCCTAGGGCTAGTCACCTTAGCCAAAAGTATAAGCTAGACCCCTCACTGGAGCTCCATCCCCAGGATGTTCCGTGCTAATAAGCCACTTGAGAGGTAGTGCTGGATGAGGTAATGAATATGGCATAGACAAAGGGTGATATACACAATGAACCTTTGATATATTAGCTTGTGATTTAAAAATAAACTATTGAACTCAAGATGGGGAAAAAACAATGGCACAGTGAGACAATTACTAATCCAAGCAGATAAAGTAGATATGAATAGAATATGATACATGAAAAACTACTACTGCAGAAAATTAGAAAAGGGACCAATGCAGGATGTATAACTAGATGCAATTTCTGAAGATCTGCAATATATATGCGTAACCAAGGTTGTACCTTGCAAAGCTTCCAAAGCAACTGCAGCCTGACCTGCAGTTGCGAAATCAACAAAGCACAAAACAAATGTATCTCCTTCAGCCTGAAGTAGGAAAAGAAGGTAGTAAAACATCGGCTAAAGGTGAAAGAAAACAAACTAATTTTAAGGAGCATGCTGGTCCTATTGATAGAAATAAATGCTTACACGTCTAGACTCCTTGTTGACAAGTCTAACCTCCTGGAACCCCACAAAAGGACGGAAAATGTCTGCCAAGAAAATGCTAAGGAGCTAGAGAATACAGAAGTAGTTGAAAGATACAATATTAGGCCATAAACAAAAGGATACGAGAAACCTCCCTACGTGTGCAATTTGCTGGGAGCCCCTCCACAAAAAGAGTGTTGGAGGCATCAGAAGGAAGAGCTGGTTCAGGTTTCTGGCTATTATATCCTGAAGATCGTCCATCTATCCCTCCGCCAACACCGATCAGACGTGGATCATCGACTGCACGACCAGCGATTCCTCCAGGCAAAGAATCAGAAAGGCCAAAAGAAGTAGTCTACAAAAGCATTTGACTTAAAGCATTAGTGTAGCACATAAATCTGCTTCCTGATAGAATTTAAAAGTTAGAGAAAATACCTCATTTCTTAAGTAATGATGTGCTGTCCTCTCTTCATCACGAGGATAATACCCAAGGATCTCCGGACCTGCAGGTGCAACTTCAACATCAAAAGTGCTTGAATTAGTCAGAATACAGGAATCAACATGAAATCATAATGATAATGAGAGTTCTAGAGTAATTTAAGGTGTCTAGTATCTACAGAATATATAAATCAGCAAACTGTACTAATCATAAGGGATAGAAACCATTAAACATTTATACAGACAATAAAAAGAACCTCCAATGCAATTTAACATCAGATGAAATTTCCAGCTTATTCAGTAATTGCAGGTTTATGATAAGGCAATCAAAATCAATGGATCTTCAGAAGAAATGTAGTACTCAAGATGTGTATTTGATAAATTGAGAACCGGAGAGCTTTCAAACCAATTATTACCTTATTAAAAAAATCAGTCTAATAAATGAGAAATTTCAAGTTGTCATTTGCTACACATTATGTCCACATCTCAGCCATAGACATACTTTTCATCAGTACGTGTTATCATAGCTTTGTCAGTAAGAGATCTAAGATCAACTTGAACTTAATTCAGTGATGAGTATTCTTAAATGAATTCTTTTGTATTACAATTCTAGATTGATTAAAAAATGCAGATGATGAACCATAACAAAAGCTATGAGAATACCGCCATGTTTTTCATCAACATTCATATGTTATCGCTTGACGTCTTTCATTAATAAAAATTCTTTGCACTGTTCTGTACTTCTATTTCACAACTCCAGTATGACTAAATTATTTGAAAACCACAAAGACTATCATAAAAATATTGTGAAGTCATCTCTTCTTTACATATAAGTATGCATTCTAGTTACTCAAATAAAAATGTCAAACAGGCTAGATTAATTTCATAACTTCTGCATCGTTGAAAATGATTATAACTTGTAGGAAAATTTCAAAATTCTGTAGACAAATTGTCAATATTCTAATTACTGAAGTTAGGTTTCCATATGCATTTGTACCATACCATCCGACTAAGAATCGTCTAAGGACTGTCTACATGCGAGCGGGTGGTTTTCATTTAATAAATGGGGAAGCAAAATCTCCATTTTGCCCCCTATTAATTCCACCTCTAGATGAGAACTGTCCACTTGCATGTTTGGGGTTCTGACATGATTCAGACATGTAACATCGTAAAAAGTTAGCTACTAGCTTTTAAGCCCCATTTAAAAAAGTTAGGACTCCCTTGAAAAGTTAGCATATCAGCTCATCTAAATAAGCTAGGTTTCGACTAAGCAAATGACTTCAACCTATATTATTTTTTTTTAAATTGGGTTATTTTCACTCAAATACCCCAAAGTTCACCTCATTTTTAACTTTGATACCCCAAGTTTATTTTTGCCCAAAAAAACCCCTCAAAAGTTCAACAAAATTAACTTTGATAACCCAAAGTTTTATTTATTTATTTATTGCCAAACCACCACCGCCCCCCACCCTCCACCCCCAACCCAAAAAAAAAGAGTTCAACCAAATTTAACTTTTATACGCCACTTAAATTTCTGTTGAAGTTTGGGGTATCAGAGTCAAATTTAGGTATTGTTGAGCAAATTTTTTCTTAGGAAATGGAGTAAACTTTGGGGTAATTAAGCGAACAAAAGCCTATGGAATTCCAACCTTGCCCCTCAGTAAACACTCTCACTAAGGGCCTGTTTGTTTGCATCGAAGTAGCTATGAAGTAGCAGAAGAAAAGGAAGTAAAGCCTACTTCCGCTACTTCTGTGCAAAAAAAAGTGTTTGTTTTCCTTGAAGAGCTACTTCCGCTACTTTCATAAATGCTGATGTGGCGCCTATGTGGCGTCTCTATTTTCTAAATTCTTTTTAGCCTCTCAAGGCTCAGAAGTAGCCGGAAACAAGGAAAAACACATGTGGGGTCCACATGAAGATTTGAGACACTTGTGAAACTAGGGATCTTAAAACTAAATCATAATACAAGTCCCCCATGCCATACTCGAGATGTTCATTATCCAACCCATCCTTTATATATGTGAAATTGATCTGTGAAATTGGTTTCGTTTTAAATAATTGTACCCCTTTTTAAACGAATTCCTGCGTGATTTTGTGTGTCATGAATGTTCTTAAGATGATCATTGATATGTGTGCATAGATTTGTTTGCTATGCATGCTAAATACACATTCTGTATAATGATACTAGTTCATCGGCAACAAGCTTAGCATTATTATTAGTATTTTAGTATTATTCTTTTAATTGTATAATATATCATTTGATATAACAGATTTGATGCTACTTCGTAATAATATTTTCACTTGTTATTCAAATAAAAAAGGTGAAAGAAGAGAAAGAACTACCATCTCTGCTACTTCGAAAAATATGTGAAACAAACAAAAAAAAAAAGCAGTACTTTCACTACTTCTACTACATAATATTGGAAGTTACTTCTTTGATCAACTTCTCACTTCTAATATTTCATATCATCCAAACGGGCCCTATCCACAACTCTCTCATTCTTCTCAATAACCCTAGCGGTACTTACCAGCTCAGCTTTACCAAAGCCAAAGAAAGCCAAATAGCTTAAAAACTCCATAAATAAGCCCCCGAAACACCCTCCATAACCGATAAAAAAAACCCTAGAAAATAAATGGGAGAGGCTGATACCGGGATACTCCGAGCGTGGACGTTTGAAGGAAGCCGCCGCCGGCGCCGCCGCCGGAGGAGCGATCGCCGGCTGGTATCGGGAGTCGGCAGCGTACCTCCAGTATCCATCGGCCATCTCTGATCGAAACCCTAACCCTAACGAGAGAGAGCAGAATGTAAAAAGGGCGAGGGTTTTGGCGACGAGAGCGAGGAGAGAGAAAAGGCCGGGGGCAGTGAGAAACGAGGCGGGTGTAACACAGCGGAGAAACGCCCCGGCTCAAGCGTAACGTATTGGGACTGCATGGACGGCAGATTTAGGGTCTCGAGTCTCTGAATCCACGGCTCACACTGCACCCATCTAGAGACCGTAGAGGATTTGGGTTGATTTGCAATTTAACTTTTTCTATCATAGGTTTAACTTTTTCTATCGTAGGTTTAATTTCTTTTTTTTTGAAAGATCATAGGTTTAATTTCATTAAATACATTTTGAACAATTAAATTTAAAATATAACATATGCATCTAATATGAAAAATATCACCCTGATATGGCAATAGCAAAGATGATTTGATATAATCTATGGCTACATTATTATTACTTGCATTAGCTAGTGAAAGAGAAAATATTTTTTCAGAAATTTCTAATTTTGAAAGTTTTTTTATTATTAAATTTACAACATTGACACCAGTTTCGGCCATGAGCATGCCACATGGACGATGTCGCATGGTGCCAGATATCTCCACACTGCTCCAGGCCCCTCCACCACTAATTTGCATCTGATTACGACCGGACATTCAACACCGTCGCAGACGCTATCGATGGGAACACTCCGCTTGCTGACTAGATCATGAACACTCCGCTTGCTGACTGGATCATGAACATTCCATGCACCAAGTTCAAAATGCCACATATTGAGAAACACAAAGGCGAAGGAGACCCTGTGGAGCACGCATGAAAGTTCTATGATCTAATGTTCATGCGGCAAGTGAGCGATCTGATCATCTGTAGAGCTTTCCCTATCACCTTGACGGGAAGCAAAAAGATGTGGTGGAACTCGTTAGACAAAAAGTCCATCCACAGCTTTCTCAGCCAAAAATTTGTACATTAGTGTTTGGCCGCCTCCAAACAGAAGGCACCCTCCTCCTCCCTGAGACCCGCGGAGTCTCAAGGACTATTTCAAGATATTCCAAGCCAAAAGGCTGGAAGTTCGAGACCTTGGCAATATGGTCGCCATAGCCTCAATCTCTATAGGACTAGAGGATGATAAGTTGGCTGACACACTCACCATAGTCCATGTGACGAACTTTGAACAACTAATGTCCAGAGCTCAAGGACACATTGATGTGGAAGATAGTCGAGCCTACAAGAAGGTAGCCAGAAAAGTAGTAGCTGAAGCAGAATCCTCTCAAGGACAGGAGAAGGATCCCCCCACAACCGACTCCAAGCCAAATAGGGTCGGCAAGAGAGATTGACGGTAGGGTTGTCACAAAACGTATAACATTTCAAAGAATACCTCCACAAAATGTGATTAAACTGTAAAGACCCTTCCGTAAATAAGAAATATTTTGTATTGTGTACTAACATGCATGCAGTTCTTGCTATTCAATCTTCATTGACTCGGTAATGAAGACCCAAGACCTAGGTGTCATTTTCATGAATAAACCCAAGGCAACCAGAAAGACCTTGGTATCCTTTCAGAGTAAAACCAAGGCGTGAAGCTGAGTCATCTCCAACTTGGTCATCATCGACTCTATGATCTCATTTTCATGAATAAACCCAAGGCACGTACCCAAGACCTTGGTATCAATTTGAGTAAGCCCAAGGTACGAGATTGAGTCTTCCCCAACCTGGTTGACTCCGATACGTAAGATCTTAGTATCATTTTCATGAATAAACCTAAGGCATGTACTCAAGACCTTGGTATCCTTTCAGGATAAAACCAAGACATGCCATCCACTTGATCGACTTCAAGACAAAAACCTTGGTATCATTTTCATGAATAAACCCAAGGCATGTACCCAAGACCTTGGTACCCTTTTGGGATAAAACCAAGGCGCGGCATCAACTCGATCGACCTCGACACAAAGACCTTGGTGTCATTTTCATGAATAAACCCAAGGCATGTACCTAAGACCTTGGTACCCTTTTGGGATAAAACCAAGGCATGCCATCAAATCAATCGTCTTTGACTCAAAGACCATGGTATCATCTTCATGAATAAACCCAAGGCATGTCTCCAACTTGGTCGACTCCAACTCGTAAGACCTTAGTATCCTTTTGGAATAAAAACTAGGCACGAAGCCAAGTCATCTCGACCTAAGAGTTTCTCAAAGCGTTGGCATCCATGAAACACCCCTAAAATTTTGAGCTGAACTTATACTTGGTCAAAGCAATCACAAAGGTACACAATTCAAATGGACAAAAGTGAACCTTTTTTCATTCATATATTCAAAGTACTTACAATACAAAAGTCTTTACAAAAAAAGGAGATACATTAAAGTTTCTGAGGAGTCGAACTTGGATCGAGGGCTGAACCTGAATCTGAGGCTGAGGTTGAAGCTTGAGCAGAACTCGAGACTGGAGGCACAACAGCAGTAGATGTCAGCGGAGGAGACAGCTGAGGCTCAGACCCGACCACTTGATCCCCCTCCTGTTCAGGCCGGCTCACCAAACTATCATGAGTCGAGTCCTCACCTATTCCTGGAGCTGACTCTTCATCATCCTTGTCTCCATTCTCGACCTCGAGAATTAGCCCTCCTCCTCTCCTCTCTTTCTCCTGCAAAGAGCTAAGGCAGTTAGCCACTCAAAGAGGGTAGTGGAATCGCTCAGGATGAACCTTGAGATCGGAAAGAAGTTGCACCCTCATGAAGTCGAATCTTACCTTACATGCCAGCGTCACCTCTACCTTCCCAAAGGTACCCTGACGATACTCCTCAACGATCCAATAACAATAATGTTTCGAGTCTAAATTGTCGAGGCAATGCTGCATCTCCTGCCTCTCTACACGGGATGACTCACGGTCTCACTCCAACTCCTTTCTCAGCTTCTCATGAGTGATCTCCTCCTCCTTCAGTCAGTCCCTCAGCCCCTGAGCATCCTGGCGAGCCACTAGAGCTCGCTCAAAGGCATTGGCACTCTCCCACATCTCGATCTTGCTCTCCTCCTTCAGATACCTTATCTTGTCATCTCATTCACGAAGCTCGTACTTGAGGTGACTGAGGTCTTCTTAAAGCTTCTTTATTTGGCACGACTTTTGGCTATTTGAATTTAGCAAGCCCTTTATCTTGTCATCCCGGATCTCGACTTCCCACTCCAGCTTGCATTGTCCTCTCTTCCAACAGGTCAACTCGTCTTCCTTGGCAGCCAGTTTCAAGTTAGCCGCCTCCCGGGTTGCCTTCTCAGCTTTTAATTTTTCTTGAAGTAGATCTTTCGGATGTGCTCCAAGCACCCAAATAGCTCTTGTCCACTAAAGTTCCTCGAAGTAAATAACTCCTTAGGGTCTGGTGGAGACCACAGTTGGGCATGGCTAGGAGGACCTCATCATCCTTAAGCAGTAGGAACTGATCCAAGGCCCTAACTTGGGTTGTCCTGGATTCCAAGACCGACCCTCTCTTGTCGAGATTTCACCTGAGACGAATCAATTCTCCTCTGACGGCTCCCTGTCATATCTAGGGCCGACTTTAGGCATCCCCATCAATAGCTTTCTCAACTCCCCCCGACACCTCTAGCTGAAGTTCATTAATGCAGTTGGGAAAAGGCCAGCCAATACTATCCCCTTGGGTAGGAGGTGCCTCCTCAATGGCCGGCTCTTTGCCTTGCGACTCAGCAAGAGCCATTTCCTTCTCAACTTGAACCTGAGCCCCTTCGGGCTTGACTTCAATGATCTCAATGACTTTTGCTGTCTGAAGGGACTCATCGTCGATAATGATGACGTCTACTAATTTAGCTTGAGAAGTCCCCTGGATGAGAGTGGCAGAGACTCCGCCTTTCGCAGCTTCCTGGGCAAGATCAGGAATGCCTACCTCCGTCGTAGCCCCCTCAATGTCCTTCACAAGTTCGGCGCTTCCAAAGGAGCCTCGGTTACCCACCTTCCTAAGCCTTCTCTTCTTTTTAGACATCTCTACCTGAACAGTCGAGTTGCGATCTCAGCCACATTAGCCTCTATCTTCTCGGCCTCCTTAGGGGCCAAGTCAGAGTTGAGACGCTTCTGGCGCCTCACAGATGGCCCTCTTTGAGATTGAACTGGGGCAGCCCCCGAGGATGTCTCAGGTTACTACAACCATAGCACCAACACTGCCGGTTGAGTCTCACCATCCTCATTCTGAGGAGTAGTAGAAATGCTACCAACTTGTAGTACCAAGTTGTCGAAAAGGTTCTTGCTCTGATGGGAACCAGTGCAGACTTGATCTTGTCGAGCGCTCACTTCTCGTCATTTGACAGCAAACTCGGCCTTAGTGCATCCTTATTGATCTCAGGCCACGATTGGCAGACCAAGATAGCATCAGCTCCATAGACCCACATAAATCTCTCCTTCCAGTCCTTGTTAGATTCGGGAGTATTAGAGACGAGCTTGTGGCCACCCAAGATCTAAAGATAGTAGTAGCCCTCTTGCTGATTAACCTTCACACTGACGACATGACCGAGATCTCTCAGAGTCGGCTCAACCCCCAGTCGGTTGCAGATGACCACAAACACCACTAGAGTTGCTTGGAGTTTGGCTTCATATGTGACGGCGAAACTCCTAAGGCTTCGAAGACGCGACAGAGAAAAGGGTGGAGCGAAAGATGCAAGCCGTACTCTAAGTGTTTGAGGTACACCGAAGCAATATTATCGTCGTGATTGTACACACCTTGACCTTTCTCCAATGCCAATAGAGTGAACGCCCGAGGGATGTCGAACTTATCATAATAAGTCTCTAGCAGCGTTGACTGCACCTTTGAGTGGAACTTTTGGAGGTGATTGATCCAAGCCTCATTCCAAGCAACTGAAGATGAAGATGCCATTAATTTGATGATCGCCAGAGAAGAGTGCACAGATGGCTGGAAATCGCTCAGAGTGCAGAAGAAGATTCAAGGATTTCAAAAGCAAGTAAACTTTCCCCATCTAAGAACGGTCATATATATAGGCGAAGAAGTGGACACATTGTGAAATCATAACGGTCGACTCGGTCATTGATGGATGGCTGGGAAGGATTCTAGAATTCGAGGTGACTGCTTTAGAACTGAAGCATCATTCACTTTAACTGACACACAATCTGCATTCGGGAACCAAGGCGACGTGGGCGCACAATCTTTTCTGATGTCAGAAACATTGCATCAGTAGTGACCCATCAATGACCCCTCATAAATGCGCCTTGAAACCCGACAGACAATAGTTTAATTTCACTCGGACTCGGCCACTCGAGTTTGAGCGAAAGGGGCCAGTGTTGTGCTATAGAAATAATCAAGTGTTAATCACATTCAACTGGCTGATACGTGTCTCAAGCAAACTACACACTGACTCGATCCAGATACACCATTTTCTCGTCTCCCACGAAGGCCCAGACGAAAGGAGTCCCTTCTCAATTTCCTCGAGGGTCAAGATCAAAGGTGTCTTTTCTCGGCCCTCTTGCAAATCCGAGATAGAAGGTGGTCATTTTCGAACCCCTCGCAGATAGCCAATCACTATCACATTAAATGCATGGTCAGAGTCATCATTATATCCTCCCCGAAAGTCTTATTGACTCCTCCTCGTCTCCCTCGAAGGCCTAGACAAAAGGAGTCCCTTCTCGTTTCCCTCGAGGGTCAAGACGAAAGGTGTCTTTTCTCTACGCTCTTACAAAGCCAAGATAGAAGGTGGTCATTCTCGAACCCCTCGCCGACAACCAATCACTATCACATTAAATGCACGGTCAGAATCATCATTACATCCTCCCCGCAAGTCTTAGTGACTCATCAGACCTTGTCAGCACCTTCTCCCTCTGTCACCGTTGCATTAATCACAAGGGTGACTCATTCCACGCACGGTTGATACCTGTAAAGTATCAGCCAAATAAGCTAACTACTTAAACTCAGCCAAGATTACATAAATACCCTCGTCAGCCAGTATAAATAGGCACATCGCCTACTAACCAAAGGTACGTAATTTTCTGCACACTTAGATAACTGTATCAGTTTCTTTCTCCCATTCAGATTGTAACTAACTTGATCGTTAGAGGAATCACTGAAGAACCCAATTTCGATCCTCTAACGTGTTGCATATGTGTAGGACTTTCTTCTTTTTAGGGAATCAACCATCAAAAGAGATCAAGCAACCCTAAACTCTTCAAAATCAATCCTAAATCTCACTGTTAAGCATTTGATATCAACAAATACTATTAATTAATTAAGGTATTCTTTGATAAATAGTATAAGTATTTAATTGTATAAATAGTATAATTATTTTAATAGTACTACTTAAATTAATAATTATGCTATTATTCAATAATTATGCTATTAAATAACTATTTTTTATATTATAATATACTAATTTATTAAATTATTAAAAAATTATTATACTTCTTTATAGTTTTTAATGGGTTAACCGAATTATTGGTCACCATATTCATCACTTAATTGTATGTCCATACCTATATTTTAATTGCTTGGATGACTTATCATGTCATTAATTACTAATTAGATTGCTAATCACTTCTAACACTTTCTATCAACTGATGTAATGAAGTTCACTAATGTAGCATAAAAAATATTGATCATTTGACATAATGTATTTTTTTCAACATCTATTATTTCAATCATTTAAGGAAATGAAATTTATGACATATGGAGCAACTTGTATTAGGCAAGTTATGTTGCGCGTGGCAGTTTGTTTTTGAAAATACTAGCTTGTGACATGTTGAGTAAGTTACATTGCTTAAAAACAAATCAAGGGTCAATGTTCTCCATTAGTCAATTGGAGGAAAGCTTAGCACTGATTAACAATCCAATTAGTATTTAATTACATGACTAGGCATCTAAGCAATTAAAACATAGGTACGAACGCCTAATTGGTTGAAAATTAAGTGATGGAAAGGGAGGCCTCTGGCGAGGCCTCCTTCAGCCGCCCTTGCTGCCCACCAACGCCTCGATGTTGGTCGGCGGCTAGGGCTTTGGCCCTTTTTTTATATTAAAAAAAAGAAAAAAGCCTTTTTTTAATAAATTACAGATAAAAAAATATTTTGATAAATCTCTAATTCATCAAGAATTAATAAATCCCCGATTTATTCCACTAGCCTCTAATTTCATAAACAATTGAGTATTTTTCATAGATCAGACTACCTGGATGTCAAAAATTAGATTTTTAATATCAAAAATTAAATTTTTAATGAAAAATTGAACATTTTCATAATAACAATCCTATTTTTCTGTTCCCTAGCCAAAATCACCATCAAAAAAATGAAGAACGATCCTTGATCCAACTCTGATACCAATGTAAGATTTGGATTACTACACACATGCAGTGTGGATAATCTACAACTAGATTATGCACAACAGAAAATAAGAAACCCTAGCATGCTTTCTAGTAAACATAAACAAGTTTAGGGTTTAACAAATAGATCGTTTCTGTAGGATTATCAAATCTTTCTTGATCAACGGCCGGAGGGTGACCACATAGTGCAACCAACGAGAAGGCTCCGCATATCACCCTGCGACTACCGCACAAAGCATGAATTTGATTGGAGAAGGAGATGACGGTTGTTGTATGTTTCTGTATATTTTCACTGTATCCCATCATGAAAAAACCTATATCTATATGTAAAGGCATAAAGATAGAATCCTACACTTACTAAGATTATGAATATCTTATCTCTAAGATAAGATATTATCCACCCACTTATTTGGGTGTCTATCCAATAACCATAACCAGCACATTGAATTTCCTAGCCTTTGGGTATTATGAGTTCTTGAATCCTGATTTGTTTGATATCTTTGTGAACATGCAATGGACATGCTTGTAGCATTATGGTGCTAAGATTGCTAATTGTATATAAGATGAATGTATTCATGTTCTTCTGATTCTTTCTGTTTGGTTATGGAGCAACAAAGTTTAGGGTCAGTTTTGAAGTTTGGCGGAGAACATTTTATGAATGATTTGCTTCTCGTTTGACCAATCTTCATATTTACAAATAGAAGATGGGAGTAGATGATTGTGAAGATTCTGCGTGAATTTAGGCAAGTATTGTAAAGATAAAAAGTAACTTTATTTGATTAAGATATTTGCAGAACTCCATGAATATGACAGTTCCTTTATAATCTTAGACTTAATGATTATATTATTGACCTGAAAAAAGAAACTGTTACAAAACTCCTATCAAATATGTGGGTTTATATAGTTTTTGCCGAATTTCTGAACTCTTACATCTCATAAAATGTATATTAGTTTATCATTCTGCTCTAACTATTGACACCTGTTTATAGCTTTATCAGATGGAGGCTTCCATGTTTCCCTGCATTTTTCTGTTAATGCTGATGATCATGTATCATGCAAATGATTTTTCAGATGATTTTGTTGTTTGAAAGGAGAACTACTCCCATCCTTTTATGAATTTCTTTCTTCGCGCTTAACTTGTTGGTATATCCTTACTATTAAGACGATTGGATATTATATACACGTGATGATTTTGCTCACGGACTGGAGTTGGCCAAGAAGGATGAGATTATTCAAGGTATTGTCAAGAGCTCTTTGAATAAGAAAAGTATCTACTTTCTCAATGTTCAATCAACTATGTGCATAATTTACGAGTTTATGTGAAAATGTTTTGGATTTAATATACAATTTTTTTTTTGACAGAAGAAATAGAGCATGGTGCTCTATTCATATATATATATGTATTAAGTTTAAATCAGAATTTACAAAAGACCGACATCCACTTCTATCATGTAAGGTTAAGATATGATTGAAGCAATAGACCAACACGAATAGGGAGAGGACCATAGCCGTCACCTATTACTGAGTTAGTAAAAACTGCAACCATACTCTAAACCTTTGCATGAAACAAAAACAGAGTGTGTACCATAAACCAAAATAAGTTACTCAACTGAGCACAACTACAAAAGCAAAACACCTGAAAACAGAACTGTTTCAAAGAAACCCAAAACTGATCACCACCATCTAGAAATTAGCATCCACGGCCGCGATGTCGAGGGATACATTGTCTTGGATCAGCAACCTGTGAAGTTCCCTCTGGTTGACCAATTTCTTCAACCTGAAAGTTCTTTTAGAGGCCGAGTGCCCTGTCCAGAGCATGATGAAGTAAGAAGAGTTAGCTGCGATTTGGCGAGGCGAGCATAACTCTTGTTTGAAAACTATATTATTCCTCGCTCTCCATAAGCACCAGCAAATAGCAGGGAGAATAATATACCAAAGATGACGACTGTCATTATCTTGCAGAAAAGATCCGTAAGAATGCACAACATTATCAAAATCAATTGGCAAAGAAGTTGTTTTCAGAATAGGGAAAAAATATTGTCAAACCTCACTTGCAGTCCTACATTTAAAGAAAATATGATCATCATCTTCAGGTACTTCGTTGCAAAAGGAACATATGGTATTTCCTGTCCATCCCTTGTTCTGTAGCATGGTTTTAGTATTTAGTTTCCTCTTAGTAAAAAGTCAAAGGAAGACTTTCACTTTCAGTGGAATAATGGATTTCCAGATGAAAGAATAGCCACCAAATTTTACTCCACCCCCGGTTTAGAATCCTATATAAGGATTTAACATTGAAGGAGTTTGATTGATGATAAGGTCACCATACTGCATCTGTAATATTGTTATCACATATTGTATAAGCCGAAAGCAAAAAATGCAGGTTTGTGACTTCTTCCCTCTCATCAGGACTAAGAGGTCTTCTAATCAAAGGATGCCATTTCCAAATACCATGGTGAATATAACCTTGAGAATGGACACTGTAATTACTGGATATAGCAAGATTATAAGCCAGAGGGAAAAGTGAAGCTAAAGAG
Source organism: Asparagus racemosus (assembly GCA_037177215.1). Taxonomy (NCBI): domain Eukaryota; kingdom Viridiplantae; phylum Streptophyta; class Magnoliopsida; order Asparagales; family Asparagaceae; genus Asparagus; species Asparagus racemosus. The sequence goes on from JBAKGM010000001.1 coordinate 19,650,248, forward strand.
TTCGGCCCAGACCATTTGTCCTCCCAGAATCTCATGCAAGTCCCCTTACCTAATTTCTATTGAACTAGACCCTTAAAGGCTAAGCTGCTTGAAAAAACATCACGCCAAAACTTAGATGTTGAATTTGGTAGCATGCAACTAGAATTTGGAGAATGAGACATATATAGAGAACCAAGAATCCTACCGAGAAGTGAACTGCCCTGTAATGCTCGTGTGAAGTTACTTTATATTGTATTGATTACTGATCCGTGACTATAAATTAAATTTTTGCGCAACTTTTCACCTCTGGGGTTCTGATTCACTCGGTAGGGCCTTTGCATTGAACATACTGCATTAACTTTTGATTAATATTATTTATTTTATAAAACTGTTCAACTTTATCGTATGCAGTATCATTTAGTGGTTATTTTCTAGTATCCATTTGAGGAGTTAGTCAGCCCCTTACTTGGTTCTAGTCGGCCCTTTTTCTTCAAAGTTGATCTTAATTGCCTTTGATCAGCTGAGGTTCCTAAGCAGTGAACTTTATGTTTCATCGGTACAATTATTCGATCCTGAACTAATTATTTTCCTGTTCAAAGACTCGTGACTATTATTGTTTTTGGAGGAAAAAATTTACAGAGACCCTTCTATGTAATTTGAAGCAAGTGATTATGTGGACATAGTATTCTCACTGTACTAATATTTTAACAGTTTGTATGAGTATTAAATATTGATCGTATAATTTAAAATTGTTAGCGAATAATTCGTTGTGCTCTCTTTTCATTATTATTATTTTCAATATATTGGCCTCTACAGGATTTTTCCCATTACTTTTTGATAAAATTTGTGAATTCAATCCGTAATATATAGAATAGATATGAAAGTTGGCACAATGAAATATGCCCCATCTGTCCTTGAATTACAACAATAAAAACCTTATTAGAAAAGTAAATTGTTGAAAATACTTGCAAGTCAAGAGCAAGATTGTACTTAAAATTATCTTGTCTTTTAGATACCTTCGTGAATGAAATTTATGGTACTTAAAATTCATGTGCAGTGTCGTACTAGCTAGTTACAAATCCGTGCCGGTAATTTTTTTTATTCCCACTTTTAACCCCTGGGAATTTATTAGTCTTTGATAAAAATTATTTAACTATAAAATTCTGAAGTTATCCAGAGGATTGTATTAATATATTTTAACATGATTAACTTGAGTACGGCAGATATTGTAAACTTCACGCATCTATTTTTGAGGTTAAAGCAACTAATCACACCATCCACAAATTAGCTCTATCTATCAAAAAACTAAGTATATTAATGACCTAACATCTTCACAGATCACTCCAAACAACTATTGACAATGGTGTGCAATCATACTAACAGAGTACCCAGTTAACTGCATGATATATATATA
>JBAKGM010000001.1:19651740-19673456 GCA_037177215.1 Asparagus racemosus
TTGTTATCAAAAGATAAATTTGTAACAGATTTATTTTACAGATCAATGAGAATGTCTCCTACAACTATTTTCCCCGCGAACACCTTCTCCTTCACCCGAAGACAAAGTGACATTCCACCCTCAAAAAGTTGAAGGAATATTCTTCCGAATTCAAACAGGTGTTAACTGGATGGGACTAATTTCAAACAACTTATGTGATAATACTGATTCGACGAACTGAACCCAAATATGAAAGATTTGAGGGTCTAATATTGAAATAACAAATTTCAACAATGAATCAAGTCGATGAGGCTATACCAAATAACTTTATTCCGACCAAGTTCTAATTAAGGGGTTTGGGACGTTGATGGGAAAGAATCTGCAGATAAACTTTTCTATTTTCTTTTTAATTTTATGTCCAGCCCGTAACTTCCTTTTGAGCACCAAGAACACAAATGCGTTGTCAAAACCTTTTCTTGCATCCAAATGAATGATTAGAGGCTAATGATAATGATAAACTAGATTAGTTGGCCTCCACCTTTGTTATATATGTTGGCGTTTTATTCAGGGTTAAGGGAAATTTCAGTTAGAGGAATCTTCTAATGATTATTTGAGGGTTTCTTGGTTTATAAGAAATGCCCTCTTAATTATATTAAACCTAACGAGATGATAAACGTTTATAATTGCTTTTTTGAAAATTAATATTGGTCCAAAATCTACGCATGTTGACTATATGTGCTTGTTTTTATCGGAATATTGAATAAGAATTCAGATAGAATATCTTACTCACAAAAGGCTAGTGTCATCCATCTATGCAAGGCATACATTTCATATGATGCAAGTGGAGTTGGGCGTCAAATATTCTATATTCTTAATTGCAGAGAAATTGTATGACATTTTTTATGGATCAACATCATCATTTTTTGTGTGCTGCATGTGTTTTTTATGTCACGACAAACCATTTACTGCGATATTAAAATTTCATCACGGTGGCTCTCACGAAATAATGATATTGTTGGTTGATGTCACAAATTTGTATGATTTCTTTAATCGAGAACTAGTGTTTTAGCCCGTGCTAAGCATGGTCTTATCGCAATTCATCTATATTTCGTCGTGTTTCAATTATTCTTATCCGAATATAATTTTAAAGATCTTATGATTCAACCCCCTTCGAAACATGTGAACCGCACTCTCACCCACCCCAATTGAGGTTAGATAATATGTACCCGCCTGGAAATAATGATATTAAATAACTTATATAAAGCTATAATTAAAATTAAGATCATTTAAACTAATTTTTTCATTATAAATAAATAAAATGAAGATAATTAAAAAAATCCTAAATTTAAATTGTAATTATAATTTCAAATTCGATATTATTTCAAATGAATTGTGATTAAAATTTACTTCAATTTTAGTATTATTTTAGATATATTTTGAATTATAATAATTTGAAAAAATTTGAAAATTTGTGAACACGATCTAAATTAGGTTGTTAAATTAGAGCAAGACTTGGTAGTTTAAATTGAAAACGTGTATTTAGTAAAATATATTTGGTAATGTGTAATTTAATAAAAGTTTGTTAATATTTTTGAAAATATATTTTGAAAAATACAAAATACTATAATATTTTGAAAAATAGAAAATATATTTTCAAAAATATATTATAACTGCTGTAACATTTAAAAAATAGAAAATATATTTTATTTGTTGTAAAAATTTAAAAAACTAAAAATATAATACTGCAATATTTTGAAAAATAGAAAATATATTTTCAAAAATATATTATAACTGCTGTAACATTTAAAAACTAGAAGATATATTTTTAATAATATATTTTATTTGCTATAAAAATTTAAAAAATCATATATATATATATATAGTATTATTTAACAACTGTTGAATTAAAATTATTTGTAGATTGGATAAAAAATTTAAATTGTAATTTGTAGATTGGTTAAAAAATTATTTCGGTTAAAATTATAATTTCAGTATTATTTAACAACTATTGAATTAAAATTTCACAATTTTGATAATTTGAATTTACACAAATTTTGGTATTATTTCAAATATATTTTGAATTATTATAACTTTGCTTAATTTAAAAAATTGTGAGTATTGTCTAATTTAGTAGTTAAATTAAAGTAAATTTTGATAGTTTAAGTTTTTAATTTGTATCTAGTAAGATCAATTTGGTAATTTAAAATTCACTAAAATTTTGGTATTATTTCATAATTAATTAAATATTTTGAAATTAAAATAATTTGAAATGATTTGAAAATTTTTGCACATGTAGTTAAATTAAACTAAAATTTGGTAATTTAAAATTTACTAAAATTTTAGTATTATTTAATTTCAAAAGTTGTTGATGTAAAATTACTAACCAAAATTATGAATTCAAAATTTGTTGACATAATTTGGTTTTTAAAAGATTACAATTCAAAAATTTTAGAAAATTTAAAAATATGAAAATATATTTTCAAAATTTTTTATAATTGCTGTAATATTTTTAAAAATAAAAAATATTTTTTAATCACTGTAATATTTTTTAATCTTATTTGGATCTAGCACCAAAGATATTCTAATTTATTATAAATTCATTATATCTGAATATACGATTTGAAAAGAAATACCTAAATGAGGGAGTTTGATTTTATTTGTGATTTGAATTAGTTACTGAAGATATTAGTTACTATAGATATTGTCAAGGATATTCTAATTGATTATAAATTTATTTTTTATTATATCTAAATATCTAATTATAAATTGATTTTGTCTATATCTGAATATCTAATTTGAATTAGTTACTAAAGATATTGCCAAAGATATTTTTTGATCTAATTTGGATCTAGCACCAAAGATATTCTAATTTATTATAACTTTATTATATCTAAATATCTGATTTGAAAAGAAACGCTTAAATGAGGGGATTTGATTTTATTTGTGATTTAAATTAGTTACTAAATATATATCCAAAGATATTAGTTACTAAAGATATTGCCAAAAATATTCTAATTGATTATAAGTTAATTTTTTTCTATGTTTGAATATCTATTTGAATATTTGATTATAAATTGATTTTTTTATATCTGAATACCTGATTTAAATTAGTTACTAAACATATTGTCAAAGATATTTTTTAATCTTTGGATCTAGCACCAAAAATATTCTAATTGATTATAAATTGACTATATCTTAATATCTGATTTGAATAGAAAAGCCTAAATAGAGGGATTTGATTTTATTTGTGATTTGAATTAGTTACTAAAAATAATGATATTGCCAAAGATATTAGTTACTAAAGATATTACCAAATATATTCTAATTAATTATAAATTAATTTTTTTTCTATATCTAAATATCTGATTATAAATTATTTTTTCTATATCTGAAATCTAATTTGAATTAGTTACTAAAGATATTGTTAAAGATATTTTTTGATCTGATTTAGATCTAGCAACAAAGATATTCTAATTAATTATATCTGAATATCTGATTTGAAAATGCCTAATTGAGGGGATTTGATTTTATTTGTGATTTGAATTAGTTACTAAATATATTGTCAATTATATTAGTTACTAAAGATATTACCAAAGATATTTTATTTGATTATAAATTGATTTTTCATATATCTAAATAGCTGATTATAAATTATTATTTTTTATATCTAAATATCTAATTTGAATTAGTTACTAAAGATATTTCTAAAGATATTTTTTAATTAGATTTGGATCTAGCACCAAAGATATTATAATTGCTTATAAATTAATTATATCTTAATATCAGATTTGAAAGGAAATGACTAAATAAAGAGACTTGATTTTAATTGTGTTTTGAATTAGTTACTAAAGATTTTGCCAAAGATATTAATTACTAAAGGTATTGCTAAAAATATTCTAATTGATTATAAATTAACTTTTTCTATATCTGAATATCTATTTATAAATTGATTTTTTTTCTATATCTAAATATCTGATTTGAATTAGTTACTAAAGATATTACCAAAGATATTCTAAAAATTTAAAAACAACTAAGTATATTTTCACCATTTTATTATAGTTGCTGTAATATTTTTAAAATAGAAAATGTTTTTTATTTATATTTTTTAATTGGTATAATAATTTAAAACCCTAAAAATATGTTTTTAAAAAATATATTTTCATTTCTGTAATATTTTAACAAGCCAAATATATATTTATTTTGAAAATTTTAAAATTATTTTAATTACAAAAATATTATAAATAATCAAAAATGTATTTTCACAACTATCTAACAATGTAATAAAATCTAAATTAAATTTGAAAATTAGTTCAATAAAAATTTCCAAGTATATAAAAATTAAAAATTTAAATTGTAATTTGTAGATTAGAATTAAAACTCAAGTTCCAAAAAAATAAATATTTTTTATAACAATTAAAACTAAAAAAATACTACAAAAAATAAAATTAAAATTATATTGGACAAGGGTAGATGAAATAGCTGTATTTGCCTCCAAGCAATTAAAGAGGCATGAGTTGAAGATAAAATTACATAGGCAAGAAATTCGACAATCTGAAAAAAAGTTTAAAAACAATTAAAAGGGGTAAAAAATAATACACAAATTAAAATAAAATAAAAAATTACTGTAATATTTTTTAAAACTAAAAATATATATTTAATAAAATTCAATATCTAAATATATTTAATACCTGAATTATGTTCTCCAAGCAACAAAACCGTGGTGGGTTGAAGATTAAAAATTATCTATTTATTTTCCTATAGTAATATAAAAAATATTAAACTTAAAATAATTATTCAAGGGTTGTAGAATAAGTATCTAAATAATCTTTCTCCAATTAATAGTGTCTTGAATCTTAGATAAAATATTAGAGAAAAATTTCTCGGAATTAAAACTCAAGATCTAAAAAATTAATATTATTTGATAACAATTAAAACTAAAAAATACTACACAAATTTAAATAAAAATTATATTTGACAGGGGTAGATGAAATATCTGAATGTTTTTCCTCCGAGCAATTAACGAACCATTGGTTAAAGATAAAATTACATAGGAATTAAAAATCAACTATCTAAAGAATAAAAAATTAAAAACAATTAAAATTAGAAAAATAATACACAAATTAAAACAACATAAATATTTGATGGTGCTAGATTAATTACCTGATGTATTTTTCAGATATCAGAATAATGATTCAGAGTTCCATAAAAACATTGAGACAGGAAAACCAAAATGTAAAAAAATTGAGACGTGAAAAGTGACCGCAAAAAAATCAAATTTGGGATAAATAGATTTTTTAGTTTTTCAAGAAAATCAAAATTTATTTATTTTTTCCATATATTGAAAAGAAATGCCTAAATGCGGAGATTTGATTTTATTTGTGATTTGAATTAAGTACTAAAGATATTCTTATTTTTTTTTGACAAAAGAAATAGAGCCTGATGCTCTATTCATATATATATATATATATATATATGTATAAGGTTAAAACAGAGTTTACAAAAGACCGGCATCCACTTCTATCATGTAAGGTTAAGATATGATTGAAGCGATAAACCAACACGAATAGGGAGATGACCATAGCCGTCACCTATTACTGAGTTAGTAATAACTACAACCATACTCTAAACCTTTGCATGTCAAGAACAGAGTGTGTACCATAAACCAAAATAAGTTGCCCAACTGAGCACAACTACAAAAACAAAACACATAATAAAGGAACTGTATCAAAGAAACCCAAAATGTTCACCACCACCATCTAGAAATTAGCATGCACAGCCGCGATGTCAGGGGATACATTTTCTTGGATCAGCAACCTGTGGAGTTCCCTCTGGTTGACCAATTTCTTCAACTTGGATGTTTTTTTAGAGGCCGAGTGCCCTGTCCAGAGCATGATGAAGTAAGAAGAGTTAGCTGCGATTTGGCGTGGTGAACATAACTCTTGTTTGAAAACTATATTATTCCTCGCTCTCCATAAGCACCAGCAAATAGCAGGGAGAATAATAAACCATAGATGACGACTGTCATTATCTTGAAGGAAAGATCCGTAAGAATGCACAACATTATCAAAGTCAAGTGGCAAGGAAGATGTTTTCAAAATAGGGAAAAAATATTGCAAAAAATCTCAGAGTTTAATTATTTTTTATTACCATCATTTTTATAAGTCTACTTCCATATCTCCATGTGGATTTCCTTTTGAATTTTGTTTTAGATGTTTTAAAAAGCTTGTTGCTTCTATTTTACATTAGATATCAGTCTTCCAAAGTGCTTGGCCTACTCTTTGCTATTTAGCATACTTGCCTTTGGATGATAGCCATTTTTCTTATGCCTTTTATGGGAAATTTGTCAGATATCATTCCTTGAGGATTCCAGACTTCTAGTGAAAACAGTACGTAGGTCTGTCCTTGAAGGGTTCTTAATTTATTTCAACTAGTATTAATCCTGTCCGATGGACAGAATTAGTGTTAATTCTCACCCATTAATAAAATCCTTCACTGCTCAATTTTTAACACAATTTTAGTGTCTCTTATTCTTAAATATTAATCATTTTTCATTATATTTTGTTCTTTACTTTTGTAGAAGTTTGATATTATATAGATTTGTTTAATTTAAATAGTATTTGCCCCGTTATAAAATACACTATTCAAAATCGAGCTCTGTTGTAATAAGAATTGGAATAAAATTATTAAAATAAAAAATTCCGGAATGATAATATTTTATGAGTCTATATAAAAAAAGAAATATTTATATGTATTATATAAGTTGATTGTTGAAGTTAGAAATAACTCTACCAAATATAATGAGCAAATTTAAATGAAGTCAACATGTTTACCTGCAATGACATAATTTAAATGCGAAGAGGATAAATAATAAAATAACGCCTTAATATATGCTACTTAATATTATCCAAAACAAACTCTGACCATTACATTATTCATATAGTCAAGTACCATATTAAAGCCTAATATTATCCAAACCAAATCCGGACCACTTCATTATTTATATATTGTTGAGAATTGCAAGATCATTCATCAAGAAATACATCAGCGCAATATGTTTAGCCTTCTCTTTATTTGTTTTCGGGGACTTCTAGTCGCAGCTTTCCTTTGCATGATCTAGTAGTTCTCCATAACTCCGTTTGTTGTCTCCATTGCAAAAAGGACAAAGTAATTTAGCATACTTGTCTTTGGATGATTGCCATTTTTCTTATACCTTCTATGGGAAATTTGTCAGATATCATTCCTTGAGGATTCCAGACTTCTAGTGAAAACAGTAGGTCTGTCCTTGACGGGTTCTTAATTTACTTCAATATATATAATGTTGAAGTGTATAAAGGTATGTTATGGCATAAGGCAGTCTGTATAAGAAACACATAACTTGTGCATAAGAAACGCATACACATAACCAGTACATATCATGCATAAGATTCCACTACACTATCTATATTATACCATTTTATAGCATAATTGCCTATTATCATCTCAACCTCATCATATTTCTTCAGTCCAAACCTTTAACCTCCTGTTTTAACCACAATTTAATTTGCAGAAGTGCATAGCTCACCTCATGTTCATTCTAGAGTTAAAGGGGGTATATATGGAATCAGAAGCATCTTACATGCATTTGAGATTTTGTTATCTCTTGACACAAACTCATTAAGTTGTTAAATTCTGTTTAGGGGGAGAGATGTGCTAGCTAATGACATTGTCTTGTTCTTATGTTACTTTTGAAAGTTATACCTTTATTAATTGTATAAATAGGTGATTATGGGGAGGTTGACTTGTACGTTATGTTTATGCACGGATACTGAATTAGCTATTTTGCTCAAAGACCTGTCACGGTACCTTAGGATGATTTGGAGAAAATGGAAGAAAAGTGGAATTTCTGTTGTTTTAGTTTCCATTTAGGGGAAATTTCACAAAACTACCCGGAGCATTATGGGTTTTGCACAAAACCTACCATAAACTTTTTTAGTAGAGAAAGTTGTCATGTACTTATTATCACTAATTATCACACTAAACAATAGTCAGAATAAGTTGTCACATGCTTTTCATGTAATATGCTTTGACTATTTTGTCATGTTGGAATTTATATACCTTCTATATTATTCTCGCTCTTATTTTCAAAGATAGTTTAGGCTGTTTAGCCATTATATCCGAGCCCTTGCCAGTTAGCTATGTGCACAACCCGCCAAAGTTCATGGCAGTTTTGGGAAATGCATACTTCTATTTATGCATATAATGTTCAAGTGTAAAATTTGGATTTGGATGGTGTAGCTGTTAGTTATGTCCGGAGGGGGGAGTACATAGATTTGATTGGTATTATGTTCAGCAACCAGAATCAGGATAAATTAAACTAACTCCCAACAACTTTCAGTATTTGTAGAATACCCCCAGTAACTTTCACAATCGCAATAAACCCTCAATAACTTTTGGAATTGCAGCAAAGCATCAATAAACTTTCCAAGTTTTACATATAGCCCCCATAAAGTAGAACCAACAAACGACATAAAAAGGCATTTTGAAAGCTATTATGTGTTTAGTATAATTTACCCAAAATATATTGGGGGTTTTCTGCAAAAGTCATTGGGGCTTTATTGTGATTTTAAAAGTTGTTGGGGGTTTAATTCAAAATGCTAAAAGTTCTTGGGGATCAATGTACTTTACCTACCAGAATCATTGAATAAGGAATCTACCGTATCTTTATGGGTCGTTGGCAACTCCGCAAAATGAGACTAGGATTGATACTTTTAATCCTATCCCCCATTTTTGAAAAGTGTTTAGAGAAGACTAACGTAGTACTAAGTAAGTTCAAATTCAGCCTAACCTATTTAAGCCCTTAACCAAGTTAGAATTGGGCCATATAGGAGGTGGTCCAATCCTAACCTGGTTAAGGGAAGAAGTTTGAACTAAAAAAATCAGGCCATAATTGGCCTAATTATTTGCCCAACACTAGTTCTACTCCTTATTCACGTTAGGCGCAACTAACCTCGTCAAGAAGAAGTTGCCAAATACACTAAGTGACCTTTAAACTGGTTCTTTTTTAGACCAGCCCTCTCATGATTTAAATTTGTCTAGTTTAGAATAGAATTGGATCATGATAAATAATAGCCTAATTTTGTATAGGTTGCTAAAGACGCTCTTAGTTTTCGTATACGGTTCAAATTGATTGGTAAAAAACAGCACCTTGAGAGAGAGGAGAACATGTTAAGCATATTGTCGTTTTCCTTTTCTTATCCAGCATTATCCATCATTATCAAAACCATAATCAACTCCATCATCATCATCATCATCATCCATCATCATCAATCTCACCTTCACTAAACCACACTGTAATTTCCCTACATAAACATAAGTGTTAAAAACATGATTAAGGGAACCTCAAGTCAATCTCATCTTCACTAAACCACTAAACCACACCCTAATTTCCTTACATAAACATAAGTGTTATAAAAAGGATTAAGGGACCCTCAAGTCAATCTCATCTTCACCAAACCACACCCTAATTTCCCTATACAAACATGAGCGTTATAAAAATAACTTGTGGCATTTAAGTGCGCAAATGAGAATCAGTATCTAAGTGCCATTTATCCACAGAGAAATTCCCAAAGTAGCCGTTCCAGGCCCCTCTCTATCCCAATAAATGACAAAGATCACCTCTTTATAAAATTCCAATAGAATTTGGATTTTTTTAATAATATTTGCTATTCGTCTACTAATTATATAAGTTATACAACTTCGTAAAAGAAAGCTCTAAAATAGTTTGTGATATTTTAACGAAAAAATCCATCGGATTGTTTTATGAAAATTATCCACCAATATTTTCTTAAAAACCTTCAAGAAGGAGAATACATTCCCCGTTTGGGAAAAGATCCAGCTCTGCACGAAGAAGAACACTCGTGCGAATATGGAACTCCTCGCCCCCTCTCTCTAACCCCGCGTCATATTCACGTCACTGCCCTGCGAAATGTAAAAGTCCAACCTTTGACCAGACGGAAAAAAAAAACCCCTCATCAGTCATTACCACGCTCGTATATTAAAAAAAAAAGGAAAAAGAAAAAGAAAAAGATAAAAAAAAAAGTCTCCCCAAGCTCGGATCAAAATCCTCCTCGATCAAATCCTCCATCGAAGAAGAAGAAGAAAGAGGTTTCAATGGCGAAGCTCTACGTCGAGGCGCGGCCGCCGGCGGATCTGAACAAGAACACGGAGTGGTTCATGTACCCAGGGGTATGGACGACGTACATCCTCATCCTCTTCTTCTCTTGGCTCCTCGTCCTCTCCGTCGCCGGCTGCTCCCCTGGCGTCGCCTGGACCATCGTCAACCTGGCCCACTTCGCGGTAACCGAGATCAGTCCTTGGATCTATTGGATTTTGATTTTTGTTTTGATTTGTTAGGGTTTTGAGTTGATTATGTCGTCGTACTTGCATAATTTGGACTTGGGAGGGTATTGGAAAGTTGGGCTTTTTGGGGTTTCATTGCATAAATTTGATCAAAATTGCATAGCTTGGATGTATAGGGTTAAAGACCGATATGGTCCCTGTAGCAGGGCTCAACTTAGCTTTCTCAACTTAGTCCTTATACACTTGTTAGATGTAAAGTTAATCCTTTGTTTAACAATCCTTCAAGGGACAATATTACCCTTCACACGACTATATAAGGCATACCGATTACTTCCTACTCTTTTTTCATTAAACTAACGAAGAAAATACCCAAAAAAAAGCCCTCCCTCCAAAACTAGTAACCCGGAATTGATTATATATTCGAAAGAAGTTGAAACAACAAATCAAAGGCAAAGATGAATCTTGACAACGCGAATTGTGACAGGTATTTCCTCTCTAAATTGATCTTTTTTCGTTATGGCTATAAATTATAGTGTAATGGTTTATCATATTCTTCAAAAGCTTGATTATTGTTTCATGGTTAGGATACATATTTATTCACAGTTTGCTTAGAGGAAACAATCTTTATAGTACGCTCCATAAATTTTCATTGAGAAACTTTCAAAAACTTATGTGCCATAGCGTCAAGAGTTTATCTATACTTCATAAATTTTTTTTAAAGTAAAGAAATACACATACTTACTTTTATAAGAAAATAACAGAAAAGAAAGAGAGTACAAACAATAGATTTTGAAAGTCTGAGCATCGGAGACCGAACTTTTTACCGGATTAACTAGCTATTGTTTTTCAAACTTTTTTTAATAAATGGTGCTTTTCCTTTCATGAAAAAAAAAGTTTAGAAACTTTTCACAAACCTTCAAATTTCATGGTTAACACGCCTATTCATGATTGTACGATTAATTTTTTCCCTTTGTGAACTTCTAGTTTCTAGAATCGATGAACAACATTTTAGCGATATACATTTGTTTGTGCAAGTCATTCTCTGATTATAGGAAGATAATGTAGTGTAATAGTGTTAGATGCATTTTCGTAATGTTTAAGGATTTAAAATTTTCATGAGAATAGCAGAGTTTGTAGCATATTCAATGCATATATGTTTCCAGCTAAAAATTAAGAAGAATTTTTATTCTGCAAGTTTGCATCTTATTAATTTTGGATAATAAGATGTACATAATGCTAAATAATCAATTTTGGTCATGGCTGATAAAATTCCCTAATCACCATATTAATTTCCATAATTTTTGGATTTCATATAACTTTATGAAGAGTGGTACGAGGACCAAATTGACAAAATATAACTATGGAGACCAATTTGAGTATGAAGCTGGAGGGCAATATGGTCATAATTGAAAAATTAACACCCAAATTTTAACAAAAGTTATAAAAGGACCTAGTTTGTAACTGAGGTGTGGTACAAGGGCTAAGTTGAGGGGAAAAATAGTGCAGGGACCAATTTGAGTTTGAGGCCCTAGTACAGGGACTAAGTTGGCCTTTAACCCTCTGATATATACTAGTTGTCAAGGTTCAGAAGCATTTTTCTTGGTAATTGGACAATTGGTGTCAACTTGTTAGGGTCCATTTCGTCCCGCATAGACTATATGGGTAGTCAATTATGGATTTCATATGAGATTTGTGTTCCCTCCCTCTGACAACTAGCTTTTAGGATTGAGTTGCCCTAAGTCTCCGAGTTGTCCTCAATGTGTTATCAGATGGAATCCCACCTACCCAGTGGTAAGTGAGTAGTTCTGGTGGTGATGCTAGCGGTAAATGATATGTTGGGAAGTCAATTATGGATTTATTATATATTTGTGCCCCTCCCTCTAAGAACTAGCTTTTAAATTTTAAGGCAGGAGTGAGTTCTCCTAGGCCTCTTACACAACTGTTTAAATGCGTTGCACAAATCAAACATAGATGATGTCAGTGGTGAGGATGTTAGGGGAACACTGAGATCAGTTTGAATAGAGAACAGAATGCCCAATTATGGCGTAGAAGTTGAATGTAGGACCTTTATTATGGAAGGAGTAGACAACATATGACCTATTTGCAAATCAAACTAAGTTCCTTTTTTTAATATAATTCTTAAGTTTAACAGTCTGGAGAACCTCTTGAAACCCAGTGCTTTGATAACATGTAAAATTTATCCACTTTATATCTTAAAACTTAAGCTTTTAGGTTGTAGAATGATAATGTACATAAAACTAATATAATTTTTAATACAATGTCAAATTTATTTATTCCATGTCAAGTTGGTCTAAGATACATCATTTTCATTGTTTTATTTTTCAATTACTTAATTTGTTTGTTTGTTCCTTTTGCATATCATATTTACTGTTGTTCAATTTTATGCCCCAGGTAACTTATCACTTCTTCCATTGGAAGAAGGGAACTCCATTTTCTGAAGACCAGGGCATCTACAAAAAATTGACCTGGTGGGAGCAGATGGACAATGGCAAACAACTTACGCGTAATCGGAAGTTTTTGACTGTCGTTCCTGTTGTCCTGTGAGTATATCTCTTCCTCTTTTCTTTGGATATTATTAGTTCATTGCATTAATAATGATAAGACTCATTACAGGTGGGTGACAACATTTTCAATGGAAACTAACGCATCATTTTTTATTTGAACATATGAATACATGTACCTTTATGCTTTTTTAATTCTCTTGGACATGATGTTGCTATAGAGGGATAGTACCATGTTTCTCTTTGTATGTTTGCCCCTCTATGATGGTCGCTTTTTTACTTTATCTTTTCTTCGCTCTTTGCTCCTTGGTACCAGGCCTACTTACAATTTTGGACATCATACATTTAAATATCCATGTAAAATATAGTCCATACGACTTTTAACAGATCATCAAAGATGTTGTTTTGTACTAGAACACCTAAACTGCAATCTATGAAACTGGACAATGACAAACCCATTTTATAAGAGAACATGTGGATAGGAGCACAGCTACTTCCGTTCACATTATATGACAGGTAATTTTGAAATAAAGAGGGCACATGCTAGAAACACACTCATAAAGAATAAACTTCATTTCATTTTCTAGGAGCGCCACACAGGTGCTGTGAACTTTCTAAATTATGCTACTCTCTACTCTAGCACAAGATTTTGTTAATTTACATTCAAACAATATTATTTTTTGATGTGAGGTTGTGGGTATGTTTGTTGTTCCACATTGTGGCATGGTTTGCACTGATAGGTCTGAAGTGCAATCTTAGATCTTTCCATCTCCGATGCTCATTGTTGGTGGAAAGTTGAAAATGTAGAGAAGTATGTTTTGTGTAAAAAAAAGTATAATAAAATAAATATTTAATGTATTTCATATCAACTGAAACTGTACATCTAGAAGTGGATATCTAGATACCTACCTAGTTTATGATTGCTTTTGTGACAAGCAGTTACATGGATTACCATGTCTCTTATTAAACATTTGCCAGACTGCTTGTATTTCCTCTTCTTTCGATTTTTAAGTTCAAAAATTCTATGTAATAAATTGTATGGTCAAGTTGGGATTGATTGGTGTTTTCTGGGCTTGCTCTATTTGGAGTTATGTTCCGGTATGTAAAGTCTAGGCCATATTTGAGTTAGATTGAGGGTCTTATGGAGTACAGGTCCAATTGGGAATCCTTGAGCCAAGCCCGAGTTAATATGGAATGAAATCCAAACCACACACGTTGTTGGGCTGGTGACTTGGGTTTTGTCCAAGCCGATGAAGTGGACACCCTACTTAGCTAAGAATATACCGGATAGGGGATATAGACATGATACAACTCAAACACGTTAATTCATTAGAAAGTAGATCACAAGGACAGAAAGGCATGGCTATAGCTTTAAGTATAATAACGTTAACTTTAACAACAATGATAATATAATATGGAAGTACGTAAAATTAATGTGTAGGTACACATAAACTTGCTTATACATAGGACATTAACCTCGCGTACATTTTACGCATCTTGTATGACAGATAAGCCTTGACAGTTCCAATTTCTGCAGAATGTATCATTGTATCAACCTTCTTGTATTGAATGAACTTCCTATAGCCTTATACAAGTCACTGTTGACAAAGTTTAAGTAAAATTAAGTGTAAAAAGTAAAGCGAAGTATATATATTTTTCATGGAAGAAGTATAAAGAAGTGTTTGATAAATGTCGAATCTATGTTAAAAAGCGCGTGGTAAGTGCCAAAAAATGTCTTAAAAAGTTAAAATACAAAGTTGATTATAAAATTAAGAACACATTGAAGGAATTTGCAACATGCTAAGGAGTGTCCTATCTCCAGCACAAGGATAGCTTCATTGTAGAGGTTCCTGTGCTGCATAAAACCTTCCTGTTAGGCAAATAACAATAATGCCATAAATTTTTTTTTCCCAAAAGGATTCTTGATTGTAGACTTGAAGCTTGACCTATATTCAACTTTTCGTTTAGTGATTCCTCATATAACATATTATATTCGAGTAAACAGTTTGTTGATCACTTATATTGTTTGTCAGGTTAGAAATTGTTAGTGGATGTTTTAAGTTAAATATATGCCAGTATTCTTTCTCCCTTTGCTGTCAATTATAGGAATATGTCTATTAGCTATTGCTTTGCTTTACATAGGAGGTGGCTGAGATGGCCAATACAGAATTCAATACGTTCTACGTAGGTGGCCTTGTGTTCAACTTGCACAATCCACAAGTGCGGAACCCCACGAGCAAGTTTCCTTGATAATTAACCAGTGAGTGGTTTAGATGAACACCACATTTCCTTAAAGATCAGAAAGGATTCATTAGGAGTTCTAGATAACCTCTGTAGACAGAAAAAGAAAGAAAAGAAAACAAAAGAGAAAGAAATAACTATTAACTATCTTTGAAAATATAATAAAAAGTAAAATTTCCATATGTGGATAGGTGTGCCGTATTGACATTTGCACAGACTGTTAAGATAGCTAGTTGGCTTTCCCCTCAAAAGTCAAAAGGAAAACAACTTATCATATGTATAACCTCTATTCCTTCTTGTTATAAACACCCTCATATAGGCTTGTCTTGGTATTAAATTTATTTTACCTGCTTGAGAATTTGAGCATTCCAATGAAATTATGCTTAGCAGACCATAAAACTGTATATGTGTGGTTAGATGGATTAAGAGACTTGAGAGTATTCACCTTCTCTTGGAAGGCATCTCATACTTCTGAAATAAAAGGGTTATTTAATAAAGAAATGATAGATTGGTAACTGCTGCTTGCACTAGGATTGCTTTCCTTCAGATGCGTTTTGATTTCTTGATATGTTATTACGCTGCATATTCGTTGTTTAAGCTTCTGCTCTCAATAGAAATAGTTTTATCCTTATTGCATTGGTTTCATCTTCCATATCTTCTGTTATTTAGCAACAGACAGTGAAATAACTTTGTACATCATTCTTTTCAAACGGCTATGTGCTTCTTTATTTCTGTATTTTTAGTGATTTTCCCTTGCTAAGATACTGTTACATCTCTCAGATTCTCAAACTTAAATCATGTTATGGGACGTTATGGTCTTTACTGGATTTTTTTCCCTCCTGATTCTTTTTTGTTCTTGACAGGTATTTGATAGCTTCGCACACGACCGACTACCAAAATCCAATGCTTCTCCTCAACACACTTGCAGTGATCATCCTGGTGGTTGCCAAGCTCCCAAACATGCACAAAGTCCGCATCTTTGGAATCAATGAGCACTGATTACTGTACAGATAATGAACGATACCCCACTTTATAACATCTAAGTTTATTTCTATATCTTTAATCCCTGTACAGATGTTAACTCTGAAGGAATTAGAGGTGGTGTTTGCTGCTTTTGTGTAATAATATGTATGTTAGTTTTTCTGTTACATCTGTGTTATAATAGACTTGTAACTCTGTTTTTGTTGAATTTCTTTGTGTAGATTCCCTCTTGCTACTCCTGGACTATGTTTTTATATCACGTCATAAAATTTGTATGTCAGAACTTAGGATTGCTATGTAATCACTTTTTGTAGGTAAAATATCATACAGAGGGCCCTATAGAGAAAGTCATATTCATAGCGAGACCATGTTACATTCTTCTTCCTTCTGATGTGATTTTGTATAGATTGCCCTCTATAGGTCTTTTTCCATTTTGTTCATGTGCTGGAAGCAGCTTCCGGGTTCAGTTTTATTTAGGCGACTAAACTATATTCAGACATCATTTTTTAAATTTTCTTTTCTGACTTTTATTGATGGCAAAATCTGAACATATAGATTAATATACAAGAGAAAGAAGTCCAAAAAAGATCAATATTGTACTATTAGAGCCAACTATGTCGCGTGTTGTCCATCTATATGAAATTATCAAGAAGAAAATTCCAATTATACTATATGTCTATATCATGGAGTTTTTGAATGAACTGTTGGAGGCTTTAGCACAAAGGAGGAGGGCCCTTCGTTCGTTCGGGGTTGTTGTGGTTAAGAGATTTTGTTAATGTTCCGGGAAAATTTTACCTAGCACAATCTTAGCCAATGCGATGCAAGAAGGTGTGATCAAACAACTCATTGAAATTGGCTTAGTACGACAAAATCACTGTGGTCTCCGAACACTAGCTTTTTTGTTTTGGCAAAACACAATGAAAATCGAGGAAACATCATGATTTTCAAATACTCCCTTAGTAAGTGGAAACTTGAGACTGTCGCTGTGTGAGACCCTGACTTATAACGGCCAATGTTTAGGCTTAGGAATTGTGTGGTATATTGTGTCACGTTCAATAATATACTGACTAGAGAGAGGGATTTTGGTGTTGATTTCAGAACGGCAAAGGGGGAAATTTTTTTTTTTCTTTTCTTAGAAGATGAAGCACGAGCTAGAGAGAGGGAAAAATTGACGTTTGAGGGCTGAAGTTACTTAGTTAGGAAATTATGTTACTTACACATTTATAGTCAAGCCAACCATGGTTAATTTCAAACATCTTATTTGTTTTGGAGGACCTAGTTGCAGTGCCAATGATTTGATCTCAAAATCTGAAAAGTTCGAGGGACTAATACCAAATAACCCACGTCTAGTTGGTGAATGAGCTGTCATGGGTCATACTCATCTTATTTACTTTTTAGTATTAACAATAAAGCATATAGTATATATTTTTTTGGAGGAAATTTACGAAAAGAGTACTTATCTAAGAATAACATCAAATAGCTAAGATCATCAAGAACTTAGAATAATCGATAAAACATGTCATTCACTTATTATCACATGGTCACAAGTTCAACAAATATTACAATCATATTCTACTAAAAGCATGAAATAAAATTACTCACTGGAAATGGGTTCAACAAACAAGGTGCGGATTCTTTCCCTGACGATGCCAGCAGGATTTCTTAGGCTCTCTTCCTCCTGAAAGACTGTGAAGCATATTCTACACGAATTTATTGCCGTGTAAACAAAGTTTTGAGGATGATCACCATTGACAACTTCCTTGTTGAGTTTTTTTTTTCCAATAGGTGATTAGTAGATCCATGACATATTTTTATAATCAAATGTGGTAAACATTATGTATTTCTTATTTAATATGTTTTCTAATTCTTTTTTGTTGAATTTCACGAAGCTATTGTAAACTATTTTTATTAGCGATTTTGAATGAAATAATCACAAACCATTTTCATTAGATAAAGTATCATGTACTTAAAAATCTGGTGAAAATAATGTCGCATACTATAAGAAAATTACCCTAACAACATTAACTGTATTACTAACAAAATAAAATAATAAGTGCAATTTTCATAATAAATTGCATGCGTATCACATGTCACTTTACTCTTCTTTCATGAAAATTTTCTATATAAAACTCCTTATAATTTATATTATCTTGTGAATTGTGCTCTTTTTACATACCTTTGAAGGTGCCAAGCCATCTATGAGCCGAACGAGCAATGAAGAGAGGTAAGTGATTCCTTTGTAAACTTGTGCTCCGCAAAATAAAAAGCATGAAAGAGAAGAAGTCGGTTTCCAGTTGAAGTCCAACCATTCTCTAAGTATTCTTCAAGGGATGGTGTTTTCCTTCTGTGAAACCATTGTGCTTCTCTCGTGCATGTTTCACATAGACCTATCCACTGAGCAGCAATTAATTACCAAATAATCAATATTAGGAATTTAATTAGGGTTAATTGAAAATGCACTCTCAACTATGGGGCTTTAGCACTTAACGTCCATGTTTAACTTTATTAGCATAAACACCTCTTCTCGCACTGGCATACATCATTTCCCGTTAGTTAATAAACTTCATGGAAAAATTGGTCAAAGTTCGATACTTGGTAAGAATATTCCCAAGTGATTCCCGTGGGAGTTTAAAAAGGCAAAGAAAATTTTGAATCATCCCCATCATCAGGGAATGTATATGCTAATTTAATAGAATATAACGGAAACTAGAAGCTAAACTCTCGTGGTACATACAGCTGAGTTAATCAATTAATTAAACTTTTCAAAAGACGTGTCCCATTTAATAGGATTAGGGTGATGTAGAGATGTACCTCTCTTGCTGATAAGCTTCTAATTAATGTCAAACCCATAATCCTTGAGGAAATCGTATGCTGTCTCATTGACAAAATTGTACAGTTCCAAGTAGCACAGTTTCAAGAAATGTGGAAGGTCTCCGATGGCCTTGAGATCCTGCCTAGACGACACAAAGGAAGAAGTACCATAAATTGTTTTAGGTTAGTTCTAAGTTGGTCATGTAATCAGAGCACTACAATGTAGATTGATAGCATGTACATCCTGTGTACCATGGGTGTGATGAGTTATATTTTTCTTTTTCTTTTTTTTTTTCTGGTTAATGAAAAGTGCATTTTTTTCATTCACCACGAGCGTTAGAAGCATTTACAAAATCACTCGGGCATGCCGAGTATAACGACCCTCTCAAAGGTTGCACAAAAGAAATACAAAAAAAGTTCACTCAACACTACATCATAAATAGCATTAAGTTATATTTTTTAAATTACTTTATTAATGACTTGTTTTATTGATTTTCTAATTCCAACTTGACACAAAGAGAAAGAAACTAGGGGGCCAGTTCTACAAATTTTAAGTTTAAACCTCTTTTTTATTTTCTTGTTAGTAGAATTTTGGGCATCCTTGACGGGTATTCCCGTCAAGAATGCACATTTTCCCGTCAAGAATGTGTATCATTGACGGGTGGCCGCCAAGGATACCCCGTCAGTAAAAGTCCCATTAAAGATGAAACATCCTTGACGGGGGCCCTTCAAGGATATGCATTCTTGACGGTCAAAACAGCCTTGACAGTGCGGCCGTCAAGGATGTTTACAAACATCCTTGACGGCCACGCTATCAAGGATGTTCACAAACATCCTTGACGGCCGCGCTATCAAGGATGTTCATCATTGACGGCAACGATGAACATGATGTACATAATCTGAGAAAAAAAATTAATTTTTTCCTGTATATACAACAAATATTCTGTGCACGATAATAATACACTCAAAGACATCAACAAACACAATAATATTATCATGATTGTCAAAACAAACCACATTACCCACTCAAGTCATCCATAAATCATACATAGATATCTCTCCTACAACCTAGCAATCACCACCACAAACAAGTCCAGGATATATAAAATACTAAAAATGGTTTAAATGCAAAGTAAGTATATCTCCCATACATGCCCAAGATACAATATACAACTCACTAATTGCGGTCTTCGTCTTCCTCCTCACTCGTTTCCTCATCCCCATTTTCGTCGGAGGTTCTACTCCTACGAGTTGTGCTCCCCACAGCATCATCTGCACACTAACAACAAAATAATTCGTGTAAAAATCATACATTGGTATTTATCTGCCACAAAAAACAATCGGCGAAATCTGAAGACTAGTGAATTTAATAGACCTACATGTTTCTATTTTAAGAAAAGTATATATGTTTATTTGGTAGCTCATAAAGTTTTTCCTGTCTAATTTATGGAAAATTAACCAAATTTAAAAGCTTGTACCTGAATGAGTTGTTGCATTACATCTCTGGCACTTGAAACTTCAAATTCTTTGAGGGTCTCCACACACATGCCTTTCTTTGCATCTTCCCTTATCTGGAAGAAACCAAAAGATACTTTGCATACATTGCTCTAGATTCAAACACAAGTAGAAGGATATCGTGAACTGTGAGTCTTGAATCCTATGGCAGAATAAGAGAAAGCAGTTTTTATTGTTGGAGTGACAGAGTTTAATCTGTTACCTGAAGATTGGTAGAGGAATGTTCTAACAGATCTAAAATCTGTTCGTTATATATTTCCAAGAATGAACATTTATATGTAAATCATATCTTTTCATCAAAGCGTCTGAGGGTCGCCAGAGAGCTTGAGGATGAAGCAATCCTCACCATTGACCTTCTTTTCTCCAATGCATCGGGCATTGGCAAACATGCTCACAGTCTTCAACCGATCTAAACCCTAATCAACAATATCCAATGTTAGATACTCAACTTGCTTGTCTACCAAGGAATGCCTTTTTTTTTGGAAATCTATTGTTGCATATAGACCCCTGAAAATGGTCAAAAAGTTCAATTTGGCGATAATTTAGGGGTCCTATCTGCAACTTTAACCCTTTTCCTATTTGCAGTTTAGTACCTGAAGAGCTCGACGAAGGGGGCGAACAGGGCCTTTGGTTGCATGAGCACCAAGCCATGGGATCCTGCATGGACTTTGCTGCCACCGACAACAAGCTCAACATACCACATATCGGGGTCCATCTGCCAAAGGACAAAGCTACCAGACTCGGTGGCTCTTGATCTGCCACGATTCTTTGTGACTTTGGTCGCGGTTTCAAACTTTGAGACAACCATTCGAACCTTTCCCATGGCATAAGCACTGCGGATTGAGCATTGGAGCTTTAGGCCTCCTGATGCTGCTGTGTATTGTTGGAAGATGTACTGTGCTGATGATGTTTCCTGTTGATGAAGATTAACATAAAATTCACATTTTCAGATTGATTCGGGGAAATGAAGAAAACCCACCCAAAAAAGACCATAATGCATGGAAAAGCCATTGGAAATAGTCATATCAATGAAATTTCAGAGAAGTCCAGTTTTAATGCACAAGAAACCCCATACTATGAGGGTTCTTGCATTAAAGATGAACAAATAAAACCTGTGAGGGGAAAGGGGAAAAAACAAGATTTATCCCTTTAATCCTTAAACTTTAAGAAGTAAATATCAAATCATTTTCATTCAGATCACAAAAATAGAAATCAAAAGTAAATGCACCCATATCCTACCAAAAATTCAAACAGCTCGCCATTAGACAAGGGCGAGAGGGGGGGGGGGGGGGGGGGGGGTGGTCTTGGAACTTCCTCAAACTTCCAACC
>JBAKGM010000001.1:19679310-19690011 GCA_037177215.1 Asparagus racemosus
TCACCCTTTTTTTCATTGCTAACCAAACACATGAAAAGAGTGAAATGTCATATCAATGAAAGTTTTCACTCTTTTTTTCTTTCCAACCAAACACATGAAAAGTGATAACATTGTGTTTCCCACCATGTTTTCATACCAAACAAAGCCAAACATTCACTTTCATTGAAAAGTGTGGAAAACCCAAACATTCACTTTCACTACATGGAAATGCATTTCATCTTTGCATGGAAACGAACCAAACAGCCCCATAGAGAAAAACTAGCTTCAGGCCTGTGCAACGCACATGTTTAATTATTATTGAGCTTATAATTTTTTCTAATTAGAAAGATATCGCAATTTTCTAAATAATAAAAATAATAATATTAAACTAGGAAGTTAAACAAAAAGGTTAAAAACAAATTCATACAAAAGTCCTCTGGGGTTTAATATTAGGAGTTAGCAGGTTTTTGCGATCAAATACAAGGGTTGTTTAGTTGGACGAAAATAGAGTTGCAAATATAAATAGAGTATTTATATTTATAAATACATTATTTGACATACAGTTTTGTAATTATGAAAGGTAAATGAACTTGTAATTTGTAGATAAAATTTGCAACAAATGTTGTGGCTAATTTGGTGGGAGGAAAGCTACAAGATTCAAAAAAAAAAACTAATTAAAAATAAATATAAATTCCACCTCATCAAAAAAAAAAACTTTTGAAATCCAAATAGAAAACTACCTCTACCAAAGTCTCCTTATATGGTAAAATTGTTAGCTTTTGCACTAATTATTTTGAACTAAACACTGAATTTGCATTAAAAATACATTTCGTAGAATATGGTTGCAAACATCTAAATGGTGAATTTTAAGTTGATTTTTTGCAGCAAATATTGTATGTAACATTTGTTGTTGAAACATTTGCTGCAATTATTTTTGCAGCAAACCAAACAGCCCCACAGATAAACACTATATTAATCCTCAAGAAAACACATGTTAATTTACATGGGCTTTGTGCTTCCTCCTAAACTTCACACTACTAACCGCACAAAACATTTTATTTAGCATTTTGAGCTCTTCACATTCGATTTACTAACTCGTAGTAAAAGAAAGCAATCCTACATGGATTATTAAGAACACCGATTAATACATAAAACTCATCAAAATTAGAAGAAGGTTAGGCACACTACTACATTACGTTATATGTCCAATTTCAAGGCCCTGTAAAAAGAACATAATCTTGCACGTTAATACATTTTCTTCAAATCTTTAAAAAAAACACATTAAACAATCAAATTTAAAAAATACCTAAAATGACATCATGAGTCAAATCTCAAATAAGGCATACAATAGAATCAACAGCATGCTTTTATTAATCTAACCGGTTGATTGTTTCATTAGATGATAGCGAAAAGATGACAATAGCAGATTGTATCCTTCGTTTCCGTGAAAATTTGTTAAAGAAAAATGTTTAATGGTAAATGCTGATGTCGACAATCTTCTCTATCGAGAGGAACTTTGATTGATAAGAAAAGAAAAAAATTATGAAAATATTAAATTTCAGTAAATGCCCTTTCTTGAAACAAAAAGAAAATCAACCAAATAATAATAATAACGACAAACGAAAAAACAAAAAACAAAAAACAAAATGCAAAGCCCTTTCTTGGAGCCCGTTAAGCCCAAGGAAGCCCGAAGAAGAAGCTCAAAGGATAAAAAATAATAATAAATCAAATTTCTAGTCGGCCATACCAAATTAAAAAGAGAGCCGAAAAATAGCGCCCATATGCCTGTAATAGGCCCATGAGAAAATAAATGCAACCCAACTCTCGGACCTCGTGGACATGACAAACGTCAAAGGAAAAGGACATTTTATGCTTGTGAGCAGGAAACGCTCAATCCATCCGGTGCACGCTCGAGGCACGTGCCGTTTAATAAACCTAGCCCTTTTCAAGTCTTAACTCCACCCAATCTCCAGCTGCTTGTTTCATCTCACATTATCCCTGGATCCTAACTCTATATTCAAATCAGTGATACCTCTATATAATTCATTAATGGTTGTAATTAGAATGAACATCGACAATTTTACGATTTCACTTTCTTTACTGACATCCTACTCTAACTTTAATGATGTTCCAAATAGTAAATATAAGTACATAAGCTTTATAAAGTAAGCAATCCAACCGTATCTTATGATACCACTTTAAATTATGTAGTTTTACCACGGTATCTTTTGAGTTGACTGCTTCTTCCAATTGGGTACCAGCTACTATATATCTTCCTCCTTATTGCCCAATTCTTGGTTTTAATTAGGATCTTCATTTAATCAT
Source organism: Asparagus racemosus (assembly GCA_037177215.1). NCBI lineage: Eukaryota > Viridiplantae > Streptophyta > Magnoliopsida > Asparagales > Asparagaceae > Asparagus > Asparagus racemosus. The sequence continues at coordinate 19,681,615 of JBAKGM010000001.1, forward strand.
AAAAGAAAGAAAGTATAGAGCTTAGCCTTGACCTGATCAGAAATATTTGTTGAATATAAATATTTAACTTTTGCCATTTCAGTGGATAGTATATTTTTGTGTTGAATATAAAATTATAAATGTTTACTTTTGGAAGTGTTTTAGCTATAGCTTCAAATCTTATGCTAACTTTGTAATTTAATTTGACTGCAGTTACTATTACAGATGTCAGTAACCATAAAAATTATTCGACACTGAAGAAAGTAAGATTTTACCAATTTATCTTTATTTATGCCCAACCAAATATTTATTGCAATACTTGTCACAATAAATGAGCACTAAATACCCTGTTTGGATTAATATTTGGCACGTTGGAACTGATTAGCGAAAGAAACTTATTTGGTATATAATTTTGGGTAATTGCAAATGACCCATAACCCTCATCATCCATGGGATTGAATCCTTTGCACGGCCAAAAAAATAGTTGATTGTGAGTGTCATATTTAGAATGAATCATAACTAATCATTAGAGAATCAATAATGGTGATCAAAAGCATTAATCCCTCCACTTTTTTTTTTATAGTGGAGAGGATCCAGATCTCTCATCTATACCTTTATCTGTATTATCTGTATTAACGTTCCTCATCTTATTTACTAACACTTAGCACCACTAGATTGGCACTTAAAGAAAGATAAATTGAAAGCAACGCTCCTCTTTCCCCTCTTCTTCAAGAATTGAAGGGGGCTAAGTAGTTAAAAAGTGTTTAGTGCAACTGGAAATATAGACGAGGAGTGTTAACCCTTGATTTATTAACAAAGGCTTTCTTTTGTTACACCCATGAGTGACATGGGTAATAATGATGTGAATATTGCGTAATAATTAGGCCACATTTATTTTTCATTCACGGGCTAATGAGCATTTGATTGGTAAATTTTGTTGCACTTTTATTGTCATGCCCCAAAGGATCCCAGTGAAAATTGAACCCGAGGTCGTGACAAATAGTGCAATCAATCATTAAATTCCCAGAGCAATAATTGCATATTCAGATGATCCTTTCTCAATTTCTATTAAAAGGATCAACGTTCGGTCTATTCCTCCAGATCTTGTAAAAGCTAACAAATCGCTATTATTTGAAACACTATGCACATAGTGCGCACATCCAGAGCTCAAGTTCATATTAAAATTTCTAACTACTATACTGATATGTACAAACACAGTAAAAAATTCATACCGTTGTAACTACGGGTAAAGGCGGTTACCCTATTACCTCAGTTTCCTTCAAAACTCGATCATTCAAATGAGCATGACTTCTATCTGGTTTTACTCTGAAAAAGATATAAGAAATGGAATGAGTACGACTACTCAGTAAGTAATCCATCCATATCCAAAACTCTAGGTTTACAGAAAATACTATTATACTTTCAGTAAAATAATTTCCATCCACAAGTCCAAATAGAATAGAATACAGTTCAATGAGTACCCGTTCAGAATCAATCTTAACTTTTACGTTCAATAACTAAAATAATTTAGTTTTAGTCAAAATCAGACTTACAACAAATCAAACAAAACAATTTCAAATTTTCCAGACGTTTATCAAATACATAACTTAAAAATCTGTAACAAATTCATAGTAATTCATGAAATCATTGTCTAGCGGAGTTGATAATTCCCATTCTTATTTTATGCCATCTAAGCCAAGGTTCAGAAATCCTGATGGTGCTATCCAATAGGTCCAGAATAGTACAATAATGATCCAGTAAGCACCATGAGCTCAGTAATTTTAATGGATGTCCTTGTTTAAAAAACTCCTTTGAACGTCTCTGAATGATCTAGACAAAATCCCCTAGAGCGTCTTTAATGGATCCAGACAAATCTCATGTGCAATATCCTCAATTCATATCAGTAACCCCACTTTGTTTTCTTGAGTGGGTCCAGAACAATAACAGTAATCCCCAATGGCTAGAGGCTTTGTTCTACAATCATATATTTGAATAATGTTTATAGAATCTTTTGAATCCAAGGAAAGTCATTAAAAAATTATTTGAATAAAATTCTTCCAATCAAGTAACCGCAAGTAGAAATATCGTAGTTTATCAGTCAAATGTCTTGAACGATCTTATTTATATTAAAATATTTCGAAAGAAGTTCAATTATAGTTCTTGTGCAGTTATACGTGTCAGACATAGCTGATACATAATAGTGACATAATAGTGCACAAATTGTCCATTAGAATGAGTAATTAATAATATTCCTCATGTGAATTAATCTTGCTAAAAGTAATATTGTCAAATCCACAATTATTCATATGAACATACCTATCAAGACTCTGGGTAACAAATAATTTTTATTTTTTATTATTTTATATACCAAAATCTAATGTGCAGTCAAGCATCAAATAATACTTCAAAGATTTCAATAATGATTTCTTTCACATAAAAGCGGTGACCATGATAGCTACTTAATATAGATAAAGGATTGAGTCTGACAACAACTTTTGCTTTTGGAATATTTCCCATACACTTTCCATTGATTGGCATGAGTTTATATACAAAATACAAGCTACGAAATCCGCTAGAAAATCTGATTTCAATAATGATTTCTTTCACATAAAAGCGGTGACCATGATAGCTACTTAATCTAGATAAAGGATTGAGTCTGACAACAACTTTTGCTTTTGGAATACTTCCCATACACTTTCCATTGATTGGCATGAGTTTATATATAAAATACAAGCTACGAAATCTGCTAGAAAATCTGATCTGGTACAACAAAAATAACAGATTTGGACCTATTCACAAGGGAAACAGATTACCACAAACTAGGAATAGCAAACAAAAGAATCCTAGAAAATAAAATCACGCGAGGGTACAAAACTGTGCGTTATGAATTCTTATCATGCCCCCGCAAGATGGACGGAGGTGGAGTTAGTCCAATCTTGGTAGTAACCATGGTGAATTGTTGGCGAGGTAGTGGCTTGGTGAGAACATCGACAAGCTGATCAGAAGATGAGACATGGGAGACTCGAAGAAGACCATTTTGCACCTGTTCCCAGATGAAATGATAGTCCAAGGCAACATGTTTCATACGTGAGTGAAAAACAGGATTTGCGCAAAGGTTTGTGGCTCCGACATCATCACAGTAGATCACTGGCTGATTAGGAATAGAAATGCCAAGTTCAGTGAGGAGAGAACAAATGCATCATAATTCAGCGGTGGTAGCAGCAATAGAGCGATACTCAACTTCAGTAGAGGAACGAGCAACAGTTCGTTGTTTCTTGGAGCTCCAGGAAACGGGGTTGTGGCCCAGATAAACAATGTAAGCACTGGTGGAAGTGAAATCGTCCTTGTTGCCAGCCCAGTCGACATCCGAGCACGCATGAAGGGTAAGAGATGAGGTGTGACGAAGTGTGATGCCATGATCCAAGGTGCCACAGAGATAGCGAAGTAAGCGTTTGGTAGTAGCCCAATGCTCAGTCGTTGGTTTATGCATGAATTGAGACAGTTTGTTGACCGTGTAAGCAATGTCCGGGTGAGTGAGGGAGAGATACTGAAGACTCCCAACAGTGGTACGATACTCTGTAGGATCATGTAATAGAGTACATGCATGCAAGGTGAGAGGCGGAGTTGTTGGTAGAGGGGTGGAAGCTGGTTTGGCATTGATCATATGAGTCTTCTGAAGGAGATCAGCAATATATTTCCGCTGACTGAGAAACAGACCATCAGCATGAGATATGACTTCAACACCAAGAAAGTAGTGTAAGTCTCCAAGGTCCTTTAGAGAGAAACGTTGAGAGAGTTGCTGAAGAAAGTTATGTACAGCATGATCTGTGTTGCCAGTGATAATGATATCATCAACATAGACAAGAAGAAAAATAATAATTCCTTGAGTGTTGAGTATGAACAAAGAAGTGTCAGCTGCAGAGTTATGAAAGCTAGAGTTGAGGAGAAATTGGTGTAATTCATGATACCAAGCACGTGGAGCTTGTTTGAGTCCGTAGATGGCCTTCTGAAGCTTGCAGACATGATGAGGATGATCATGATCAATGAAGCCTGGAGGTTGAGCCATAAAGACTTCTTCGGAAAGTGTGCCTTGAACGAATGCATTGTTGACACCCAGTTGGCGAAGTGATCAGCCTTGACTGACCGCAAGACTGAGAACCAGGCGTACAGTGGTTGGTTTGATGACTGGACTGAAGGTTTCAGTGTAATCAACCCCGTGACGTTGGTGAAAACCTTTGGCAACCAAACACACTTTGTACCTGTCAACAGATCCATCTGGCAAATATTTAGTGCGAAAAATACATTTACATCCTACCAGGTTTTGGGTGGGATGAGATGGAACAAGTTCCCATGTGCCATTACGAAGTAGAGCATCAAATTCTGCAGACATAGCCTGTCGCCACTTGGGATTTTTTAAAGCTTGAGGGACGGTGGTGGGTTCAAGAGTGGGATGGTGAAGTTCGATATTAAGGTTGAGTTTCTGAATTGGTTTGTGGATGTTGTGTTTGGAGCGAGTGATGATGCCTTTAGGAGAAGTGGGAGGTACGGTGGTTGATAGGGAAGATGGTGTGATGGCTTGTTCAGGTGCAGGAGTAGGCGGAAGTGGAGGTGAGGAGGGTTGAGCGTGTGATGGAGAGGGTGACGGAGGAGATGAAGACATAGGAGTAACATGTAAGATCATGGAACACCACTCCGAGGTGGTGGATGGAGTGACACGAGGGAGATTGTGGTGAGAATTAGCAAAAGGAAACACAGATTCCACAAAGCGGACATGACGAGATGTGTACAAACGGTTGTTTGATGTGTCTAGACATAGATAAGCACTTTGAGTGAAGGAATATCCAACAAAGAGACAAGGCATTGAACGGGATTCAAGTTTGTGAGAGGTGTAAGGACGAAGCTAGGGATAGCATAAGCAGCCAAAGCGCCAGAGTTTGTTGTAATTAGGGATAGTGCCAACGAGTTTAAGGAACGGGGATTCATTGTTGAGAGTAGGTGTAGGAAGACGATTTATGAGGTAAACAGCTGTTGTGACTGCAAAGGACTAATAGGAAAGAGGCATAGATGCATGAGAAAGAAGTGAAAGGGTAGTTTCAACAATGTGACGATGTCGGCGTTCGGAATAGCCATTATGTTCAGGGGTTTGAGGAGTAGTGAGATGTGAAATGCCATTGATCGTTAAGAAGGAGGAAAGGGCCTGATATTCTCCTCCATTGTCAGAGTAAAGTGTTTTGATGTTGCAGTTGAAGAAATTTTCCACTAGGGCCTTGAAACGAATGAAAACATCACGAGCATCAGATTTGCGTTTTAGTGGATACAACAAGATATATTTTGTGAAGTGATCAACAAAGATAATATAGTATTTAAAATTGTCAACTGAATAAACTGGCGAAGTCCAAACATCTGTAAAGACAATTTCAAGAGGAGAGGAGGTGGATAAAGTAGACATAGAAAATGGTAATTTGTGACTTTTATTGCAATAACAGGAATTACAATGAAAATTAAGATGAGAAGAACTAGAGACATCCAGGTTAAAGGAGGAGACCATTTGCTTGAATGTCAGCATTGATGGATGACCAAGTCTATGATGCCAATTATTGGATGTGGTCTTTATTGTGGAGAAAACAAGTAGAGGGTATGAGGGAGAGGAACTGGGCCACTCATAGATGCCATTCTTAGTTTTGCCTTGGAGGAGAATTGAGCCCGTTCGAAGATCCTTCACATAGAAAGAGGAGGGTAAGAACTCAACAGAGGCATTGTTAGATTTGCAAAACTGAGAAATGGAAATTAAATTTCGTTTCATAGTTGGGACACAAAGAACATTAGATAGGGTAAAAGAATGAAAGGGAGTGGTAAGAGATGTGGAACCTGTGTGTGTAATAGGAACACTAGAGCCATCACCAATCATGATTTCATCTGGACCGTTATAGGGGTTGTGAAGAGCAAGATTTTGGAGATCAGTTGTAATATGATGAGTGGCACCACTGTCCATCAGCCAAGAGTCATGTGCAAGGGAAGATGTAGCAACATGGGCTTGAGCTTGCCAAGGAGGAGGGGCACGAAGGGTAGAAGAATTTACAGGCGGCGGTGGTGGTGAGGCATGGGGAAACTGATGACGGAAGAGAGAACACTGAGATACAACATGTCCTTGAGCACAGCACCACTAACACTTACCGAGAAAAGGTCGGCTAGGTTGGGGAGCAGGTTGATGGGTTGGGTTAGGAGCTGGTTGGTGTGGCCGATTGTTAATTGGCCGGGATGGACGAAAAGTTGAGGGCTGTGGGTTGGAGCGAGTATTGGTGAGGCGGGCAGAGGCTGGTAATGTTAGGGAGGGAGAGATGTTGCGCAGGGATAGCTCCTTGTGAATGAGCTTTTCATGGAGTTCATCAAAGGTGATGGGAGTGTCTCGACTGTTGACTGCATCAATGACAGATTGGTAGGTGTTGTCAAGGCCTTCCAAAACTTTCTCAATCAGATCTTCATGATCAAGTGGCTTCCCAAGTGCAGCAAGTTCATCAGCTTTGGTTTTTATAGCTTGCATATAGTCAGTGACAGAGTGTGACCCTTTGGTGATGCTCTTCAAGTTGTCTTTGAGTTGTTTGATATGGCCACGAGAAGGACGAGCATAGGTGTTGGCGAGAGTGTGCCAAGCATCATGAGATGTTGTGGATTGGATAATAAGCGGCACATGATTTGTTGAAATCGTGCCAACAAGTGCTCCAAATAAAAGCTTGTCCTGCGTCAGCCATGTTTGATATGCAGGATTGGGAGAGACAGGATTGGGAGAGACTGTATTGTTGACAGTGATGGTGGCAGGAGGGGAGGGATAGGAGCCATCAATGAATTTGTAGAGGTCATAACCAATGAGAATGGATTCTATCTGAATTTTCCAGGAGAGATAATTGGTAGAGGTAAGCTTTATAGAGTTGTGGATGGTGACCAAGGTGAGAGGATGATTTGGGTCTTGATTGTTTGGGAGGACAACTTGATTGTTTCTAGTGGCCATGAGTAGAACTGTGATCGGAAATGGAGGAAGAAGTGAAAGAGGTTTTAAAATTTTTTTTTCAAGAACCTAAGTCTCGTATGAGAGAGGCTCCGATACCATATAGATAAAGGATTGAGTCTGACAAGAACTTTTGCTTTTGGAATATTTCCGATACACTTTCCATTGATTGGCATGAGTTTATATACAAAATACAAGCTACGAAATCTACTAGAAAATCTGATCTGGTACAACAAAAATAACAGATTTAGACCTATTCACAAGGAAAACAGATTACCACAAACTAAGAATAGCAAACAAAAAAATCCTAGAAAATATAATCAAGTGAGGGTACAAAACTGTGCGTTATGAATTCTTATCACTTAACACCGTATAAGAACGAAGGCATAATCATATTTAATTCAGAGAACATGAGACGTGAAATCAAACTATAGGTTTCTAATCATACTAAAGGAGCTCGTACGGAAATTTACCGGCAGTAAACAGATAACTCTAGAATTTAAAAAGGGATGAATTACTTACCTGAATCTACAAATTTAAAATCTAGCTTTTGCGTCGCCCCCACTTTGTTGCTTCTCATAGGAGGTATACGTACAGTAGCTAGCAGCTAAGTGGGGCATTTTATTTTGCTATCAAGTATCAATCATCCACTTTCCTTTTCTTTCCTCATTGACTATGCTTTTGAACATACTCTTATAAACTTTATTTTTTTTGGTACTCTCAGCTCCTACTAAATTCCCTCAACACCATATACTATGCTCCAGAAAACACCCATTATTCAAATCTTAAAATATTTTGTTAACTCTCTTTATTATCCAAAGTAAGGGCTAGCTTCATGTACATAGTTGGCCCGAACTATGTAAATCCACCAATTCAAAGTCCGTTACTTACATTACTTGGCAATTTTCTATTTCTATTTTGACACCTTTGCAAATGTTCCTCGAAGTGCGACACAACTAGTTCGTGGGGAAGTTTGGACTTCATATTGGCAAGTTTCTATTTGACCCCTTCTATAATCTTAAATTTCTTACACGTTAAGCTAGCCACAACTAATGTCACACCCCGGGCTCCTGCGCCCCGTTGGCGCGAGTAAGCCGTGAGACCCCCCGAGAGCACCCGATGTTGGCTTTAAATCTACTTGCCAAAAGTGTTAAACACTTGGTGCTCATGAGTATTGGGTTTCTCTATTTAAGCCACTCAAGGTTTCCCTCATCTTTCCATATGGGACTAAATGGGGGTGTCACAATCACCCCACCTTACAAAGACGACGTCCTCGTCGTCATGACATGACAATTGGCACATTTCCAGGATCACTGCCAGGCGATGTGGACTCTGGAAGTGGCTCCTACGGGCTCTAGAGGTGGCTCCCACCACGCTTTCCTGCGGTGTAGCACTTAGCCCCGTATAGCACTTAG
>JBAKGM010000001.1:19690111-19717632 GCA_037177215.1 Asparagus racemosus
GTATGTTCTTATTTAAAGGGAGAAAAGGATGTAATTCTAATCCAATTAGAATTAGTTAAATATCTTATCTCTAAGATAAGATAAGTCCCACTTACTTGGGTGTATCCTTATCCATCCATGACTAACATACTCCCACTCACATAAATGAGTGGAGTGCCATTCATAGCTCCCTGAGCCATTTACTCCTTGAGTCAAAATCTCCTTGAGGTTCTCCTTCCTTTTCAATACTGCATCCATACATTGTTGGCGAGGCGTGGACTGTTAAAAGCTTGCATGCGGGTAGCCTTGTAACTAGATTTATTAGGACCAGCACCAGGATCTCCTAAAAGAGAATAAAAATACAAACAAAAAGTATAAGTATGTTGTATCTCGTACCCCAAATCGGATCAACAATGTCTGTCAAGTACCTTCGATCCCTCAAAAAAATGTACATGAACACCACGGTCTACCCTCGATTCATCACACTCTTAAATCCTACCCTCAGCATAAATAAGAGCTGCGCATACGATTCAATGAGGAGACATATCAATCGATCTTCCTCTAGCCCTAAATAGGTGAGTGTGTTAATCACCTACTTTCATGACACTATTCTGTAGGTGGAGTATTGTCTCATCACAGTAGGAAACAATAGCCAAAATAGCAGACACTCATAACAACCTTCCTAGACAGCTCAGTGTCTCTAAGGGTACAATGACTGCCCTCCATTACTGGTGTTTATCTATAAGGGCTCACACAGTAAGGGAGCAGGGATCCATCCCTCGACCTCCTTATTTTCAGTCCAAGCACTTGTCGTATGGCTACGTGCTATGGTATTATTTCTCTCTCCCTGAGAACATACATCATCAAATGAATACTTTACACACCCAAGTTCATCATCTCATAATGAATTTGTCTGGCCATACCTCCCTACAATATGCCTGGGATCTCACGACAAGCCCACACCCCGTTCACCAAGGTAGACCCTTAGTCTAGCTAATACTAAATAGGTAAAGCAGACATGGGGTTTCTATTTCGTCGCTTCAACATATAGGTATACAACAACCTTATGTTGACCCAGTCAGGGTGACCAATAGAGCGCTCCCACTGCCACCATACCCAGTAATGTGATAGCGGTGTCATGGCTCCAAGCCAAATGACATCCATCACTCGATCTCAGTTCAGTAATCGCCACAACTCTGAAGGGGATCTCTTGTGTGATAAGAGCTCCTACCTGCTGATGTAACTTTCTAATGGCACACCCAGTGCCCTTTGTATACCCTATACACATTACATACAAATTTACTCCATGCTAAAATAATCAAATAATAATAAGGCATAAGCAAATCCCATTTATGCATAAATATAGATAAAAAAATATTTATTAAAAAACAAAATAATGTCTCAAAAAGCTGCTATCCATAATATCCTAAGTGTGCTGAACAAAGTGCTCCTCAGCTATTCCCTTAGTGGATCCGCGATCATCTAACTCATAGGGATGTACTTTAGCATGACCTCCTCCTTCTCTTGCTTCTTGATGTAATGGTACCGAATTTGGATATGTTTCAATTTATCATGATACTTTAGGTCTTTTGAATAGGCATTCGATGACATGTTATCACTATGAAGGATCACCTTATCCCCTACATGTCACTCTATTGCTAGACTCTCCAAGGATCTAGATAGCCAAACTACCTCTTGTGCTATCGCGCATGTCGCTACATATTCTGCCTCCATGGTGGAAAGGGCAATGCACTCTTGCTTCTTACTACACAATGAAATGGCCCTGCCATTCAGTAATAAGGCATAATCAAATGTTGGTGCATGCTTATCCTGGTCGCTGACCTAGTCGGTATCTGTATATCCTTGTAATTGAGTGTTTGTACCACCAAAGCACAATGCAAAATGAGCAGTCTCACTCAGATATCTAAGAATCCTCTTTACTCCTCTCTAGTGAGCCATACCCAGATTGAACTAATACCTACTCATCAGTGCTACTGTGAAAGATATATTGAGTCTTGTACACATCATAGCATACATAAGACTATCGACTGTACTTTTGTAAGGAACAGTTAGCATTTGTTTCTTTTCTGCTTCAGTCTTGGGACATTGCTCTCGACTTAGAGTGTGACTCTTAGCGATTGGAGATCCATTGGGTTTATAATCTTTCACGCTAAATTGTCCTAAGGCCTTCCTTATGTAATTCTCTTGAGACAAACCTAAGGTCCTCTTAGAACGGTCCCTCAGAATCTGAATTCTAAGGACAAATCTAGCATCACCCATGTTCTTCATCTCAAAGGTGGAGGATAGCCAACTCCTAGTGGTATTAACGGATTCCATGCTATTCCCGGTGAGCAATATGCAGTCAACCTATAACGATAAGATCTCACAAACTCAGTGTAGATAAACACAACTATCTTGATTGCTCACCCGAAAGCCATAACCCAGAATTGTTTCATGGAACCGAAAATACCACACCTGGAAGAGTATTTCAAGCCATAGATAGATCTCTTCAACTTGCACACATTGTGTTCTTGTCCTTTGGCAATGAAACCAGTAGGCTGATCCATATAGATCTCCTCTTCCAGTTCTCCAAAGAGAAAAGCTATCTTGACATCTATCTGGACTAGTTCAAGATCCATATTCGCTCCAAGAGCCAACATCATGCAAATAGAGCCGATTCTCACCACCGGAGAAAATATCTCTTCATAGTCCATCCTACTCTTCTGGGTGTACCCTTTCACCACTAAGCGTGCCTTGCACCACTTGATTGTCCTATGCTCCTTTCGTTTAGCCTTAAAAACTGACTTGTTCTGAATGGTTTTGCATCTGGTTAGAAGATCCACTAAGTCCCAGACTTGGTTCTTACTCATAGACTCAAGCCCCTTCACCATAGACCCAGAAATAACATCCTTAAAAGGTTTGGGTTTTGCAATATCATGTGGTGCTACCATGAAAGCTTCCCCATCGAGCTCAAAACATCTCCTGGGTACTAGTCTGCGTGACAATCTCTGAGGTTGAGATTTCATAAATGGCTTTAAGTCATCTGCAGGCATCTCACTTCTATTGTCTCAAACTGGTAGAGAAATTTCTTCCTCTTCCATCGCTAGCTCCATGACAGTTTCCTTGGTCTCATACAAACTAAAATCTTTACCTATCTCTACTGTGCGTGGGAATTTCTCCTTGAGGAACTCAACATCCTGCAATTCTAACTAGTCACTGTCCCATCATCCTGCTCACCTATAAACACATATCCCTTGGAGTGTTTGGAATAGCATATGAAAATACACTTTTTCCCTCTAGGACCTGACTTTCCATACCAATGAGAAGTGGTGTGTATGTAAGCGGCACATTCCCATGGACGTAAGTGATCCAACACTGGCTTGTCACCCATCCATAACTCGTGTTGACTGTAGTCATTTTGAAGGTACACAGTTCAGAATGTATGCCACTATTAATGGTGTGTCTCCCCCAAAATGAAATGGGTAGATTGGCATGTGCCATCATACTCTGAACCATATTAAGTAGAGTCCTATTTCACCTCCCCGCAGCACTATTTTGTTGTGAAATGTAGGGTATTGTCAGTTGTCTGACTATTCCCTTTTCATCACATAGCTCCTTAAACTAAGTGGATAGATATTGTCTACCACTATTAGTGTGCAAAGCCTTAATGCTTTTGCCTAATTGATTTTCCACTTCGCTCATATAGCATTTGAAGCAATCCAATGCCTTATATCGGTCTGAAATCAAATACACATGAATATAACTAGAGTAGTAATCTATAAAAGTGAGAAAATAAGGTGCTCTACCACATGCCTTCACATGCATAGGACCACAGGTATCAAAGTGTCCTAATTGCTATGGAGAAGTTGCTCTCTTCGCTTTGCCAAATGGTTTCCTTATGGCTTTACCTGTGAGATAATGTTTAGAGGTGGACAGGTCTACATTAGCAAGAGTACCAAGGAGGCTGCCCTTGGCAAGCCTAGTCATCCTATTCTGCCCAATGTGACCTAGTCTACTATGCTATAAATTGGATCCAATCACAAAATTTAGAACACAGCATAAAGTAGAAAAGAAAATGGTTTTATTGCCTACTAAAAAATCACAATCAAGAGCAAATAAGCCATCAATCTCGTCTCCAACACCAAGCAAAGAGTTAGTTAATACAAATTTTATGAAACCATTCTTAAAATAAATGTCCTATCATAAAGACATCATCCTAGAAACTGAAATAGGATTCCTTCGTGTGTTGGGGGCATAAAAACATCCTTCAAGATCCACTTGTTTCCTAAATAGAGGGGAAGCTGGTAATCACTGATACCCACCACCTCTGCATATGACTCGTTTCCCATGTGAATCTTCTTACTCCCAGCAAGAATCTTCCTGAACTCTACAAAACCAAATCTGTCTCGATAGATATGGTCCATTGCTCCTGAGTCTACCATCCACGAAATAGTAGAATCAACAACGTATACAGAAGTAGCAACACATGCTAGGGTGAGATGAGAGTTTACCTTTATCGATTCTAGACACTCACATGCAAAGTGGCTAGTCTTATCGTAGTTGAAGCACCCTACCTTGCTCTTGTCAATTAGCTTAACCACCTTCTTCATTGGCTTCCTCTTCTTCATAACTCCTTCCAAAGGCCCCTTGGTAAATCCCTTTTTCTTAGGCTTCTTAGCCTTATGACTTGGGCTTTCAGTTGTTATAGACGAAGTAAGCATGTACTGGTCTTGAGCGTGCCCTGACGCTCTGCCTCAAGTTCTACTTTATTGTGCACATCCTTGAATATTTTCAAATCTGAGGCATTGGTCAAAAGTAGTCTCATGTTGCTCTAAGAGTTAGGTAAAGCCCTGATGACTACATGAATCTGTTGCTCCTGGCTGAGTGTAGCACCAGTAATTCCAAGATCCCTAATCATGGAGGCCATCACACGAAGGTGAAATTTGATGTCCTACCCAACAGACATCTAATATGAGCCTAACTTTATAGTGAGAGCATGGATCTTCATCGGGGAAAAGAGTCTGAATCTCGCTTCAAGAGCATCCCAGAGGCTCTTAGCGTTCGGATGGTCCTCGAATTACCCAATTAGATCGTTCCTCATTGCAACCATTATCGTAAACTACACAAAATGATCCTTTTATTTTCAAGCCTTATACTCTTCTATAGCACGTCTATGAGCCTGAGTAGAACCCTATTCTGGCTCCACCATCACTATCTCAGTACAATCTAAGATCTCCTGCTCTTTCAGGAGCTACTTGATCTTTTGATGCTAGTTAAAATAGTTATTTCCATTCAACTTATCACCCTTGATCTTTTGATGCTAGTTAAAACTTTTATTTAATGATTTTCCCCTAGGGTTTCAAAAACCTTAGGGGTTGATCCAGGGCGGCGGCAGGGCCACCATGACTCCACGACGAGGTAGGCCGCGGAGCCCCGTCCGCACCGCCGTCGACTGCAGCGGCCCAATGCAGCCGCGGGCCTCGCCCAATCTCTTTTATTTAGAGATATTCTTGTTCGAAACTTATGTAGGGATTATCATGCACCTTGATCTTCCAAAAATGATCGGGAAGCAATCACACCAAGATGGCGAAAAGCTCCCCCGAATCACCCCGCAACTAACTCCAAAAATACAAAATTAAGAGAGGAAGGAAGAGATGGCAATTTTCTTTTTTTCCATGACTTTTCTTTTCACAGTACATTCTTATTTAAAGGGAGAAAAGGATGTAATTCTAATCCAATTATAATTAGTTAAATATATTATCTCTAAGATAAGATAAGCCCCACTTATTTGGGTATATCCTTATCTATCCATGAGTAACAAATGTATTAATTCTTTTCTTTTTTAAGCTTGTTTTACTTAGATCTAAAAAGCATAGGTTATGGCATATTTAAATGTCTATAACCTATCAATTTAAAATCTAGCAAATTATAGATTTCATGAACAATTAATCTTGACTAAAAGATAACTCTAGAAATAGTCGACTAAACATAAACTAAGCCATCATTATTAGTGCTTTAGCATATCAAAATCTAATTATTATATTGATTATTAATAACCTAAATTAATTAGAGCATGAATTAATTGAGCACAAGAGAAAGAAATAATTATCTAAGAAAAAACTACCCTAGCTTGATCAGCCAATGCAAGCTAAACTAAATTAGCTATGCCTAGTTATGGAACAAGACAAAATAAAAGAAGATTACAATAATTAAAGAAAATAAAAAAATTATAATTGAGCAAAACTTAAAACTTACAGAAAGTAAGTTTTACAATGAAGATGACTCTCCTCTCAAATACTCGAAGCCTTCAGTTGATAACAGCGTGAAAAATAACAGGGGTACATAAGGCCATATGATAATATACAAACCTCCTCAATGTAGACACCTAACAGCTGTGGAATTAAAAAATAATAATCAAAATATATCCTTTTAAGACTCCCCATGATTGAAGAAATTAATCAGTTAAATCTGATATTAATCCGATTCATTTCCTAATCCAAACAAGACTCTAATTTATTACTAAAAATAACATAAAATTTGATTGCTTTCAGAGTTTTGCCAAACATGAGTATTGCTGATTGAATTTTGAGAATCTTCCAATCTAGATGGCTCCTTCTCGCCGAGATGGGCAATTTTCAGACACACACACACGCACGCACGCACGCACGTACGCATGCATGCACACATTAAGTCAACAATTTTGAACCCACCACGGGTGACCCAGACGGTTGGGAGGTTCCAATGTGGGTCACCTGCTCTTGAATTTGATTTTAGACTAGGTTATCAAACAAGCCTACAGTCCTGAATATGAATTTGACTTGGTCTCTAAGCAATTAAATATTGCCTTTTCTCTAATTATGTCTGATATCATACTTAGATGTACACACTAGTTTTTCTTTTGATATTTAAGCATGAAATTCGTCCCAAAGGAAAATGTAATTCCAATAATATAGGGTATAGGAACAAACTTTGGGATACGTACCCCAGTGAAATAAGCCTAAAGTTTAAATATCCTCTTAGCTCCCTTCTTTCTTAACCCTTTTTTTTTTGTGGACTTCTTTGTGGGTAGTTGTGATTCAATATGAAAAATTGTTTACACTTGAAAAGAATCATATTTGTCCATAGAAAAAGATGGTGACAACATATGTTGGACATCAAAGAACGAAAATTTTTCAATCAATCAGATTCATGCGGTGCTTGAAGAATCATTTGGTCTCATCTCTAGCAAATCTACGCATGCTATGCATTGATCCAAGAGTTCCATAATATTCACCAATCAATGTTCGTCCCCATATTTAACGTTCTGAGAATCTTATGTCTCATTGTTTGTTCAATGAAAATCAATGCGTTTAACTACTAGATCAATGCAACACGTACATAAACAGGCAAACAATCATTAGTTTTAAAATCTCGTTCTCTGAGCATGTACCCACACTTTGCTACTTGAAAATGTTATCGTCTACTATTTCTTTATTTTGCTTTCCAGAGGAACTCTCCATGCACCCAGATTTGCTGTTCTTGAGATGATCCCGGTTAGACTCGGTTTGGCTTTCGGGCAAAACCCGATCCAATCGTAACCCAAACCAGCAATCGTCCTCCCCTTCGATCGCCATCCTCCTGATGAAAGCCTCTTCAATCTTGTTCAGGAACGCCGAGTGCTTCTCGTCCGTCCAATTCCCATTGATCTCCTTCTTATCCATTAAGAGATTTTGGTCTTGCGATCAACTAAATATTGATATTTAATTGTTTCTCTCTTGATTTTATACTTATAGGGGACTATTAAGCACACGGATACAAGATATTTGCGGCTCTTACATTGTACATGGACACAAGGGATAAACGTAGAGAATTCGAATTTGGATTTTGCTTACCAAAATGATGTCGGGCACCACTAGGCCCCATATAAAATTTGAGGCGAGTAAGTTCTAATTGGATACGCTTTTATGGTGAGCATGCTTAAGGCACAAGTAGGAGTAGGCATTATTTGATTCAAACTGTTTACAGCGACACTTCAGTTCAGTTTTAGAAAATCTCGATTTGGTTTGGTTTTATAATATTTAAAACCCAAAAAAAAAAAAACTGACTGTTCTCAATGTAATTATTTAAAACTCGCACTCTTTATTCGAGGAATAAATAATTTATACTGATATTTTTATGTATCTTAATTGACAAAGGTTTTCTTTTAGTTTGTAGAGTAGTTGATTTAATGCGTTTTCTCTTCAACTTGAGATATGAGGCGAGTGATAAGTTTAAAGAAGTGATAGTCTCATCTTTTGGTTAAAAATTTCCTAACTAGACATGTTTAGATCCAAACCAAACAAATCGAACTAAACTAGATTTAGAATTCAACCGAATCACATCGAACCAATTTGGTTCATTTTAGGTTCAGTTCAATTTGACAAAAAAATTGTCAAAACTGACTGGACCAACTACTTTCTCACCCTTAGGCACAAGACCAATAGATTCATTGTTTAGAACGCCAAGCAAGGGAGAACAAATAGTTGGTTCAGTTAGTTTAGATTTTAGTTTTCGAACAAGACCGAACTCATCTAGATTCAAGATGAACTAAATTTAACCATTTCAATCGTTTTTTTCTTTTTTTTCTGTCTGTTCCTTTTTCATTTACCTTGATATATGCCAAGTTAGAGCTATTTTAGAAAATAATAATAATAATAATATTATTATTATTATTATTATTATTATTATATGTATTTTTAAATTTTCCCTCTGAATCATTATATTGTTTATTTGCCCCTAAATTATTTTTTCGACTAATTTCACTCATCAACTTAAACAATAGAGAATCAAATAGGAATATTTTAAACTAAATAAATTGTTTTAAAAAAAAAAGTTAACCCTTCCTTCGATATAGATCTAATTTATCTTTGTTGGCCTCTCTTTCTCAAACTCTTATTTTGAATATACATACATTATGCAGGATATCTATCAAAGAATTTTTTTATATTCTGTGCAGTTATCTTACTATAGATTCCACATCTATCTAGAGTTTTCCTTGGATCACAAGACAAAAAAGACTCGCAGAAAAAGGGCACTACCATAAACTGATATGTGTATAATTAGATGTTATTAACTAATAAATAGCTTTCAACCTAGCAAGTGTAATGAAATAGTATATACACAGATGGAAATGATTTGTTTGCATGTAAGTGAAACAAGAAAGTGTAAAAGTAAATCACTTTTAACAATGTTAGTTGTTTGTTCGCATGCAGCTGATTTTTAAGATGAATGCAAACAAAGTTGTCAAATTGAGATTTTAATACAATCTTGACATTCTCTACAGATGTGCTGAAGTCACATTAATATAAAAAAGCGAGGATAGCTTTTAATTAAATGACCTTATCTATACTATAAATAAAGCAAAGCTTTGCTTTTAATCTTTGTGATCCACATTTTCAGAATTCTGAAAATACTCTCACACTTGAACAAAAAAACAGCATAAATGCCTTCACACTTAAAAAAATGTCAATGCCATTACACCTGGAGAAATCATCAAAATATACATAAACTTGAAAAAAATACAAAAAAGGTAATGTAGTTAAGTTGTTCATTCTTATCAATTTGATCATTGTTAGAAAATACCCTTGTATTTCAACACTAGAGAACAACGGAAGAGTCAAAAACAAAGCAGGAAACAAAATAAGGCGAAACAACAACGACAGACTGTGAGATTGGCTGGACCCATCAACAGAATCCTCTGCTAGTTTCCCAGCCAGTCTGGCCGATTACGAGCAATTTTGGCAGTCTCATGTTTTGGTCTGTTTTGAAATTCTATTTGGGATATCACCCCAATTGGGTCATGTATCGAGTTTTGGGGTCTATAAAAGAGGTCTTTCAGATCTAGGGTTAGATGACTTAAGCCTAGGAAAGTTGTATATTGTAAAAGAGATGTAGATAGAATTAAGGAGAGAAATCTTGGGTTTTGAGATATCTTTTGGTAGGATTGACAGAGTATTTCTTGTGGGATCTATCAAGTCTACACGAATAGATTGTATCATGTCGTTATAAAGAAGACTCAAATCCATCCCCGTGAACATAGGTGATTGATGAACCAAGAAAATCCTTTGTCTTTGTGCTCTTGTTTTGCTTTCTACAATATATTGCTATTCTCTTTATTTAAATAGTTGTTTCTCGAAGTTTCCACATCACCAGGTGATCAATTAGCCTCAGAAGAAGGAGGAGATCTAATCAGGTGTTTGGGGATGCTTTCACAAGCCACACTTCTGTATTGATCGACGGTTGGTGCTTAATGATAAGTGTAGCATTATAAGTAGGATGCACCATGTTTTGGGTCTTTTTAATTGCAATTAACTCATATTACAATTTAAAGAATGTAGTAAAACAAAGGAGAAATTTATATTTCCTAGGATTCTTTTCTATGTGCCGATAGAAGGTCAATCTTGTATTCTGTTGACGCACCAGTTAAGAGGATGAGTCTTTTGCTATTGATGAGAATTTGATTGCTTAGAAGATAACTCAATCTTCTCTTAGCAGTTCTTCTCAATAAAATTGCAAATGCGATGATGGTGCTCTCTCTTTATGTGTGTGTGTGTGTGTGTGTGTGTGTGTGTGTGTGTGTGTGTGTATTGCTGAGTCTCTAGAGTTAATGATCTCCTCTCTTTTTATAAGCTAAAAGAGAGAGTTAATTGCCCTTTAATTGTGGATTAAGTGGACATTAAGATAGGAGAACGTGGGGGACAGTTATTCCCCTGAAAAATTTCTCAAAACGGCCATTTGGCGAACTTCGCTAACTTGATGCAGTTCGCTAAAGACATGGGCGAAACTCACTAAAGACGTGGGTGAATGTCAATGAAGTCATGGGCGAGCCTTCTTTGGGAGTGGATGACTTGGTCCACTTGAGTTGCCATTGGCAAAGTTCATTGGCTAGCGAACTTTGTCTATGGGTTCCAATTTAACACAGAATTTGACTCGTAATTTGATAGACTAATGACGCATTTCGACTCGGCTTAGGGCGTGTTTTGGGAGTCGACTCACCTTTGATTTCGTTGAGTCGAATTGACATGGGCTGTTTGGTGACGTTCGCTACAGCTGTTAGACAACCTTCGCTGCAGCTTGTTGTGGGCTTGGCTTTTGGGCCTATTTGAAGTGCTTAGCCCATGGCTGTTCACTTTTTAGATCTAAAAAGATCATTAGCCTGGGTGAAAATACATTTTAATCGTCTACAAGACACCCCCCCCCCCCGCCAAAAGTTTTCAAGATTCTGCATTTTGACTTGTAGCTAGAATTGAAATACTTTGGGTAAATAGCCAGAGTTGTACTGTTGAATGTAGCTTGAACTGTCTTGTTTGGGTTAGAAACTTGTTGTCACTTACCTAGTTGGTTGCTAGAGGTGTACTGTTAAACGTAGCTTCCTTGGTTGTAGACTTATATTGAAGGCTAAATGATGCGTCCAACTCCATGTTTGGAACAAAGTTCGTCTTCTGTTGCTGAAGCAAATTTGGGAAGATTGGCGAAGTTCGACTGATTCTGGGTATGCGCGAAGCTCATTTAATTTTGGACTTCTAGGCGAGATTCATCTATTGGTGGCGTTTGTTAGCTAGCAAAACTCAATTTACTTTGAGTTGCATTGGTGAAGTCCAACGATTGGCGATGTTCGCTGGCTGTTGATGTTTGTTAAGGTTCACCTCTGGCTTTGCACCGTGATCTGTGGCTGAGATCTCTTGATTGAAGATTTCACGAGATCCACTGTAGATTTGACCAAGTTTTAGGCTAAGATTTAGCCTTTTTTGTTTAGTCCAATCAAATCTCAAAAGATGTGATTTTTCTCGGGAGTTAGGATTTGAAACAGGCTATAAATAGTAGCCATCTCCTTCTATTCTCACCACCTTAATCTCTATCTTCTTTTTCTTCTCCATGTCTAAGCCTCCATCACCTAGATCGGAGATGCTCCTCAACAGAGGAGCTGAAATAAAATAGCTCCAATAGGAGCTTGCCTAAGACTGAAGCACCGTATCTTGATCTGGATACTAGGTTTCCAAGTTGGATTAAGTCAACAGATACTCAGTGGTGGACCCGTTTGGTGAATTTTGCACTCGTCACCTTTGAGGAGAGATTACGAAGAATAGGGCTCTACGCTGTAGTGAGAGATTCAAAATATGATGATGAGATTTGTGCACTTATATTGTACGACATTTTAGAGCTGTACAATGTTGACAGTAATACTTTCATCACTCCGACGGGTGAGATTGGGATCACTTTGCATGAGATGTTCGAAGTGTCGCGGCTACCTATGGGGGATCATCCATATGAGGAGTTCTTTCCTACCAACGAACTGTTGAAGTCTCTTTTGCATGTTGCTCATGTTGTGGAGGTGTTTCAAGAGTTGGTTTGCCATTTCCACATTTGTCAAAGGACCGTCGCGAATGCTAGGTAGATTCTACCGTTGCTCATGTTCCTTGGGCTGAATACCTATTTCCTAATGTGAGTAAGAACGGAAATGTAGTTTTAATCCATCCAGCCACAGATACCGAGATTAGGACTCGCGTCTTTAATGACGGCTCGGTATTACATCTGCTGAATCAGATGAGTGTGGGTTCCATGCAGGTGACCAGTTTGAAAGCTTCCATCACTAAGCAAAAGAACCGATATCTGGGTTGGCATTGCTGATGGGATTTTTGTCAATTTGGTTGAATGGTTGCGTTGTGCCTTCCCGGCCGAAGGATCGCATCTCCATCAAAGTGTTGTTCCTTGTTGTGTTGCTCACCTCTAGGTATAACTTAGCCCTTCTACCGGAAATGGTGAGTTGTATCCATCATGGTCTGACGGAATTGGCCATTGAATATTTGAAACAGGAAGACCGTTTCTCGAGGAATCAGGTTCCCAACCCTAGAGTGGAGCTACCACACACATATCTGGGGATATGGTTTACTCAACACTATTCTCCGCTGATGTCAGCTGCTACACCCGGTTGAGTGAACATTTCATTACTTCAGAGGTATGAACGTTCAAAGTGGAAAGTCAAATACCTTGTTGGGGTATAGAGACTTCATCAGTATAAGGATAATTACCATCGTTACTGTTGTTTTCCCTCGATTGATGGCATTAACCCTAGGGATGAGTTTGAGGATGGCTTGAGTAGCGAGCACTTCACTTGCTTGCCTAGTGGGTGTTTCAACTGGTTGGTGAATATTTGACAAGGACACCTTGTCGCTAGGCTGAATGGGACGAAGTGTTATATCTAGCCCTACTTGCCCCGCTATTTGCTCATCAATTTTGATTATGACCAGCTATATGTCAGGAATCCAATTCCAAGATTGCTGCGTACGGGAAGCTTAATAGATGGAGCTCGCACTTGGTATCATTTTGTTGTTGGGGCTACAGGAGCCCGATTCTCGCTTCCCCACCAGATGCCCAATTGTACATGACACTGAGATTCTACAAGTGGTATAGCAAGGTGGGTGTCCTTCATTCTGACTTTCAAGTGAACAAGACTAACTTGTATTGGATCACTTAGAAGTGTAAGGAGCATCTCAAGAAGGGTCCGAAGAGTAGAACTCCTGGACTTCAAGATTTTCTGGCTGAAAGTGTGCCAGATGACGATGTTTGGGAAGTGCTAGGTGAACACCCAACACCTCAAAGGTAGATTGGTGTTAGTATCTGAGAACTGTCTGAATCTACAGTTCATCAAGGAGCACCTGGTAGAGGATAAGGCAATAGAGGAAAGAGGCTGTTACACGTTCCTCCTCCTCCGCTATCTTCAAAGAAGCAACGTTTGGCATCTCGAGAGCCTGAGCCTGTGCCTGGAGGCTCTTTGAGGATTAGAGAGGAGCCTTCCGTGGTCCCAGTACAAGAACCTGGAGTTTGCTCTTTAGGTGATTTCTCTTCACACAATTGTGTTATTTTACTTGAAGTGCTTTTAGTTGATGTGTGCTTCTTCTGTATAGGTAAAGAACCTATTCCTCTAGATGACGATGAGGAATAGGTGGATTACGAGCATGAAGATACCGACATCTATTTGACTGAGCTTGATGATGTGAGCTTTGATAGCGATATCGAGGGCTCTTCTTATATGCCAGGTATGTTTCTGTGATCAGTCATGTGTGATCACTTAATTTTTGTAACTGACGCTTCATCCATTTCTTTAACTAAAGATGAACCTGACTTGGAGGCCCTGGGTGGGGTAGTCCCTACATCATTTCCTACCGATGGTCATTTTGAGCCTGTAGTTGACTTTGAGGTTGCTTCTGGCGTCTTGAAATTAGCACCGGCTATTGATACAACTGCAGCTCCTACACCAGCACCTGTTTCTTAGAACGATGTAGGCTGGTCATTCATGGGTCTTCTGACGAAGACTATGATGCTTCGGTTTCTCCAATCCTGGGGGGAGTTGGAAGGATAGCACCTTCATGTCATAAACCTCATTCTGATGAAGGTCCGAGCATGGCTACAACTACTTCTGATGAGCCAGATGTTTCACCCATGGGCGTTGAAGCCGTGCTTATGGATGTGCAAATGACTACAGCAATGGTTGTGACGATCGCTGTCTCATCTATTGCGGTGACAGCTGTGATGCCGTCCACTATTGATGTTTCAAGTATATTGGTCACACTTGCACCGTACCTCATGTCGGGTAACGAACGGATACAAGTCTGTCTGACTATCTCTCCGGCTACCATGGATGCAATGGTGGTCTCCACAGGAGCAGGTCCTTCGAGTCGTGTGGACGTTTCACAATCTCCCGATCCCGATGACTTAATTAAGGTGGAGATAAAGATCTTGACAGAGAGCTTGGTAAAATTGCTCAACCAGAGTGTTGCAATTACCTTGAATTTGCAAAGAGGTTTATCTGTTCGTACCATTACCTTGTTAAGAAATCACTTGGTCTTTTGACATCGATTGTTGGTTCTGCTCGCACCGAACCTTTTAAGAAGGTGATTGACAAAGGTGAGATCCATTTCGAAGAGTTCCAACAAGTTCGTACGGCTAATGGTAATGGTGTTGCGGAGATTGACTTCCATCGTCTCTTGGCAAATCATCATAATGCTGAAGAATCAGCTCACGAGGAAATGAAGTGAATTAACGTAAAAGTTCAAGGGTTGAATGATAGCCTTGCATTAGTTGATAGTCATCAAACAGAGCTTCAAGGTGCCATTCACGAGAGAGAGGCCACCATCATTGAAGCTAAAGCAACTACCGCTATAGCTCAGGCATGTTTAGAAGTAGCTTAACATCAAAAGGAGGAGTTCGAGCCTAATTTAGCCCACTTGACTAAATGTGGGACTTCTAGGCTGCGGAGCTTCAAGCTCAGATGAAGAGGTTGTCGAATATTAGAACCCAGGCTACTCCCGTCGATCCCATAATCATGAGAGAGAAGGCCCAGAAGAGTGCCCATGAGGTTAGGGATTCCAAGATAGCTGAGTGTGTGGCACAAATACACACTTTTGTAACTGTTTAGCTCTTTTAGTAATAAAATGAACTTTTGTCTTCTTTGATGTGTATACGATAGAAGTGTAATGTTAACGTATCAGTGTGTCATCTTTGTTTGGGAAAATGAGGTTGGAATCAAACTGTTAGAGGTGTAGTGTTAACATAACGAGTTTGATCAAGTTAACATTATTTAGAGGTCTTATGTTAACATGACAGTATAAGGATATCTAACAGAGGTGTAATGTTACCCAGTCAAATGGAATGACAGACAGAGGTGTAATACTAATCGGTTGGTTCAAAAGATTCTAAAGGATGACTACCGTTTGGAAGTATACTGTTAACTTGACTGTAGGAAATCAATAGAAGTGTAATATTAGCTAATCGATTTTTTATGAGAGTGAATTGATAGAGGTGTAATGTTAACCAGTCAAATTTGCTAAGATAGGTCAATAGAGGTGTAATTTTAACCAGTTGATGAAATGGTTTGAAAGAGGTGTAACGTTAACCAGCCAGATCATTTAGGATGAAAACTCGTTTAGAGGTGTAATCTTAACATGACGGTTTAATCAAGTTGACATTGTTCAGAGGTGTAATGTTAACATGATAGTGACAATGCATTTGGAGTCAAGTAGAGGTGTCGTGTTAACTTGATGACTCATTGGAGATTTTAATTAGATTTTGGATCAAGAAGATCAACATCTATGGTCAGAGGTGGAAATTTAAACGTGACTAGAATTCTTGTGAGGAGATAATATTGGCCAAGATCAAGGCTAGTATTTCTTGAGAAATTTCCTGTTAATTGGCGCCATGAGTCTATTGTCATATTGGCCAATCAGGTGGGATGTTTTATTTGAATAGATTGTCTCTACTACAAATAGGGCTACTACAAATAGGGCTTCCCATTTGGGTTAGAATTTTCCTATAGCCTTATGCATCATGACCATGGGTCGACGAACGGCTAAAACCAGGTCGCCTTCTTTGAAGGATCATTCCCTGGCTCTCTTGTTGAAGGCTGTCAAAATCCGTGACTGGTAGATCTCAATTCTTTACTGAGCTTGAGGTCCTAAAAACATCTAGCGCTTCTAGTTCGTAGAGACACTTTTGATGATGTTCTTTAGTTGTTATCTTCTCAGCAAGGGTGATTCTTAATGATGGTACCTAAATTTCCAGAGGGATTATGGCTTCACATCAGCAGATCAAGGAAAATGGCGTGGAGACAGTGGGAGTGCGGACTGTTGTTCGAAAAGACCATAAGCACTCTCTAAATTTCTCATCCCAATCTTGTTTGTTGGAAGCGACGAATTTCTTCAGAAGTTTGATGATAGTTTTGTTAAAAGCTTTAGCTAGACCATTAGTTGCTAGGTTGCATGGTGTAGAAGTCACATCTTGAATTCTGAATTTATTGCAGAACTTGAAGAACGACCGACTGATGAATTGCAAAGCATTGTCATGAATGATCCATCTAGGAACACCGAACCACTAGATCACGTGATGTCTTAAAAATTTGATCACTTGAGATGTCTTGACTTCTCTGAGTGGAATAACTTCGGTCTATTTAGAGAAGTAATCTGTAATCGCCAGGACAAATCGATGAACTTTAGTGGATAGTGGGGTGATTGGTCCGATGATGTCCATGCCCCATGCTTCGAACGGCCATAAGGTGATGGACGGATGCAACTCTTCTAGAGGTTGATGTAGAAAATTAGCATGGACTTGACACGCATGACATCATTTAGCATATGCCACCACATCTTCTATCATTGTCAGCTAGTTAGCAACCTAGATGACAAAGTCAGTCCTGAAGTTTAGGACCTTGTTGACGAGCTCCACATGCACCATCGTGGGCTTCTCTTAATACTTCTCGAACTTCACTTGGTGATAAGCATCAGAGCAACACACCGTCGAAAAATCATCAGTATAACATCTATGTAGCTGAATTATAAAAGAAGCACGAAACTCTTCTTTGAATAGAGATTACTTGCTTTGGACTATCAGGTAGTATCTCGTGCAAGACGTAGTCAATGATCAAGAATTGTCAGTCATTGCTTTGGAAGTGAGTTGGCATGACATGCACGTCGTTTGCTTCAAGAATTTACTCTGGGGAGCATAATTGATGGCTAGCCACTGTGATATGCCGAGTAGATTTGGGCACCAAGGTGAGTGTAGCTGCAAGGGATGCCAAAGCATCCACATGAGTGTTTTTGAGGGGAGCTATATAGCTGATATAGAAACATTCGAATGATAAAGTGAGCTTCATTGCAGCTTTGTGGTAAGGTATGAGGTCGTTGTGGCGAACCTCATATTCTCCTTTGACCTAATTTACGATAAGCTTGGAATCACTATAGGCCTCAAGGTATTTGATACCCATGTCTTGAGCAAGTTGCAGGCTAATTATAAGGGCATTACACTTGGCCACATTGTTAGAGCATGGCTCAGTCAATGGGTGGGCTCGAGGAAGGACATGTCCATGAGGATCAATTAACACTACTCCCCTCCTATGACAATTGCTCCTTTATCGTCTCATCTTTGACACACTATCAAAGTACAATTGCCATATTTGATGACTTGAAGCATTATTCAACTCAAAGTCTTCATCTAGAATATCTTCGTAGAGTTTAGAAGACTCGGAGATGGGGTGCTCTACCAGAAAGTTGGGTATTGCTTGACCTTTGACTGCTTTTTGCGGCACGAATGTCATATCGTACTGCGAAAGTAGTATCGCCCATTTTGGTAACTTGGAATTTAGTGACCTGGGTTTCGTTATGAGTATCCATAGAGAATTGACTCTTAAAATGACACGGATGGATTGGCCAGTGAGGTAGTGTTGCATCTTCTGAATTGTGAAGACTAATGCTCAACATTCTTTTTCGACTAGATTATAGTGATGCTCAGCACCAATCGTAGTCCGGCTGAGGTAGTAAATGGCTTGCTCGTCTAAGTAAGAAACACTCCAAGAGAATTGTCCATTGCCCTGACGTAAATCAGGAATGGTTTACCTGATATTGATGCGACTAGAACGAGCGACTTCGTGAGATAACCCTTGATCTCGTTGAAAGCTTCTTGGCAAGTTTCATCCCAAATGAACGAAACACCTTTCTTCATGAGTCTTTGAAATGGTTGATATTTCTCAGACAAGTTAGTGATAAACCTACAAATATAGGCTAATCGTCCTTGTAGACCTCTGAGTTCTTTGAGATTCTTCAGAGGTGGCATCTCTTAGATAGCTTTCACTTTTTTGGGATAGACATATATTCCTTTGAATGTTACAATGAACTCTAGGAATTTACCTGATGATACCCCCAGGAAAGACTTGGTTGGATTCATCTTGAGTTGGTGCTTTCGCATAATTTCGAACGACGTTCTCAAATCATTGATGTGGTCTTGCTTGTGACAACTTTTAATTGTGAGGTCATCGACATAGCATTCTACTGTCTTACACAAATTCTCACAAAAATTTTGCTTATAGCACGCTGATAAGTTGCTCTAGCATTTTCAGACCAAAGAGCTTTGCTGTATAACAGAATACTCCTAAGAGTGTCCTGAATGCTGTGTGCGTTTGATCATCTAAATGCATTTTGATCTGATCGTATCTAGAGAACCCATCCATAAATGATATCCTCTCAAACCCACACATATTGTCAACTATGACGTCCATGATAGGGAGAGAGAATTCGTCTTTTGGGCAAGCCAGATTGAGGTCCCGAAAATCAATACAGATTCGGATCTTGCCGTTCTTCTTCATCACCACCACGATATTAGCTAACCAATCGGGGTGTTTCTCTTCACAGATGATTCCACATTCAGTGAGTTCGTAGACTTCTTTTTTGATCTATTCCATCAACTCAGGACGGGAGTGACGTTGCTGTTGCTTGACCGGCTTAACGCTAGGGTTGATGTTAAGGCAATGTATAGGCACGTTGGGGTCTAGACCCAACATGTCTATATAACTTCAGGCGAATACATGAATGTACTCTTGAAGGAGGGTTACGTGTTCTTCCTTTTCATCGAATGACAGGCTTTCGCTGCTTAAGGTTGACCTCACCACCTATGTTGATTTGAATCACTTTATCTTCGGTGGGTGGTTTACTGACTTCGAAGCGTGACTCCCATTACTTTTCAAGATGTCTTGCCCATGAATCATCTTCAGGATCTTTGAACACTTCGGATTCATCGAGATCCATAGTTAGGTCGTATGAGATCATGTTGGCTGTGAATTCACTAACAAAGCTCCAAAGCTGATGTTTGAATCCCTGTTGGACGTATCTGAAGAGTTACTTAGAAAGTCATCTGATGCCGGTCCTATTTGTGGTTTAGCCTCGGGAGAAATATAACCAAGTCCTCGTTTGGTTCGATTATAATAATCAGAAATCTCCCCTTCTGATATAAAGGGGATTAGAGGAACTCTCAGTTCCTAATTGAAATTCAACCCTTATTTAGCAGTGAGGTTGTATTCCATCTTTGTCATAATGTGCTGAGACTGTTGGCTGTAACGGGAGAATTCTGGTGCTCCTTTGGCTTCTTATCAGAGTTTGATAAGTGAGGTTGTGTCTTAACTTTTCCAAAGATGATCAGATTCAAGGCACACCCATTAGCTTGGACCATGAAAGTGGCATCTTCTAAGTTATCTAGTTGCTTGTGAGTGGAATACAACTCACTTATTGGCATATGCAATACCGATTCTTAAGCTGGCCTAACCATCAGAATTTCGACCCTTGAGTTTTCAGACTCAGAGTATAAAGAGTAGTCATAAGCAAACTCTTCTTCATTAAAGATCCAGCCGCTATGATCTTCAGTGGATTGATTGATACAGAGGTCTTCTAGGGTAATTACAAGTGGATCTATCTCCCAGATTAAATCATCATGGAATCTAGTTCATTATCTGCTTCATTACCACTATCATCATCATTTAGAAGCACAATCTCGATTGTATGGTTTTCATCATCCAAGAGAGAGTTGGTGAAGTAATTCTCTACTCCCTTGAAAGGTTGCTTTTCAACATCAACTGTTGGTTGGACTCTCTGTCCATCAATATATTTAAAACACTGATGAAGTGTTGAAGGGACGAGCATGTTGGAATGGATCCAAGATCGTTCACGGAGAAGGTTGTAAGGTGTCTCGACATCAATTTATAGCAAGTCACCTCCGTCTTCAAATTTTCAATCTGACACTTAAGTCAGATCTTTCTAAGAGATCGGCTACTGCTAGAGTTGAAGCTGAGTATAGTTGTAGAAGTTTTTGAGAGCTTGTGAAGGGGGATTCCTAAAGATCTCAGGAGCCTCCACTGAATTATGCTCAACACGGAGCCTAGATCGATGTGAATCCTCTTGACCTTTATCGACCCTATATATCTAATATAGTAAAGGGGTTAATTGTGATAATGATCTTTGACAAGCATGTCCTCCGGAGTGAAGGTGATACAAGGTGTTTGCCATTAGCATTGATAGCATTGCTCGTGTTCTTCATCGTGAGGAGGCTCAAGCAAGTGGGTGACAAATGCCTCACTGTCACTCAGAGCTTCTTTTAAAGCTTCTCTCATTTCCTTGGACAAACGTAAAAGTTTGAATAAGGCTATACGAGATGGGATGTTGGCCAGTTGAGCCATGATGTCATATCAGAATGGGGCCTTGGGATCACTTGGAGGACACTGTAAGGCCTTAACGAACCGAGTCTCTTTTTGCTTGGCCGGTTCAGGTTGTTTGGACGTTCTTACCATAGTTAATCTTTGCTGGATCTCAATCCTACCATGGCCACTTTTTTCTCCCTCTGAATCGGTGAGTGAAGTGATATGTAGAGATTCTTCTTCAATGATTGCAAAGATGGCATTGCAAGACTTCATCTTTTGCTTGTTCTTGGACCTCTAAAGAGTTCAATCCTCATTTTGGAGAAGGTTAGGATGTATCCACATTATTTTGCCTCTCACCCTGGTGAGAGGGATCAAGCCTTGGCTTTGTTGGTTCTAGCGGTCATAGTTGACCACTTCCATTCTTACAGCAAGAAAGGGGAAAATGCCGGTATGGAGCCAAATTGGAGAGTCACCATAGTGGTGACTTTCTTTTGCTCGTGTTTGAGCTTGAGAATTCTTGATTTGACAAAGGTCTAGATCTTATCCTTGAGGATGTAGCAGTTCTTCGTTGGGTGTCCTAAAATTCTATGATAAAGGCAGTAGTTGGGGTCATCGGTCTTTCTGACTTCTTCGGGGCGTCTAGCTTCAGGAAGATTCAGACGAGTCCCTTTGTTGAGTACATGGAAGATGGCGACTGTATGTTCATCCTTGAATAAATAATTGCACTGAAAGCTCTTTCTTAGTTATCTTTGCTGGTTGTTATTGGGATTTTGAACCCCAACTGTGAGAGTCTCTTTAGCTTTTGGTCGTGAGGTCTGCCCTTATTGCCATTGTTGCCCTTGAAGTTGGTATGAGGCTCGAACTTGTTGAAATGCTCTAATAATTTTTCTACTATCTTAGCTTATTCCATCAATTCCTTCCATGTGTGGGCAGTAACGACACCCATGTGAGCTTTGATCTGTGCCACGAAATTGTACCGATAAGTTTGAAGTAGCATTGGTAGAGGCATATCTCTACATTGCAATGTCAGATTACGGTATCTCTCAATGTATTCGCTGACCATCTTATTTCCACTTTGCTTCTCAAAAAAGAGTTTGGCCATGGTGACTTCAGATTGTTTCTCGTGAAATTATGAGAGGAACTTTGATTCTAAATCTGCCCAAGATCTGATTGAACCCTCAGGCAAATTCTGGAACCAATCAAAGGCTACCCTCTAAAGGGTGCCAAGGAATAGTCGTGCCTTAATAGCATCATAACCTACTGTATCTCCAGTCTGCTGATGAAAGTAGTAAATATGTTGGTTCGGAGAACCTTTGCTATCGAACGTATGTAATGTAGGTGGTTTGAATTTCATCGGATAGGGAACCATGTCCTATTCGACGAGATAAGGTTGGGTAATTCTGACCTTCTTTAGCTTGGTTCGCTGAGAAAGAACAACGAGCTGCTTTTGAATATCCTCCAAGGCTTTTGCTTCCTTGCTTGGCTTTGAAGGTATCGTTGCTTCTGATCTTGCGTGTTCAGAATCTGCGTTGTCTTGATGCTCTTGATCTTCTGGGTGGTTTTCGCTGATCAGCCTCTTCCCTTTTGAAGAACTTTGTTGAGGTTGAGATATCAATAAAAGTTATTCTACCATCATTTCCAAACGCTCGATCCACTCATCTGAGTCCTTCTTTTGAGCCGTCAGTTGAGCAAGAAGATCTTCTCGATCTGTTACATTTACTTCCCATTGTCATTCTTGACTTGAGCTCGGGGTTGCATTTGATGCTATGGCAAAATTAGCATCGGTAGAAGTGGGTTGGTTCACCTGAGACGAAGCCCACGATGTCCACGCTTGGAGGAAAGAGTAGTTGAATGGGATCGCTGCTCTTTGCCTTAGCCTGGTGCGAAGAAACACGCCGTCTGCATCTGGTAATATTGATCCAATACCAGGAGAATATATTGGATCAGGTGAGCTATCTGTACTTTATTCTTCCTCTCTGGAAGTCACACTTGCCATGTTGACAATGAATACTTTGGTTTTATCCCTTCGACCACGTCGTCATCATTTAATCCGAACCTCTAAAGGCTCAGGAACATGACTAAGATGGTTGAAGGCTGATTCCTTTTCAGAAATAACTTTATATTGGCAACTCTTTTGAACTGCTGAGACCACTTCTTTGAGGGTCGTACAATGCTGACATTGGTGGGCTTTCTTCAGAGATATGAATTCTCTTAGGTCAAAGTTAGTTTCAACGCCAACTTCTCTATATTTAGCATTGGAATGCGAACGTCGCTTACGGCAATGCTGGCCAGGCTTTTGTACAGTGGATTCATCATTGATGATATTATTTCCCTGAGGGAATTTGGATGAAGGTTACCCCCATTCTTAGCTTCTATTGAGGAAGCATAGCGAGCATCGCAAGACTCTTTAAATCGAACTCCTAAAGGAGTTGTGGACTGAAGACTGAGATCAACAGATGTGATAACATCTTGACCTTCATTCGAGGTGAGGGTCAAGTTTTCTTCCCTTTTGGTGAAGTTTGTTTGGCTTCCAGCTAAGCTCAAACTATCTTCAGTGACAGTCATCTTTACACACACGGAGGCCAGTTTAGACCTGAGATTCACATTGCGACAACTTCTACGACAACTATGCACAGTCACCATTGATGAAGTTTGGTTTGTGGAAATAAATTCCTCGAACTTCGCTTGGTCAAATTCAATGACCATCGATTTAGCAAAAGACCCGAGAGTCATAGTGTCAGTGTGCAACACAATTTTCTCATTGGAGGAGAAAGAAGTCCCCAGCAGAGTTGACATCCTGTTTCGGGTCCTTTTAATTACAATTAACTCAAATTACAATTGAAAGAATGTAGTGAAATAAAGGAAAAGTTTATATTTCTTGGGGTTCTTTTCTGTGTGCCGATGGAACTTCGATCTTGTATTATGTTGACGCACCGATTAAGATGATGAGTGAATTGCTGTTGATGAGATTTTGATTGTTTAGAAGGTAACTCAGTCTTCTCTTAGCAGTTCTTCTCAATAAAATAGCAAATGCAATGACGGTGCTCTCTCTTTACGTGTGTGTATTTTTTCACTAAGGCTCTAGAGTTAATGATCTCCTCTCCTTCTATAGGCGAAAAGAGAGAGTTAATGACCATTTAATTATAGAATTAAATAGCCATTAAGATAGGAGAAAGTGGGGGACGGTTATTGTCCTAAAAATAGCTCTCAAAATGACTATTTGGCGAACTTCACTGACTTGATGAAGTTCACTGAAGACATGGCCAAAACTCGCTGAAGATGTGGGCGACGATCGCTGAAGTTGTGGGTGAGTCTTCTTCGGGAGTGGATGACTTTGTCCACTTGAGTTGCCATGGGCGAAGTTCATTGGTTGGCGAACTTCATCAATGAGTTCGAATTTAACACAGAATTCGACTCGTTATTTGACAGACTAATGACACCTTTCAACTCGGCTTAGGGCGTGTTTTGGGAGTCGACTCACCTTTGATTTGGTCTAGTCGAATCAACATGGGCTATTTGGCAACGTTCGCTACAATTGTAAGACGACCTTCACTGCATCTTGTTGCGAGCTTGGCTTTGGGCTCATTTAAAGTGTTTAGCACATGGGCATTCACTTCTTGGATACAAGCTGATCATTGGCCTGGGTGAAAATACATTTTAACTGTCTACACACCAAAAATTAGTATCAGAGCTTAACTTAGTTTAGATCAAGCCTATATTTGACCAAATATTCGATGTTGTGTCATGAAATTAGAAAGTTCTTCAGTGATGAATATTGAGATTTAAAAGTTTGATTGTAAGAGGCCAGAAAAGATGACAAGTGACACATGGTGTTGAGATTGTATCAAAAGGTGTGAAGTGGGATTCTACTCTCTGTTTGTATAAAGTGTGGTATCACGTAATTGAGGAGAAAATTACACATGGCATGTGATGAAACTCAGGGAGTTGTACATGGCCAAGAATCTATCCATCAACTTGTACTGTAGGTAGCAATTATATGGACCATACCTAAAGGAAGACATGGCAAAATTAGAGCATCTAAGCAACTTCAACAAGACTATGTTTGAGTTAGAGGAAACAGGGCCAAAACTTGAAGATGACAACAAAGTAGTATTCTTGCTGAAATTCCGTTCTAGCGAGTTACCAATATCTAAAGATATCGCTAACCATAGACAAGGTGACAATTATCATGGATGAGCACAAAGTGACACTCCTCACAGACAATTTTCAGTGATAACAGGGTGTTGGTGATGTGTCGGTTGTTGATGCAGGGTTTGTAGCAGATGCTCTAGGGAATAAATCTTCAAGTAGGACAAGTTCGCAGAGCATTATTTCTTTTACCAAGGACAAGGGTCATCTAAAGAAAGACTGTATCAAATGATAAAAGTGATTGAAGGAGTAAAAGATGAAAGATCGGATCTTGCCCCAATCTTCCTGTGCAGCGGGTATTAAGGAAAATCAACCAGATGATGCCTTGATGGTTTGAAAGGATGAAAGTCAACATGTTGAGTGATAGGTAAATATAAAAATGTACCTAAAGTTGCAAGTACGCAACTATCAAGTTATAGTTTTAAAAGTTATCGATCCCATAAGGAAGGTGTTGTAAGAACTAATCAAAATCGGTTCTTATGTTATGTGTGTGATTATTAGGAGTATGATGAATGTGATTGTGGAGAGAATAAGAGTGGTTGTGAATATATGCGAACAAAAACAAAACAAAATTGAGAGAGGAGAAAGAATAACGAATAAAATAAAGGAAAATAAAATAAACAAATGAAAATTAAGAATAAAGAGGAAAATTAAGAAAGTAAAAGATGGAGGATTCAATTAAAGATATGAGGAATCTAGAATTGAATCCTCTAGCTAATCTCAATTATAAATATGAACCATTCTCTTTTTATCACATTCTACTTTAGATTTATTAAGTATAGACTATCAAACCACTCAAGAAAAGCATAACCTATCAAATTATCATCCAAGCAAAATTAATATTCATGAAAAAGACAACAAATAAATAGTAATTCTAGAATTCATAAGCATAACCTATCCAACCATTTAAGATAAACATAGATTATCAAATTCTTCTTCTACCAATTAGTTCTTTATTTGATTATCCTAAACATGATCATTTTAAGCTCAAGAGAATAATCTACATATTATAAAAGAGATCAAAACTAGTTTCAAACAATTCTAGAATTCCTAGAAGAATTAGTTCCACATCTTAGAAAAAAAAACAAAGAAAGGGATAAAAGGAGAGAAAGAAAATAAAGCTAATTACAAAAAGGGTTCTAGCCTCGTGAAACTAATGCAAGAAAATAAATCTATACTATCAAATAAATGTAAGAAAGTAAAGACATGAATGTAAATCTACTTTACAAAGTAATAAACAAGCATGAAAAGAAATCATTACAAGAAAAGAAAAGAAAAGAATAAAAAGCAAACTCTCACCTTCATCTTCTCTTCATCTTCATCCTCTTTTCATCCTTGGGCAAAGAGAAGAAAATAAAATATGAAGGGGTGAAAAAAGTGTTTTATCAATTGCAATAAAAAGTTACAAATTTAGAAGGTTTTCTCAATTAAGAGTAACCCTCCTCTCTAAAAAGAGTTTTTACAAAATTTTTCACACTCAAACCCCTCACCCTCTACCCCTATTTATAGCCTACAGTAGTGAAGGAGAGCCCTTAGATTTTACTTGGGTTCCAAGGATTAAATCTTAGCCACAAAAAAAGTTTGTTACAAACTAATCAGTTGACCAATCGGTTGGCCGACCGATTAGCCAATCGGTTAGCCGACTAATTAGAATTGTAAAATTCTAAAATTGCAAATAGCTCCATCTCGTCGAGATAGGTGATTTTCATATATTATATATTAAATTCCACCTTCCGGATTGAGAGATATCGCCGTTTCTTTGTGGCAAATATCTTGAATATGATTTTGACTTGATTTCTTTTCATATTGGATCATTGTTTCTTCGGTTTCTGTATATTGCTTAGTTTGATCCTAGGCTTCAATAAAAGGTTAAAAAATGAGGGAATTTGAGTTCTTTTTATCTTTTATTCATTAATTCTTCATTAACCTGCAAATTAAGATAAAACACGTCATTAGTGACATATTTATTGATATGAAATAGATAATGAGGGTGTAAAATTGTAATAAAAATATGATTATCAAATATCCCCACATCTAAACTTTTGCTAGTCCTCTAGCAAAGAACGAATTGAAAGAGAAAGAAAGAAAAATCCTAACTCACTTTTCTAGAAATCGCGGTTGTATTTAGCACATACAACAAGCCTTTAAACCTCTAGGTTACCTAGTGGACGAGTTGTAGTCTCGTGAAGGTTTGCAGTGAATATACCCACAAAATTCGGTCAACTTGCCAATTGAAAGAAGTTTATGAATAATTATTCATTTGATATATTTAAATATTCTAATTGAAGCTAGGTTTTTCTCAAGAAAACGTTTTTATGTATAACTCCAAAGTAAATCTCTTGGAAAAGCTTTTCATTATAGTTATATAAAACCAAGTCTAACTTAAAAGTTTAATTTAAAAGTTTTGAAAAGAACATGCTAACTC
>JBAKGM010000001.1:19717732-19753086 GCA_037177215.1 Asparagus racemosus
CCTGACATAAACAAAAACAGAGTCCCTCTTTCTTCCCCAAAATCCCTGGATCTCAAAAAACCCCAAACCCCCCTCCAACCCTGTAGCCCACTCCCTCTCAAATCTCGCCCGGCCCCCCGGCCCAAAAAATGCTCTCGTTCTCTCTCCCCCCAGTCCCTCCCCTCCTCCTCCACTCACTAGTATCCATCCTCTCCCTCTCAATACCGTACTACCTCCACCTCCCCTCGCTCCTCCTCCACTCTCTCCACACCTACATTCACCCCGACCACCTCCCCTCCTCCTCCTCCTCCTCCGTTGCCGCCATCCGCCGTCCAAGCCAAGATCCGTTACAAAAGCCCAGATCCAAATCCAGGCCCAACTCCTTCGACGAGTCCAAGGCCCAGCTCCTCCGCCTCCGCCTCTCTCACTCTCTCCTCCTCTCTCGCCCTTTCTTCTCCTCTCTCCTCCTCTCCTCTCTCCTCTCCTCTCTTTCTCTCTCTAACCTCTCTCTCCTCCCCCTCACCCGCTCTCGCTTCTCCCCTCCCTTCCTCTCCCTACCCTCTCTCCTCGCCCTCGCTTACCTCCTCTTCTCTCAAATCAAGCATGCCCACCTCCCCGTTCTGCTCCCCGGCCTCGCCGGCTTCGTGTTCTCCCTCTTACTCCTCTCTCTCCCCAATTTGTTTGATTTTCAGTTGGGTTGCCTTGTTATTCCGGCGGCGCTCGCCGGAATGGTCACCGGTTTTGTCTACTCCGCTGCCGCCCGATCCGCTCGGTCCTTCTGGCTCGGCACGGACCAGCTCCGGTGGAACCTCGCCCTCGTCTCCTCGGGCCCCCTCGGCCGCATCCTCCTCTACCTCTCCGCCGTCTTCGCTGCCACGGCGCCGCTGCTCTGGTTCAACCCTGTTGGGTCGGGTTTGGTCTTGTCGGGGATCCGGAATCACAGGGTTGGGATCTTGCTGGTCTCTGCGGTCCTTCAGGTTCTTGCGCTGAGACCCAACTTGCAAATGTACTTGAATGAGGCTGTTCTTTGCTGGTATCAGAGGTTGCATTCCGCAAGGGCGCCCGACTTGGATTACGCGCGGGCGAAGGTGTTCTTGCACAACCACTATGTTTGCGCGGCGACGGTGCAGTTCTTGGGGCCGCCGCTGATGGTGATGATCCTCATTGGAATTGCGCTTGTACGAGGAAATCTCTTTGGCGGCGCTTTGAGCTTCAATGATGATTGCTCAGACGCTGTGAAGGGCTGTGCTCTGTTTCTTGCTTGGTGGGTTGTTTTTGCTCAGGGGCTTTTGATGATGGGGAATCTTGGGCTTCTTCGATTCGGCCTCTTGTTTGTTTCTTGATTTTGAGATGAGTGTTTTTTTCCCTCCCCCCGCGATTGAATTGAGTTATGATTTAATTACATCATGCAGTTCGTCAATGATTTCGTTTATTTTTAAATTTGTTTACATCACCCATGCAGTTGTTTTGGAATTAAAGATTTTTGTTAAACACCATGATACTTAATATAACTGATTTTAGTTTGTTTTTAACTTATGAGCAATTTTTTAGGAAGTTGTTTCTCTTTACGGTCGAGCGCGCTCTGATGATCTATCAGCCTGCAGCCTTAAATGAGCTGTGTTCGGCGCTCCGTCCTAGCCAAAGAACCTTCGCCACTCAAGTTAGTGCTTTGTAGATAGGAATCTCAATTGAAAAACTATATAGAAAATGAATACTATGAACATGTACCACACCTAGGATTTTGGAGAGTCTTGCATATTATAGTATCATGCAGGAAAGCGGTTTCTTTCCACGTTCGTTACTACGAGGCCAGCCGTGAGGTGACAGTTTTTAGTTCGGCCCATGTTTGGTTGAGTATGTTGCTCACCACACTTTTTGGCAGTGGGCCATTGGGCGCCCAACCCTAACAATGCCGGACCACTAGTTATGCTGATGCAGGGATATTTGGAGAGATATGATTCGGATTGCAGCTCAA
The DNA here is from genome assembly GCA_037177215.1 of Asparagus racemosus. NCBI lineage: Eukaryota > Viridiplantae > Streptophyta > Magnoliopsida > Asparagales > Asparagaceae > Asparagus > Asparagus racemosus. Next base: position 19,719,687 of record JBAKGM010000001.1, read on the forward strand.
CCTAGACGCTGGTTGGAAAGAGAATAGACACTGGGTAATGGGTCTTGGGCTTTCTTAGAAATTAAGGTCATCCTAACAGAAACAACTTCAGGTCGTGAATATTTACCTTCTACTTTTTTTCAAACTCTTGGTTTTGATATTCACCCTCAAAATGCAAATAACACTGTTGGAGTCCTGCAAAGGTGGTAACTAACCAATGCAGTAAACGAATTTGTTGGCATGCCTTCTTTATACAATGCAAAGTAGTGTGAGCTTATGGAGATATTACATCTCAGGGGAACAATCTTGAAAGGGAATTCCATCCAAGTTGTGGTTTACATTGGTGTGTACACTTGTTATCCGGATGTCCCTTATGAGTAAAAGCCGGAAAATAGAATCTGCTTCATTCAAAGACAAAAATGTATGTTAACCCCAGAAAAATTCGATGGACACTGAAGTACACTACAATACACCAAAAGCTCCTCAACTTGACATGAAGCTAATGTCAACGAGACATTCAATACAGAATAAAATGCCAAAAGGGAAGGAAAAACATAAGTAAACTCATCCTGAGCCTAAAAATTTTCAATAAAAAAATAAAAATAATAAACAGCCCTGATGTCAGCCGAAACACCCGAAGGCATGAAAAATGGTTGTACAAAAAACATGGTAGCATGTGTTTGCTTTATCCTCATTAGTCTCCACACTAGATCTTTATATCGTACCGTCAGAAATGTTCCATACGTTCTCTTGTTTTCCCTTCTATATTTCTGATAAGCAGTTTAAGCTAATTTTATGCAGTTTTAATCCAACAAAGATGAATTTGTTCATTCTATTTAGCATTAATCAAGTAGATTTTTTCAAGTTAGTACACATATAAATCCCAAGTTTTGAATTCTAAATAGATGTCTTGAATGTTTGACACTCTATGAAGATGCATTTCACCTACTTGAAATCTACTTCTCATAATAAAAGGAAGACAAGCCTTCCAATAAAGGTGATGGATGCAATGAATCATCGCATCCTCAGAGCATGCATGCATGAAATCTACTTCTCATAATAAACGTGGGCAACCAAAAAGGTATACCTCCAATAAAGGTCATGGATGCATATTATCGTATTATCATAGCATGTGCATGAAAAAAATCTCTCATGAAAACAAGGAAGCCAACCAGAAAGGGATATACTTCCAATAAAAGCCATGGATGCAATGAATCGTTGTATCCTGAGAGCATGCATGCATGATACATGCCATTTAAAGCCCTTTCATCCATTCTAAACACCATCACTGCCTACCACTGACGGTAAACTCTCCAATATTTATTGCCAATTTCCATATTTGATGCGACCTAGTGCAAAAAGCGCATAGGCGGGCAATTTTTGGATGTGAAGTGTGGAATCAATGACAACAACACCCTTGGTATATTTCAGAAAAGTGTATCGACGGGAAATTTGGTGATGTGAAGTGTGGAATCAATGATAACTACAGCCTTGGCATATTTGGGAATGAACGTGCACCTGCTAAGCTTGGGGGTAGAAGGAAGCTAAAACTGGGAAGGTGCAAGGCTGGGCTTTTTCCTTTTCTGTGTAGTTCATTAAAGAGCGAAATAGAATGCTGCAAAGTATACTGTTACGTACTATAAATTGGGAACTTTTTGAATACTTCTCTTTTGTACATGCATTCGAGTTAGAAGGTTACTATTGATTATTCCATCATTACTACTGGTTGGTTTTGACGCCTCTTTCTTGATTGTCTCCGAATGCATATTGGAGTAGTTTGGTATGTTCTATTTTGGTTTTATTGCACAAGTCCATGGTGACTTGTATGCGTTACCTATCCCATTTATGTTAATAGGTAAACCTAGTAAAGGTTTAGAGGTTCATTCTATTGTTACTGCGTACTTCTATCTATCATGAGCTGTACCCTTGTCGGACACATAACCGGCACGTCCCTGTACCCAAATGTCATGGACACTCCTTGGATATATGCGTGCATTTATTCGGACATGTACTCCGTGGATCGGGCTTGTTTCAGCCCGTATCCAAGTTAAAAACTATGAATTAAAAGGGTTGTTTGAGTGTTTGTTAAAAAAAGGAGCATTTTTTAATTTATAATCATCAACATTATAAAAGAAACTTAAAAATATGATAAGACTTTAAGTCTAAATATTAGATGAATTGGAAAAACAATAATGATCTCGTGTAATTTATTAATTGCAATATATACATTTAACAGTGTCCCCATACCCTACATTTCTCAGATTTGTTGTCCCTAGGGGTGGCAAACTTTGACCCGACCCAACCCGTTATGGACAGGTTTGCATCAACTTATATGGGTACGGATCATATTCGGGTCAACCCAAGTTACTTCTTTATTAGATGGGTTGACCCTAAATTACCCATTTATGACCCCTTTGTGTCCTACCCTAAATTAGCGCCTCTCTCTTGTTTTCCATCATGCCAAAAAAAATTCACACCATCGACAGAGATAGGCGATGGGGAGTAGTGATCGGCAGTGGAGGTGGCGATAGGCGGCGGAGGCAACCGGAAACGGCAATGAGCACCCTAGTTTATTCACTTTCTCTTTTCTCGTGGAGCTTTTAAGCTTGGCCTGAACTACAAGTTCTTATGCTTTCTCTCTTTAATTCATTATCAGATCAATGGGGTCAATGATCTGCAATGGGAAAGTTCATGTTTTTTATAGTTTTTAGGAGACAATTGATTAATGTACTTTAATTTCTCTGTCAAAGAGTAGATTTTTACGGGTTAATTGTTTAGGGCACTTCAACTTTCTCAGTTAAAAGTTATATCTTTCTGCACAATTGTTTTACATTTTGCTTATTTTGCATTTCTCTTTATTTAGGATTTGATTTTTGAATGGTTTATGATTCAATTGATTTTTATGGCTGCAAACTTCCATGATTTTGTTCTCAATGCTATGTATCTTAAAGACTAGTTTTCAATCTCTGTAATTAGGACCTGCAAAGTAAACAAAATTTAAAAAATCACCCTCCTCCTTTGAGATAATAAAGATCGATTAACAGGGCCAATCGCCTAGCATGGTCATTTTCATCATGTAACCTGCCATACGGGTCAATCAGGTCAGGATGGCTGACCCATTTAATTAACGGGTTGGATAACTTGACCTATTTATTAAACGGGTTGGGTTCGGGTCAGACTTATATGGGTCGGGTCGGTCAAGATTGACCCGACCCAAAATGACCGACCCGACCTATTTGCCGCCCCTAGCTGTCCTGTACACGTACCTATACCCATTTCCATGTAACTTAGGGTCCATTACATGAGCATAATTTGTAACCCTTCAAAATACTCACCTGTATTTTTATTTAATTTTTCCACAGTTATTAGATCATATTGAAAAAGAATGAATCAGAATAACGAAACCATGTAAATAATTTGTGGTATGGTTTTTCTTGAAAAATTATTTTGCCTCATCTGAGAACTTTAAAGGTACAATGAAATGTTATACCCCTTTTATCAATTATTTTGTGGCTTTAATGAGAAAATTATTTTAAATTGATTTATTTTAAATTGCATCTGGTACCATATAGTATGTCGAAACAAATATTAGGACGTTGTTTCTGATGTTCATGAAATCGGAGCAAATCATCTGGTTACAGATTGTTTTGATGAATGATTGAACAAAATTTTCACTACTTCCATTTAGTTTCCTGCGATCGTTGAACACGTTTGAGAGATGATGCTAAGTATTGACCAAGTTCTGGAGGAAGAAGTTTGTGATGAAGATCAGAACTTTAACGGCTCATATATCTTGAGCAGGTAATTTTGTGTTTGGTGCATTCAGTATGTTTCAGACATATACATCAATATAAAGAAAGAAAGCAAGCAAAATAGTTTGACATGAAGAAAGCAAGCAAATTAGTTAGACATGTAATCACCCTGGAATGTGTGAGTATGAACTATGAACGTGTTATAGAAGATCAGTGCATGTGGTCTGTGATATGCAAAATTGTCTTTTGGCTGCTTGAGCCTTTATTGCCTTTATTGGCAAAACCATATATGATGCATATAGTTCTATAAACCTGCGAAAATATTGTTCATCCATCGAGTCTCTTTCAATTGATCTATAATTTCGAAGATGACTCTTCTGCTATTTGTACTGGCCTTTAATTTTCAACATTAAATTCCTGGTTGTTTCGAATTTGAACCGGTAATTTTGTATGTCCATTTGTTCTTACAGTTTTTAAAGAAATGTCAATCTTGCATATACAGCTTAGTTTTCTGTTATAGCCAAGAGCAATAGATCTTGATTGGTCTGGTTTTGGTTGCAACAGATTCTAAAAGAACACCTCTCTCGATTGAAGATTGTTCTTCTTGCCTTGATTGGGTTCTTCTGATTATTCAATCAAAATTTAAGAAAACAGCCGTGCGTATTTATGTGGAAGTATCATCTCAAATATAATTAGTTTAAAGATATGACGGTTGCAAATATTGTGATACGCGTTCCTAATAAGCAAAAACGGATGTATGTAAATAAAATATAGCATAGATAGTTAAAGCAGCAGGTATGTAATAAGTAAATACATAACATAAGACAGAATCTAGATTATAACAAGTAATCACGCATCTGGGATTAGATATAGATCTAAAATATAAATAACCTGTAGATAATGCATTGGAAGTACAAGCTTAGCAGGAGTTTTGAAGAAAATAGAAAGTTGTATATCAGAAAACGCCCCCCTTAACTTTGGATGATTATCAGATGACCGCCAATAAACTTCATTTTTCCGAAAAGAATTCAGTTATGCTTTATAATGAAATGATAACTTACAGAAGGAAACTAATGCAAGATATAAACTCTTGTTTTTAGCTGCTCGTTTGAAATCGAATTCAACGATGTGAAGAACTTAATATTATCTTGATGTTAGTATTCCTGTTTTGTTTTATTCCATCTTAATACATATGGATTTTTTTTTTAATGAAAAGATATTCTAAGCTCAAAATTCACTGCTCAAATGTTTATTAGGAAAATTTGCATGGTTCGACAACTACAAAAGATATTTTGTGACAAGATATAAAAGATATTTGGTTGTAATTTTTTTCTGCATTGAAACTGTGTAATTCAAGAAGTCCGATCATCTGCCTATCCTCACGAGGTTTCACTTGCCGTCGCAACATGTCATTCCCTTTGTCTATATTAGCAATAAATTCTGATGTTTGAATATTATTATTTAAGCATGCAATGTCTTATGTCCCCTTTATTCTCTTGTATTATATATAATCATACTTTATGTACTAACATCACATAATTAAAGGCGAAAAGAGGCGATACCACGCTTGTGATAACTGATAATGACGAAGTTGCTAGAACTTTCCTAATGGATTGGGATCGTCACTGTTATGAAAATTAGTGGAGAGGCTATTATTTTCAATCAAATTGTATAATATTTGCTAGACTATCATTATTATAAATTTTAGTACTTACTAAATCCCGTTCATTATCTCTCAAAAAAAAAAAAAGTTGCCGCTCATTTTCATTTTCAACTGTCAACTAGATGAGCGAGAAACCGCTTCATTAATGATAAAAATCTCATCGTTAAACTCTAGTTGAAAGCTCCATAAAATTACCATTCACTAATCAGAAAAACCACAGCGAAATTTTCTTCGCAGCTATTTAAGTGTAAGTGGAGATTTTATCAGAACACTTCCATAGAATTGGGTGATCTATGTCATTCAGGAATGGTTAGGGGGTTAGTTTGGTAATTTTAGCTATTTAGTTTATGGTGCAAATCACCTCACTCCTATAGTGGTGGTTCTCCACCACTCCTAAACAAATCATTAACCGCCCTTTCTGGTTCCCCTTAGATAAACGTTACCAAATTGGAATGACATGTTCTAGTTCCTCCTCAAAATAGAAGCTTTCCAAAATGACAACTTTTTTAAATAGATAATTTTGGCAATTAATTAGCAAAATAGATCAAAATAATCTAAGTAGCAAACTAGACCAACTTTCAACCCATGATGCTGACGTGCCCGAAAGTTGGCCTATTGTACTAATTAGATGTCAAAATTAGTCTAATTTAAAATTTTGTCGTAATATTTTGTAGTGTTTATTATATATAGAGACATCCTGTAGTTTTATGTTGTTTTACTGATTACATATGTCCTTGTTATATCAATTGTTTTATAGTGAGGGTGTACACCCTTTGTTTTTTCTGAGTTTCTTCTTCTTCTTCTTCTTCTTCTTCTTCTTCTTTTAAGTTAAGGTCAGTCTCCCTTATTTGCATGCAGCAAATTCAACAGTAGTTGTAATTTTAAAATATAGTAACAATTGCATTAAATTATAACTTTTTCTACAAAATAATTTTAAAATGAATAAATTTTTGAAATAAACTAATCTTGACATTTAAGTAGCAAAATAGGCCCAAAATTACTTAATTAAACCCTCTAGACTTTCTAGAATCTTCATAAGCGCAAACTTCAACAACTCAAAATATTTTGATGGGTCCTAATAAAAATTGAGAATGTTATATTAATGTTTGATAATTTCATTCTATACAACAAACATGAACTTATAGAGCCATAACAATTAATCATGTGTGCTATAATCAAACCACATGTACTATAATCAAGGATTATGATATGGGTTATGATCAAGGAATCATACCAATCAAATATTCTTAGTTATAGTCAAACCACATGTACTAAAATCAAGGATTACAATACGTGTTGTAATCAAGAAATCATGCAAGTCAAATACTCATGATATTCTTATATCCCTAGTCGAACTCACGAGGGTTTGATTAAAAGCGATCTTCAGCTTGGAAATGAGAATTTGAAAACCCCACCAAAATGAAAGAGCATTGCAAAAATGTCAGTGGTATAGTCTTGAGTCAGAATGAAAGAGCTAACGCTGGCAATGTAGACCGCGAATGATCAAAAACAATGGAGATAAACTAGATCTAACAGCAATGAGATCGATGGTGAAGGTCAGAGACATCGACTTGGAAGAAGTCAATAGTTGATGTCATGAGCGTATAGAGGAAGATCTCATCGTGAAGAAAATCTTAGTGTTTAATGTCTCAATTATCGAAATGATGAACTCGGTGAGAAGAAAATCCAGAGGGATCGACATGGTGATATAAAGAACTCATTGCAAGTAACTAGGAAAAAGGTTGAGCCCAGAGTACCGGATACGACAATGAAGGGCGTTTCAAAGAGTGTTGACAACGATGAGGTGATAGTTAATTCGATTAAAGATTCTTGTACAAATGTGATGGGGGAGCGCGGAGACGGTGCCAATGGCGACGTCCCCCGCTCCGCCGTCCTGAGTTTTAGCTTTGGTGTCCGGATATAAAATGAAGAATATCGTAATAATATTTGATAATCATTACAATATATGACGATCTCCAATGAATATGAGCTTGTAGAGCCCTTACAACCAAAGCATGCGCCCTATAATTTGAAAACACAGTGTTGGCGACCACAAGGAGATTGGTAAGAGAAACGAATAACACAACAGGTACTTCTGTTTATAAAGTATTCTAGTAGAAATGTAATGATCTCCATCGATTGAGGGGCAGCGATTAAAGCAGTTCCGAAGCAAGACGCATCAGCTCATCGTCTCACGGAATCTGCCGATGACGTCATCACATGGAACGAAGACGGATCAGCCTTCATCATTTAACAGCCTGAAGAGTTCGCATGCTGCACATACATTCTGCAGGGAAAATTGTAGTATATTATTGAATCACAAGGTGGTTAACATAGTTTCATGAGGATTCATATATGCCTGTGGAGACGTCGTTTCATGAAGTTCTAGCAAACAATAGAAAATATGAACAGAGTTCTAATAAATTGCTCTTAATACGGCATGTACAATAACAGCACAACTTAAAACTTTATAACATGTTCCTACTATTTATATCTGGGTGTAATTCTACATTCCAGACTACATACAAAGACCAAGCCTCGCTTGCACAAGTACTTCCAGATTAACTATACAGGTTGCAGGTAAAATATCCAAATACTGCCTTACTCTCTTGATTTTACAAGATCATACCCCTTTCAAGAACAGCTGCTGTACAAACTCAAGCCCAACTATGCACAGTTACACTATGATGTCACACTGAACATCCTACTTTACAATGACACTATGAATCTCAAAAATTATGTAATCTTCATATAAAAAGACTAAAAGAGCTTTTATACGTTCAATTATGCCTTCATCTATGCCCCTTCTCTTCCTTGGTTGTTGCTCTTTATGATACTATACTTACAGAGGGGACACGTGGCGTTGATGTAAAGCCACTTATCTATGCAGGTGCAATGGAAATGATGGCCGCAGGGGAGTTCTCGTAGCTCCACCCCATCGTCATAAGCGGAGAGGCATATGCAACATTCCTACACAACACCCCACATGTTAGATATATGAGCAGAAGTATTGTTAGGGTCAGGGTTAGGGAATATGATTTGGAATATATCCTATTTGGTTTTCCAGGGTTAAGACAAGTCATTCACAAGATGCCCTCTGAATAAATAAATACATAAACTCCTGAACTTCAGATAATAACCTCCTGAACTTAATTCACTAAAGTACAATAACTGATGGTACAATTTTGGACTACGTAATTTTTAACTTTATTGTGAATTTTCGAGATTTGGGTAGGAAGAGAGCAATAAGGGTAGTTTAAATCTTCACCCTTCATGTTAATGCCCATTATGACAATTCCAATAGTTTTACGGATTTTGTATAGTTTTTTTAAGTGCATGGGGTTTTTTTCTATTTCATAAGGTTTAGGGGGTTGCCAAACACCCTGAATGCCGGGGGGTTTTGTGTAATTTAGCAATGTTATACCGATAAAAAAGCAAAGCAAAAGTCAAACTTTCAACTAGTAAGAAAACAAAACTAAAGAAATGACAAAAGGTAATTTTCAACGTTTGCAAGAAAGTTTCAAGATTCAGTCAAAGCTTCAATGCCTACTGAAATTCAATGCATACGTTCAGAGGTATGTTTGTAGAGTTCGGTATATTGAGTAAAATTAATGTGAGCGTAATACCTTTTGTTCATGATCAAATATGTACTTAGCTTCAATATTCTATTTCTACATTTCAGTGAAAATTGTAGTAGTCATCAGCTTGCGACGTAAGGACTGGTACGAATGGAATTAAAGGTAACCACAGACAATATTTGAATAATAGCCAGATGCACCTGACATACATGGAAATGAAAGACTAAACATTGCCTTTATAAGGGTAATAGCAGAGAGAAGCAATAGTAATTACATACCACATCCTCCGCTGAAAGAGCATGTTCAACTGAGGGATCACTACCACACTCGGTCATTATTCCACTTGATGATCTCGACATCTCACTACCAAGTTTCTCAGAATCACCAGTTCTCTGAAATTTGTATTTTGGAAGTTGGCGAATGTCTTCATCTGAAGCTCCTTCCTGCTTACAGAAGTAAGCAAAGGCGAAAAAAATTATTAAATCTATAGCTAGTATGGATACATATGGGAGTATCTTCAACATCAAGTTTCACAAGACATATAAATGAGGGTTAATAATTTTATGTCATATATCACAGACATGGATGCAACATATGCAGTGACCTAGGATACCTGGACACGTGAAAAGGCCAAAGAGTCCGTGTCCGACACGTGTGGGACGCGGATTCGTGAAGGATTCATTGCGGATAAGGTTTTAAAAGAAAAAACTGTATCCGCAACCCAGTAAACCTGAAATTTTAAGTTTCCAATTTATGGGTTTTGAACCCGAAAACCCAAACCCATTCTTAAACTTTTCTATAAGACCCGATCTCTGCCTCTTCTTTCTCCTTCTGTAAGCTTCGTCTCCTTCGAACCCAAAGAAAAAACTCATCTCCCAAGATTTCGATGCCAACTAAAAACTTTCAACGAGGCTTCATCGGAGTTCAAGGAGAGCTAGAGAAGCAATTGAGAATGCAATCTCAAAAGAATTCGTGAGTAATTTTGAGTTTTTTTTAACTTTTAGGGTTTTTAGGGCTTTCGAATTGATATTGAAAAAACCTTGTAATTGAGTTAGGATTTATGTTATTTCTCATTTCAGTTATGTTTTTCTCTTTTGTTTCACTTTTCTACATGTAATAGAGAAATTTGGGATTTGATGAAGTTTTTGATAGTTTGCTTGATGGGTTCTAAAGTAGTCCAAAAACTTTGTAATGAATCTTATGATCCCATTTCTAACCAAATAATTCAGTGCAATACTTGTATGATAATTTTTGGTTAATTTGTCAGTGTGATGTTCAATTACATATTCTTGCATTTCTTCTATTTAGGACTTTTGTTTTTCTTTAAATTATTGGTATTGAACTGAGAATTAATTAGTAGTATTTGGTTAATGATTATAGGAAATTAAATGGAGACGATAAATCATATTGATGTGGATGGAGATATTCTTGGTTTTCATCTTATCTTCAAGTCTCCCAAAGATCATCACTTGCAACATGTATATACAATTAGTTCCTTACTTACAATGTACAGAGTAAAATTAACAGACACATGCTCTAGCTATTTTAATTATATAACTTTTACAAATTTGTCGTGTCCCGTGTCCGTATCCATGTCCGTGTTCGCACTCGTATCCGTGCTATCTAGGCAGTGACTACTATGACGACTCAGTTCCTTTGACAAATTGGATGTTGGAAATTCAAGAGTTATTCACAAAGAGATTCTTTATGTAAACCAAATATATCAAGAGATGCCACATGTTTAAATTTATAGAGATTCCCTAAATAAACAAAATATGTCAAAAGATGCCTCATGTTTAAATTTATATCCAAAATTTTAAAACTACTGTTTATATGATGGATCGAGGAGTATAAAAAGTCAAAACAAACATATCAAAATTTAATAGTTGTCGATTAAAGTAGAAAAAGTAATTTCAACTGATAGGTGTTAATAACTTAATTAAATACTTAAACAGTTTTGAGAAATCCAAACCACAGAAATTGTAGGGATGGAACTCCTGACCTAGCCCAATGAGCTAAGAGGGTGTTGGAGAGACTTATTTTTAGAAGCTTTAAGTTGTGTCAGGTTTTGGTTCTTTTGGCTTTTATGATAAAAATTATACAAGAATAGTTTGGGCAAAATAGTAATTATTTGGCCAAATATAGCTTATTCAAGTGAGCTTATAAGCTAGTTTTTCAAAAGCTAGGGTATACCAGCTTTCTAAAACGGGGCTTATAAGCAAACTTATTTGGTATTTTAACAGGTAGATATGAAAATGTTAACTTAAAAGCTAGTTTGACCGAACACAAAAGCTCCTCCAAACACACTCTTAACTGAATCCTATGGCAAAAAAAAAAAAGTTCCGCATTCAAGTTAACCCAATAGCCCTAACTGTGAACAGTCGTGTAAGGCCAAAATTTGGTCCATATGGCTAACACATTATATCTTTGTGTGTGTGTGTGTGCATGTGCAGAAGTGTTAGTGAGTCTATGTGCACGCGCAATATAACATATGTGAGATCCTTGTGTTTTCCCCTAGGCAGTGTTAGGTATCAATCCACAACTTTCTCATATTGGGAGAAAAATCAAAAGAACTAAACAAATATAATGAACGCAAAGAATCAAAAATGAAAATAAGAACATACCAATTATGAAGCTTTATAACTGGGTCCTACATGTTAGGTTCAAGTAACCTGAATATCGGCCAAGGGTTAAAAGAACCTAATCCCATAATGAATTAGGTTGGGTTCAACTATCCTCGTACTTTGACCCAATCGGACCCAATTGTTACCCTCATGTAACCTAACGACTTAAATCAAGCTAAAGTCCACAAAATTCTAGAATCGATTGATGGATAAAAGAGTGAAATTGTAATCGATCCATTTCTATGCTGCAACAGATACAAGTAATGTGATCAAATCAACCAAATTTAAATAGCCTAAAATTCAAATATTTGTTGAGATAATCAAGGTTTGTGTGTTGGTTAAAGAGAATATCTCTCTGGAAGATTTTAAGGTAGATTTACGGTGTAGATGGTTTGGGTATTGCCTCTATATATAAGATTGTTTTTTATGTGAAAAAATAACGCAAAAAGATGATAAATAAAAAACAACCATCAAACCCCAAAAAGAATTCCCCTTCCTCCTTTCCATGATATGGAAGCCAAATTTTTTCCCTTCAATCATCTCTCTGAGCTTCATGCCCTAGATAGTCTTCAAACCCCTAAAAGAATTCCCCTTCAAGCATCTCTCTAAGCTTCATACCCTAGATAGTCCCTCTCTCCCCCAGAAGCCATCTTCTCAATTTTCCCCAGACTTTCCTAGCCAAAAACTTCTCTTTTTCCAAAGGTAGAGCATGATTCCTGAGATCCTTCTTAAAAACCCAACCAAAAACAAAGTCAGTCCCTCTCACACAAAAACCTCTGTTTCTTAAAATTTCCAAGGAAAAAACTTTCGAGCCCTTTACCTTTGAGTTATAAAGCTCTAATCTTTATCCATTAACTCAAAACAACCCCTGCTCCCCTTTCTCTTAGCATCGCCACCATACTCGACGCTCTCTACCCTGGCGCTCTCAGAGTTATCCCACTAGAATTTGACCCCGATTAGCATCAGGCACCTCAACCCGAACTCATCCCAAACAAGTCAATCCCTTTTTCTTTTGTTTCATCTCTGATGTCGACTAGATCTAATGAAGCGTGATCCCGATAGATCAATATAGCACTCCTAAGCTTGATTCAAATCTAACCAGTCATCACAAGCATTTAGACACCTGCTTCTCTAATCGACACCACTTAACGAAGATCCTACTCACTCGAAGCTGCCTACCTCCACTCAGATCCAACCCGTCAAACATCAATTTTATTTTAAGTTTAATTTCATGTCTAACATGCTACTGTTCTTAGTATTATTAGCTACATCTTTATCTAACACATATTTCAAAATGGAATTTTAGTTTTAGTTCTTTACCAAATGGCTAGTAAACTTATTCTATCAAAGTTGGGTAAAATTGACAATGTCAATGGTAGAAACTATGACATGTGGCATAGGAAGATAAATTATGTACTTATACATAACAATGACAATATCATCGAGACAACTGCATTGACCTTAACGAAAAACTCCACTACTGAAGAAAAGAAAGGGTTTAGAGCAACAAAAATCAAAAGACAAAAAGGCGTAAAACCAAATGCTCATGTTCATGGAAGACAATCTGTTCAACCTCTTTGAAACCTATAAAACTTTCATGAACACGTGGAAGGCAACAAAAGAAAATACATCATTGCTAAAGTTAACATTCAGTTCCTCTTACATCAGTAAATTTTGGTCATATGAGACAATGTGGTAGAATATATCAATAAAATGATTGTCATAGCTAAGAACCAAGCCAATGCTAGGACAACTACCAGAAAGAATTCAAGTAGCAACCATACTTATTATAATTGTCACACCGTTATAAATGAATCTTGTCATTAAGTCTATTACTAATTTGCCCATGCACGTAGCGATAAAACAAGACTTGATAGCCAGTATGAGGGAACCAGAACTGAACTTGATGCAATAGGAATCAACTTATGTGCAGCAGAGGCATCACAGTGGAAGCTATAAAAACCCCGGCCCTAACAAGCCACAACCAAAAGGCTAATGTAAGGAAAAGAAGGTATCTTGTGAAATCTGCTACAACCATAAGTTTGGCAATTTCAAGTTCATCTGTCCACAAGAAGGGAAGCAGGAGAATAAGGGTAGCCCAAACAAAGGAATACAAGCAAAAGATATTTTATTGGTGTGATGGAGTGTAACGATTGGACCATTGATATCAATAGTTAGTGGATTGACCCTGATGCGCACATCGCAAACGCCAGTTCAATGACTAAAAAATAAAAAATATATATGGGAAATAGACAAATAGTACCTATCTAGTTGTAGAGGGCATTGGTTCATACAAATTGGATGTTAGGGATCGTGTTCTTATCCTTAAAGATGTGTTTTACGCGCCATGAATCTGATGCAATTTGTTATATGTTCCCAATTTAATGATGAAAGGGCTATAAGTTAGACTTTATAGCCATATCGTTCCACAGGAAAAGATGAGAAAGTATATGCTATGAGAACGCATGAATCGAAGCATGAACTATTAGTTCATCCAGTAGTTCGTAGACTTGTATTAATTCTAATAAGTTATAGATTAGAACTAATTATCTTATTATAATTCTGACGCTCAATTGTGACATTCTAGACTAGGATATACTAGTATTTCTAAAATAAAGTAGATTGTCAGAATGAAGTGATTGTTTGTGTTGGGGATTATTAGAGCACATAAACAACCACACACGAGAAGGGATAAAAGCACAAACACAACACATTAAGAAAATTCACTATCTTCATAAACCAATACAACGCATGCAACCAATACAAGTGTACAAGTTTTGCACGTATAAATTTGAAAAACCCTCACACATCTCACATCTCTCAAGGAACCTAAGAACATCAATCACTCAAAAACTCCAAATGGCCTACCATCACAATACATCACTCAAACAACCTGAGAACACCAATCACTTAAAGAGTTCTAAGAGGAACCCTTCTCACAAGAGGATGATTCTCTCAACAATAACACACCCTTTATAAGTTCTAAAGAAAAATTCAAGAAGCATACTCATTAATGCACCATTTCATTTTCTTATGCATTAGCTAATCAAACTTCAACCCTTTGCATTCTTCAATATTGACCAGCCTTTCAATCTTTCTAATCAACACAATGCACTCCTCATTTATGAGATTTGAGGAAAATCCCAATAAATCCTCTGTCCAACCAAATCTCCAAAACTTCAATGTGATCGGTTGCTTCCAACATCGATCGTGCACCTCCGCTGGTGGACATGTATCTGTCGATCACCACTCCTCTACTAGTGTTGATGAGCAGCTCGCGCGATTGTCCTTTGTTACTAATCACCGCCGTTGCCCTTCAGGGCTCACCACCACCATCTACGACTTGTTAGTCTACATTATACCTTTATATTGTTGAACATGCTCTATCCTTAATGAGGGCCATCGCTATCTTGCCTCTTGCTGCTCCTTGCTTAGCATGCATTTTCGCTCACTATCGCACTCCTTGGATCTTTCATTACACTCTTTGCCATCTCCATCGAGACCACCACTTCCAAGGTTGCAATTGCTTTATCCAATGCTATCTTTGTCCTTGAATTTTGAATAGCAGCTTTGCAAACGACCCTCCATCTTGGTTGACAAACTCTTTCCTTCAGTGTACTCTACCCTTCTTGCAAAACTCTAGCAATCTAAGCTCTGATACCACTGTTAAGGATTATTAGATCACACAAACCACACAATAAGTACAAGCACAAACACAACATAGTCTTTTCGTGGTCCGACCAAATATGCTTACAGGTCCGACCAAACATGCCTACATCCATGGTCCCTCATCAGAAAAGTCTACTATCTTCATGAACCAATACAACTCATACAATTAATACAAGTGATACAAGTTTTGCACGGACAAACTTGAAAACCCTCACACATTTCACATCTCTCAAGGAACCAAAGAATACCAATCACTCAAGAGCTCTAAGATGTCTACCATCACATGACATCACGCAAAGAACCCGAGAACATCGATCACTCAAGAGTTCTAAGAGGATCCTCTCTCATCAAGAGTATGACTTCGTAAACAATAACGCACACCCTTTTATAGGCTCCAAAGAGAAGTTCAAGAAGCATACTCATTAACGTATCATTTTATTTTCCTATGCATTACCTCTTCAAACTTTAACTCTTTGAATTCTTCAATTTTGACTAGTCTTTCAATCTTCTTAGTCAACACAATGCACTCCTCATTTATGAGACTTTGGGAGAATCCCAACAGTTTGCACAATCTTATATTAAGTAGCCACCATTTGGACATTGTCTAACTAGTAAAATAACCATGAAACTTAATATATGTCATCACAGTGTTGCACTCCATCACACCGACGAATCCTTTCTTTGTAGTACTCCCTAGTTCTGGGTGCTGGTGGTCATCCTTATTCTCTTATTTTCCTCTATGTTGATAGGTGGACTTGAAATGTCCCCTAATTGTAGTAGGATCAACCAGTGTTTTCAAAGAAGCACGCCCCATGAGCCTTGCAATGCGGGGCGGTGGCGAAGTACCCCGCATCTAAGACGGCATCGCCTTTTTGCGCTTCACAAATGCCCTACGCTAGGATGCTTCACCCAGGGCGCACAAGCTAGAGACTAGCATATGTTTATTCTTTAACATTTTGTTTGGGTCTTCACACCGATAACTCATATCCCAAAAAGAAAAATAAACCCATTAGGACATTTTAGTAGCCCGATTGAGGACCCTAACTCGTTCTCCTTTATTATTTGATTTTTCTTCAATATTAATCTTGATTTGACTTTTGATTTAGAAAATTCTAAACTTTCTACAATGTTGGCCATGTTAACATTATGAATTAAGACCTTATTTTGTGATTTGGTAGTAAATATTATTTATTGACATGTTTATTTGAAAATTCATAAACCTGTTCTTTTATGCTCGATTATCTATCTTGAGAATTTGTGTGTGCGGTGTGTTCTCGCTTCAATCGAGCACGCGCATTGCATTGCGCCTTACGCATTGCACAATGCAATGTGTGTGCTTGATTATCTATCTTCAAAAATTATGTGTGCGGTGTGTTCTCGCTTCAATCGAACTCGAGCATTGCATTGTGCCTTACGCATGTACGCATAAAAGAACTTTGCACCTCGCATTGCGCACTACACGTTCGTAACACTGGGCTCTGCAAATATTGTCTTGTTCTTGGACAACTGACTTTGGGCCCCTCAATTGTGGCTTACTAGGTTCAAAGCTTCTACAGCTTACACAGGGAGTCTCTAGTACACACAATTGTATTCCCATTGCATCACCTTTATCTCTAGTTATCTTCTACTAGCTAGCAAGTCTTGTTATATGATTAAGTGCATAAGCGGTAACAGACTTAATGGCAGGATTAATTCTTAACGGTGTAGCGACCACAATAAGTGGAGGAAAACTTTCAAATATGGTTGTCAAATATGGTTGTCACATGCATTCTTTATGGGATTTCTATCCTAGAAGTGGCTAGGTCCTTAGCCATGACAAACATTTTTATTGATATGTTCTGTGATATATTCTATTTTTTGCATAAAATGAGAATTGGACTTATGCAAAAGGTAATAAATGTTAACTTCATAGACAGACGTATTTTTCATCTATTGTTTTCCACATGTCCATGAAAGTTCTACAGGTTTCGAAGAGTTTGACTAGATTGTCTTCTATGAACATGAGCATTAGGCTTTTAACCTTTTGGTCCTTCGATTTCCACTGCTCTGACCATTTCTTTCATCAACAGTGGAATTCTTAGATGGAACAAAGTAGTTGTTTCGATGACATCATCAATGTTGCTTGCCATCTATAACTGCATAACATATCTTCCTATACACATGTTTTGGTTAGTGCCACTGCCATTAAACTTCTAAATTTTTACTCAACTACGATAAAACAAGTTTAATGGTCATTCATTAAAGAACAAAAACTAAATCTCAATTCCAAAATGTGTATTAGACAGATATATAGCTAACAATACTCAGAACTATAGCATGTTAAACATTTTGTATAATATAATTGAAAGGAAATGAAATTATGAACTTGATGTCTGCAAAAGATGGGTCGAGTCTGAGCACAGATACGCCGTTCAGATTAGAGTAAGATTTTTATTGTGTCGCTATTGGGAGAAGCAACTATCTAAGGCGCTCAGATTGACCTAGTTGGATTAGCTTCAAAATCGAGCTTAGGTGCCTTAGACACATCTGTTCGGATTGAGCTTTGCGAGATCTGGTCGTGATAAGATTTTTAAAGCAAAAAATAAACAAGACTAACTTGCTCTTGACAAATTCAGGTCGAGCTGGACAACGCTAATCCAGGTTGAATTCTAATGGATTAGCACCGGTGCTGCAAGGGTAAATAGGGTCAAATCTACGCATGTAGCCTCATGCTCCGGGAATGCTAAGAGAAAGTGGAGCATGGTTTTTTTGATCCAATGGCAAACCCAAGAAGATTGCTTCTAGGGGAGGAATAGCCTAGGCATGGAGTTCAAAGATAACTAAAGGAGAAAGATAGACTCTAATACCAGGGTAAATAAGATGGGGAATTCTTTTGGGGATTCCGATGGAAGGTTTTTCTTTTTATTGTTATGTTTTCTCAGAATTGTCATCTCTCCAACTACAAAGATGAAGGTATGAGATTTGTGGTTCCATCGTTCTGCAAAAGTGCCATACATAAGCAATACCCGAATCATCTCCACCGCCAACTCTGTCTCAAATAAGCCAGAGAGATATTCTCTCTAACCAACCCACAAATCTTAATTCCATCAATAGATATCTGACTGTTAAGATATTTAACCTTAGTTGATTTGATCACATTTGATCAATTAAACTAACATTTCCCACTTGGCCAAATCAACCAAATGATATTTCTACCACTATCTGTAAGATCAAATGTTTTCCTCTTCCTCCCACTATCCATAGAGTAATTCTTATTTCATTATTTATGAAATTTATTATCGGTTGTATATTCCTAATTCTCATCAAACTTACACATTTGATAAAAGATTCTACTAAGATTTCCTTTATTAAGTGATTAGCAATCATATTTGTGGTGAGGATGTAAGTCACTTTAGTTTATCTCATGTCTATTGTATCTTGAATATAGTGATACTGGATCTCAATGTTGATCAAGCCAATTGTCACACGATTATCACAGTAAATGTCAATAGGTCATTCTAAATTCTACTCAAACAAATTAATAAATCATTTAATATGACAAATTCAACTATAATGCATATATGAAATATATTGGCAAAATTACTTTAGGCCCCTTGAAAATAAAGAGTTGAGCTTCTTTCCCCTTTCAAATTTAAACAATGCTTATACCCTCCGGAACCACCTTTACCCAAAAATACGTTTCAACCCCATCATCACCCTCCTTTCATCGCTCATCTCTCCTTCTCATGCCCATAAACCCTTCTCGTGAACCCATAACCTATAAACCATATTCTTATCTCTCTCTTCCATTGCCGCCTTCTTCCATTGTCAGCCTCTCCTCCTCATTTGTCACCTCTCATCCCCCTCTGCCGCCTTCTCTCCTCCTCTGTCATTGCCTTCTTTCACCCCTGCCTACTCACTCCACATAAAATACACCTAGATTGGAGGAAACGTAAAAAATAACAATTTAAGGAACAAAGGTATAGCTTTATGAAAAAGTACAGTTATATGAAAACAAACATAAAAAGCAACAACCTCCTCTCTCCTTCACCGTCTATATGTCCACCGCATCCCATCGCCTCCCTTCGCCTCTATCTCCATTTGTGCCCCACTCCGCCTTCATTTGTGCTCCACCACAACTCAGCATAGAGGGAAGAGGCAGTGGTTAAGCAGATGAATCATGATTCTTGTGTTAATGGGTTCATGGGAAAGATGAGATAAAAAAATTGAATAAAGATGGAGATAAGTAGTTTAGGAATTTTTGGAAATATCATGTGGGGACAAGGTGATGGAGGCATGGCTCTTTAATTGGGGTGAAAGTTTGAGGAGAAAGTGAAAGGTGGAGGGAACTTGGATTACTAAATCTACGAGAGCATAAAACAATTTTCCCAAAGATCTATATACCAGAACATAGACAAAAACAAGAGCATCTAGATTATGTTGAAAGAAACAAAAGGTGTTCCGCCTCCAAGACATACATATAATGGAAGAAACATCCTGATAAAAAGGAGGAAGGAACACCATGATCTCCTGACTTCAGCTTTAGGGGACCTCTTTAGAGGGCAGGATACTTTGATAATTTTTTAAGGACAAAATATCTCCTTATAACCGTTGTGCTTATACACCTGTTTTACTAGCATAACAGAAGTATTTGTTTATGGGAAGAAATAAAAAGTGAAAACTCCACATTCTTACATTGATCGGCGGGTACATTACATGATTAAAAGTGAATGCTCCATCAAAGTTCAATTCTGATGTATTGAATGGATAGCACTTGACTACAACCACCCAACAGTTTTCACTTTCAAGATATTTATTTTTTGTAAGATCCAAACTCAAACATCAGAGTACATAGCTCATGGCACTCGACAAGCCAAAAATCATCAAATAATGATGATACCACTAATCCAACGTAGTGTGGAGTTTGATGGCAGGGATGTAAAGTGTCTATAAAATAAAAAGCCTCAGAAGAATGGTCTAGAAGAATCTGATAAAACTATGGCCTACTTAGTCATATAAGCACAAATAAAGATGCATGCATGTTAACATGACATTTATGAGAAGGTGCCTAAATTTGGACCTTCCTTTATAACCAGACATCTGATACCTACGTCAAAATCCTAGTAGGGAGAGAATAGCACTATGTTAATGGCTTTAGGAGGAAAAACTCCTGTACATAAACCAGAAATATATGGATCATGCTTCCACAAAGGTCAGGCTCTGTGGTTTAAGACGGAATGTATTTCCGGCGAGAAGCACCGATTTTGTTCTTTAACACAAACAAACCTGTATTAATATCTTGCTAATAGACGAAGGCAAGATACAATCATTAAATAATTGGTACCTCTTCCAGAAATGACGACAAAGGATGTATAATATAACCATAAAATTCATAGCATACTTTAAAGTGCGCACATGCTGGTGATTAAGCATGAATTACCTGGTCTGCCACAGCATACAGTATAGCAATAATGCATGGGAGACAGCAACAAACTGCAATACCAATTATGCATGCCAGAGCCACACAGAAAACAACAAAGAAGACATCAAATGCCAGAAAAACTATGCATAGCCTGCAAAAACATGTTAAGAATAGAAGAAAATTAATAACAGGACAAACGATTGGCTGAAGCACAAATAAATACATTCAACAAATGATTTGCTCACCAGTATAGTTGAGGTGCATCACGGGTCAATACAGGCCCTCCAACAGACACCCAGTAGAATCCAATAATCCACCATATGAATGAAAACATTGTGTTTGCGGATTCCAGATGCTTTGCAACACTGCAAAAAAAACGGAAAGAGGAAAACATTAGCAAGGTCAGTTCAATACATAACTCTAAGGAGCTCTGCAAAGAGAGATGAAGCTCTGCAAAGAGAGGTAGAGAACTGTAAAATTACCCACATTAGACATTAGAAGTACCTTGAAAGGATTGAATATGAATAACAAAAGTTTTTATTGTGCTTTAGGTTTCAACATAAAGATCATACAGTTGCTCCTCCTTATAAGGAAAATGAATATTCAGCTATCAATTGTTTATAAGTTTGTTTATTACCGACATAACAAAGTACTGCTTGACATATGCTTTCCAGCTCTTGAACATTTGGCTTTCAAGTACTGTTACATGTAACAATTAAAATATCTAGTACAAATTTTGAAAATCTCCCAATAGCAAGCAATCAGCAAAGGCCACTAGTTATAATACGACAACAAAGCCTTTTATCCCAAAATTTTGGGGTCAGCTACATAATTCCTAATCGTCCATCCATTTGTTATTCATATTCAATCCTTTCAAGGTACTTCTTGACCATATATCGTACACTCTTCTTTACTTGTATTACGTATTGGAGTTATCAATTTATGTTCATTTATACAACAAAGAATATATGGAAAACCCAACAAAGTATTGACTTGTAAAACATTAGGTTAGATACATCCAAAATTTTCTACTAATTTAAAGAACAAAGTCATGAAATATTATTATTTTTGAAATCATTGCAAAATTACAACATTCCTAACAGTATTAAAACATCATATTCAAAATATGTTACTAAGCAATAATTCATCCATTCTCCCATGCAATCACACAGTTTAGTTCTCACAATATTCATAGTTGAAATTCCATGGATCTTCCATGCAGCACCAATAACTCATTAATGTTTAGACACTTAGTATCATGTTTGACACAAAATCGAGAAGCATGTTCAAGGAAAGAATCCCAACCATCACAAGTCATTTCTTGAAATTGTTGCTTGGATATTTGCATAAAATCCATGACATTCACAATATCTCGATCTTTCCTTTACAATGCTAATGGCAAATCATAAGTGCTTGCCAACACAATTCACCATCAAATGGATAGAACATGTAAATTAAAAAGTTTGCATTGTTTGTAATACTGATATCTCCTCTTTTTTTAGCAAATGGGATGCCCTCGATACTCTCAAGTCCAACAATAACAATGAGTACATAACAATTAAGTTTACAAATAAATGAGACTGAGTCGCAACGTCAATCACCAGCTCGCTTAAGCCCTATTTCCTGATTCAAATATCTCTCAGTTTTAAGTTCACCACAATCAAGTGTCTAAAAATCTTGGCAGCATGTGATTCTCAAAGCAAATCATGGCAAATCACGACATTTTGTAGAAGCCGAAACAATTTTGGAAATATATGTAATAATTGTGAATACTAGTTCCATTCTAAGATAATTGTTTGCAACATCAACAAATATCAATTGAAGCCAGTGAGCAAAACAATGGATATGAAAATTGATTTACTTTCATTGGCTAAATTTCCAAATTAGTATTTTTATTAAACTTTCTTTACCAGGTATTTTCAACAACTCTAACAACAATAATGTATCTATTCTACAATATCGAAGTCAATAAGGTCCCTTTCATTGCCATCAGTGAAATTTTGCACGCGAATTGTCACGTGATAGGCACATGACCATTTTTGGAGATCTAATAAGCGCTGATGTGCCAGGGACTAAGTAACGTGGCTAATGTGTAGGTGGGAATTTAACTAATCCCAAAACCCTAACTTTACCAAATTCCCCCATTTGTAGACTCTTTTTTTTGGGGGGGGGGGGAGGGGAGAGATTGCTTTCTATTATGTCACAACAAATTTTCACCCAAGATCTCTTTATGGCTTCATTCCATCTCCGTGTGCAAGTCAAGCTATTGAAATCATGACCAATTCTTACCTTAACTACTGATCTCTTTGAGCTTGAGCTTGACAATGGCACAATGGAGCTTCCCCGATTTTCAATATGATCACTAATTTTGAAGATGAGATTGAAGAGGGCAATTTTGGATTTTGGACTTTAACTTAAATAAAATGAGGGAGAAAACATGTGACCCTCACATGTTTACAACTAATTCTGCCATATCAATAAAACAACTTTAAAGTAGATCAAATATATGACAATTCGCTCGCGATTTTTGGACAACGAAGAAATTGGCCTTATAGACTCGATGTTGCAAATTAAATGATTTGTTCTTGCCGGAGTTATTAAAAATACCAAACTGATAATGAGGGTCCAATAAAAATATCAATTTGGTAATTTAGCCTATGTTCATTCAAAATAAGAGGTTTAAGTCCATTGAATTGGTCTCGCGTATTTCTCACTCCATCATCATACACCTTGCCTCGCAATTTTGATATGCTTACTTCAAGTCTAGAAAACTTAGCATCAATTGTTGTCATTATTGTCTTGACATCAGTATCTTGAACATGTAAAATCTCTAAAAAGCGCTCGTAATATGGCCATGTTTATCTACATAATGCAAGACAGTTGTTATCTGCTCTTTAGTTGATACATCTCAAAAATCATCAACTAATATAGCAAAACGTTCTTGCAAATACTTTTATAATTGCATTTCTAGTTTATGTTGCAGCAGCATACACAATTGCCTTCTGAATATTAGTGATGTCATATTCAGATTTTCTAGAGCACTTTCTAAAACAACTTTTTTAATCTCCCTGTAACTATTCGCAAGAACTTGCAAAACCTCTAGAAGATTACCTCTGTTTCTAGAATGCAAAGACTAATCATGTCCACGAAAAGCTAATCCCTACTTCTTAATTTTGAAAAGATTAGTGTGGTTTTCGACACTTCCATACACCTCTGTTTAAACGAAGGTTAAGAACTTATATACATTATCGGTCACTTTAGTAGAAGTTGAGCACCACTTTCTCTCATACTCAAGTTTTGATTTGGTCTTGGTTTTTATCAAAAATTTATGCATACCTATCAACAAAGTATATAATACTAATTACAAAATTTTCTCAAAATAATCTAAACTACATTTGAAGCTATTGAATTATGATAAAACTTTAGTTATATTATAGAAACCATTGGGCATTTCTAGGCGCTACACTTGGAGAACAACACCTAAGTAGCAAAGCAATGTACCCAAGTGGGGATGGTTGTTTTCGCTATAGTGAGAGGAGAAGAGAAAAAAGGACGAAAGGAAAATATAGACAGCAAGGGGAACAAAATTTGGAAAAAGAGGTATTTGCAAATAGTATTTTAACGAAAACTATAATAATAAATTAAGAAAACATCGTCATGCAAGTACGGAAAGTGATCAAAAGTGGCTTTGCTTGTTGTTGGGAATTGAAACGATGGTCTAGAAGTGAGAGGAAGGCAAAGGAAGAACAAGGGAAAAAATATTTTTCAAAA
The DNA here is from genome assembly GCA_037177215.1 of Asparagus racemosus. NCBI lineage: Eukaryota > Viridiplantae > Streptophyta > Magnoliopsida > Asparagales > Asparagaceae > Asparagus > Asparagus racemosus. The sequence goes on from JBAKGM010000001.1 coordinate 19,744,124, forward strand.
GATTTGCAACTCTAGCCATAGTGTTTTATATAATTTGGATTTAGTTATTGGACTTTGAATTAATGCATTTTATCCTGAATCATTTACTTCACAAGCTATGCTTAAGCAGGAAACATGCTTGTTTTTAAAATAACATGATCGATTTAAGCAGCACATGTTACTTAGGCGCCCTAGGCGCTTAAGTGGACATTTCCGGCTATGCAAATGCCACTGTCACTTTTTACAAGCATGGTTAGAAAATAAGACCTCAAAGTCCCAAAGGCATCGCACGCCTAGAGAGAACAGAAAAATAGTTGGACACGACAGCATGAGCTTGTGAGAACAAAGGTTTTGTCAAGGGCGGCATGGCCCCCACGACTCCATTCCATCCTAATTCTAGATTGTGGGGGCAGCATGGCCCCTATGACTCCACTCAACCCTTGTTCTTTCTAGATTGTAGAGACTAGGGATAAACAATTCGTGGACATGATGAGCTTTGAGTTCAAGAATCATATGTAACTTACTTGAGCTTATGTAAAATTTCTTGAATAATTGTAAGGAGATTTAAAAAAGAATACAAAAAATATAAACATGACATCATTAAATATTCAGAAGAATATTGTATTTGAGTGAGCTGCTGCAACAGAAACCAGAAATGCAATCGTAAAAAATATTGGCAATGAATGTTTTGCTATATTAGTTGGTAAGTCGTGAGATGTATCCACTAATAAGCAAATAAAAATTGTCTTGCGTTATATGGATAAGCATGGTCATATCATTGAGTGCTTTCGGGAGATTTCACATATCTTTCGGAAGATTTCACATATTCAAGATACTATACATTACACAACAATAGATGTTAAGTTTTCTAGACTTAGACTAAGCATATCAAAATTGCAAGAAGGATATGATGGAGTGAGTAACATGCGAGATAATTCAATAGACCTAAACCTCTTATTTTGAGTGAGCATAAATCACTTTTTTAAATCCATTGTTTTGCTCACTAGCTTCAATTGGCATTTGTAGGTGTTGCTAAAACAAAAGTAGTATGTTCACAACTGCTACAAATATTTCCAATATTGTTTGGGCTTCGACAAAACATCATGATATTCTTCGAGAATCACATGCTACTGAGATTTTTAAAACACTTGACCAAGGTGAACATAAAACTGAGAGATGTTTCAATCAGGAAAGAGGGCTTAAGTGACCTGGTGATACATGTTAGGACCAGCGTTTTAAAAAGTGATGTGTCTTAGCCCCTCAAGCGCTCAGGCAAGACAATATTGTACCATGATGACATGCACATTATCGGGGATAAAGATTGCCAGGGCGAGCAGTTTATGGCACCTCAAGAGCTCACCTTGGAGCCTCAGGTACTCACCTAAGTGTGTGTGATGCGGAGCGAAAGGTGTTTGCCTCTATGTCAAATTTTCGGGGTGAGTGACGTGTCCAATACAGAAAAGTTTGTTTTCTTCTAGTTTTTTGTTTCATTTTTCTAGGTTGATTTTTTTTGGGCTAATAAATCATATTGCCTATATATAATTTTGAGGTCATGTCACATTTTAACTATTTGTGTTAGTAGTTGCTAGTTAGTATTACGATTCAGTATTTGTCACTACCTACTTAGATGATTTATGCCTTGTTACATATCATAAGTTGTGACTTCAAAAATTCAGTTGTAAAAATTTGTCTCGTTATGATTTATTGATATAGTGTTTAAATTGCATACTGCTTAAGGCTTATGCATTTTTTTGAATATTCATCACCTTGGTTCAATTAGGCAATCGCCGTTTTTGGTGCCTCTCACCTCAAGCAAGATAGAACCTCATACCTTGCTGAGTTTTATGCTCTTGATTTTTCATTGTCGACACTTATAATTCTCCATAATCAACTTGAGACATTCATCCATGATGCGTGTTTTTATAGTGAGTTTCTACACTTGAATGGAATTTCAAGCCTTGCACGGTGAGGATGAAAGATGTACATCTATCTACTTACATGCTTGTTAAGGTTGCAGTAATTTTGCCCCCTTGCAATTACAAGTGTTAAAGAAAGTATTTTCAGCTATGAATATTGTGAAAAGTAAAATGTGTAACACAGGAGATTAATAGATAAATAACCTCTTAGTAACATATATCAAGTCTAATGTTTCGATACTATTGATACTAATGCAATTATGCAATGATCTCAAAAATGGCGTATCGGCCAGTAGTGTGAAAAAGTTATTTTTAAGTTTGATATCATTCTTTAGGAACTGGTCGTATTAATTCTGATTATATTTTTGGAGTTGGAAGTACACTTTCCTTTTAGTAAACCATCATTTCATATATAATACTAGGTTGAGGTTTCGAGTTTATCTTTCCTCTCAAAAAAATTTAATATTTTGTGTAATTATACATATAACCTAAGTTGCATGGAAACGGGTACGGATACTGGTACGAGTGCGAGTATGGGTACGAGACATGGCAAAACTATAAAATGTAGGCTACGAGGACACAACTACATATATATATATAGTGAATTAATATTGTACATGAGATCATTTTTTCCACTTCATGTGTCATTAGAATTAAAGTTCCGATCACATTTTTAAGTTTCTTACTTTCTTTTATCACATTGATTATCATAAATTGGAAACTACTCATTTTTTACTAGACATCTAAACGACTCTTTAACTATATAGTTTTGAACTTGGGTATAGACTGAAACGAACCAAGCTCATATCTAACTAGTTTCAAGAAATGGATGTGAAATGTAAGCTATACATCCAAGAAGTGTTTGACAAGTGTTTTAAATTAACACATATATAGTATAATTGAGTACATGTAATAAATGCATGCATATATTCAAGAAGTGTCCATGAAGTTTGAGTACAAGAAAGTGTTGGGTACGTGTCCGGTTTGGGTACAGCTTCATTATAGAAGTACCCGGGTAACATAGCATATAACTGTTTTTGTGTTATTTTAAGAGAAGAAGAGTGCCCCTTACAATTCACCATACACCGCTACCCTTCAGCACTGCATGAACATTTAATTAGCAATGTGTGAGATTTTAGGGGTAAATTAGCAAATACATGGATTTGGAGGGTAAATTTGTGAACATGGATAATTTGGGGGCATATACGCAAAACAAAACCCTAATTATTTCCATGAAAGGAATAAAGCCAACACCAATAGCTAAAATAGAATTAGGTAACAATTAGACCATCTTATCTTCTTGCCCTATAAGCAAAAGTTGCATATCAGAAACATTTACAGGACAGTTCTTCATTCAAGCAATATGTTTTTGGATAAACAAAGAGTTGCAAGCTTCTTTGACTAGAGCTAGAGTACGGATTTGATAAGAAAATCATAACAGCTCGGATGAAACAGTAAAAGTTCCATATAAACAAAAATTGTAGAAGCATTAAAATTTTGAAAGGAACAAGTAAATATCCAGTCCGTTGAATATAATATAAGAGAAGATTGGAATTAAATGAAAAAACAAGCAATATAGCCGATGTGAAGAGTCAAGCACAATCAATAATAGTAAAAGATAATCCTCAAATACATGAAATAGTTCTAGCATGCAAAGTCAAAGAAAGAGGAGGAAGCATCTTCGGTTCAGCAATTTTGGACATACTTTGTAATAATACGTCTATGTCAATATGCCTTTAGTACCTATGTCTACCCATGAGCCATATATTTAGAGTCTTAAAAAAGCAGCCTGCTAAAAAGATGATCATGCTGCACAACCTACTTGATTAATGCTTAAACATCTCCCATACTGCGCAAGGAGGCCTTAAACCGGTGAGCGAGTTGCACTACATTAAAAAAACACCCGCCCAAAGAGAGTTCCTATTTTTATCATTACCAGTTGCCACCAAATATCCTCTCTTCAATTCTCCCAAATATCCTCTCTTTTTCCTCCCAAATTTCGTCTCTTTGTCGATCCGCTTCTAATCTCCACCCCCCTCCCCTCTCTATCACACTTCCTCTCCTCTCTACCGATTCTAGATGTCACTGCTGCCCAAAACACAGCAATCATCATTCCGCAAAAGATAATATCAATTTAATTCTTCTGTTTTTCTTCATTTATGTCATCATTTTTTGTCATTCCTCTCTTTTTTTTACTTGAAAACGCTTGTCTTTCTTATCTTTTTCTCTTGTTATTATTCAGCAATGATTGAGATCAAAGCTATCAGATGTCTCCACTTGCAGGTGAAGTACTCACTTAATAAGCATAGTGTTTGTTAATGACCGATGCATGGCTGGGTTGCAAGATGAGGACTATTGTGCTTGTCGTGGATTAGGCACAACATTTACCAAGCAATTAGGAGTTCTAAGAATCTCATATTAGACAACATATTTTTAAATTGGGTTGACAAATGCATGCAAAAGATTTGAGTGGAAAAAAATATTTAGATTATAGAGAAAATCATTTAGTTAATATTGCGGCTAAAAAACTCATGGTGGCAAAAAGGCCACAGATCTTGTGGATAAGTTGTACAGCCCACTTTGTTTTATGTAGCCTCTAAGCCATCATCAGAGTTGTTTATTTTTTCATAAAAATTTGTACACAATTGTTATTGAATACATATGGATGTGGAAGATTTTACACAAATAAAGTATCATTAAATTAAATAGCTACAGATAAGCTCGTTGATCTACATGCAATTTCTCAGCAAATTCGGGATGAGATTTTGGGGAATAGGGTTTATAATATAGTTACTTTTTTCGCATTTCAGGTTTTACAATTTCCAATAGCACATCCGTTCGAGGGTGCAGTGATGGAGCCGGGATTTTTTTACTAGGAGGCAAAGATACATCATACTATACATCAACCAAATACAGCCTAGGTTACCCCGACACGACACCTAGGGTGTCGTACCCGTGTCCGATCCGTATTGGGTACGGGTACGTACCCAAACGGTAGGGACACAGGGTGGGTTCCATAGATTTTTCTTGAGCTGGTTCCATGGTTTCTAAGGGATCTTGTTCCATGGGTTCTGAGGGGTTTTCTTCTTAAAAAAATGAGGATAGAGATGGGTGCAAGATGATAACGATTTCACTCTTTCTCTCTCTATTTTTCTTAATATTTTATTCAAATAGTGGAGGAGACCTCATCTTTCACATGGGCTTGTTTGACCATGAAAATGGATGGTTTTGTCTTTTATGATAAGGATGGCTAGGCTGAAAGCATATGGTTAAGTCACATGGGTCCTTACTAATTATGGGGAGAAGTTTGAGTTGGGCTTCTTTTTATTCTTTTTGAGATAGTTTCAGTGTGGCCCTTTTTCTTTTTTTAAGATAGAAAGGCAAAGTTCCAAAGCCTTTGCTTTATTGGAAATTTGAGAATAGACTTGAATCAAATAAGAGAACTTAAAATAAAAAGGAGAAACTTATATATGTAGCCGTGTCCCCGTATCCTATCTTTTACAAATTTGTTGTGTCCCGTACACGTACTAGTGTCCGTTACTGTACCTATGCAACCTAGAATATGACAATATATATAATAAGAAGCAATTTTACCTTTAGATTGTCAATAACTATAAATTATACCATCAAAGTTTATTTCGAATAATAATAATAAGAAATGGAGAAATATTAATTATCAAATTTATAAAATAATTGCATATTGAAATTAATGGACGTAGCAAACTAATTTCATTTATCTACTTATTTATGTAGTGCTTTGTTTGGGAGTTACTAGGGGAAGGGAAGGAAAGTTAAAAGAATGGAAAGGAAAGATACATAAGGAGACAGAAAAGATAAATGTTGTTTGGGAGTTTAGTAAGGAGAATGGAAGTAAACTTAATTCACCTTGTTTGGGAGTTCTAATAAAGTGGAGGGAAGTGAAGTGGATATCTATAAAGTTACATAAATATCCTTACATGTTATTAAAACTTTTTGTCAACTAAGTGAATATCTATAAAGTTACATAAATATCCTTACATGTTATTAAAACTTTTGTCAACTAATAAATGATAAGGGTAAGATTGTCTGTGTTGTTAAGTTTTACATCCTCTACTGCCCAATTTTGAGGGGAGAGAAATCTTACCAAATTTCACCTTTCCTTCCATCCTTTAACCCCTCAAAAAACTCTCAAATGTAAAATTTAACTTCTCTAACCCCCATCTAAACACGCTGTAAAACTTCATGAAATTGAAACCATGTTTTTCTAATTTAATTTAAATGCAAAGAAAATTATATGAAAACAAGACGTTTATCTCTTTAGATAGGGTTATTTCTATTATAGTCCCCCAAATCTTTTAAGTGAATTGAAATTAGTCCCTCTAGTTAGAAGCTGGTTGAAATTAAGAGAATACTTTGTCATTTTATACATTTTTTTGGTAGAACAACAATTTTACCCATATGCATTCAAATCAAAAACAAATTGGGGAAATATTAAGCTATATCAGACTTAAATCCACTAATTTTGACTCTATTTTTGGTAGATTTTGATGTTGTTGATTTTTTGGTAAATATCATTTCCTAGTTAACAATTCAGATGGTAAATGCAGATAAACACAAATTCCATAACACTTCATAAGTTTTGAGGAACAACTTTTTGGGGCCTAATTTCAAATATGAAACATCTGGGGACTAATTTCAAACATGAAAGATCTGAAAGAGTTAAGAGGACTAATTTCAAATATGAAAGATCTAAAAGAGTTAGAGGACTAATTTCAAATATGAAAGATTTGGAAGATTTGAGGAACTGATTCCAATTATGAAAGGCTGAGGAACTAATTTGAAATATGATAGATATAGGGGACTAGCATGGAGAAAAGCTCATTCAATTATCCAACCCATATGCACCCATGTGAATGTGGTCCCCCTTTAAATAAGTGGGTGAAAATGAGGAATAGGGTATGCGTGGTACCGAACATCAAACTTAGTGCTTGATAGTGAGGTGGCTTATTCCCATCCACTCACTTAAAAGGGGCACCACATTCACATGGATGCACGTGGGTTGAATAATTAGGAATGGATAAGAATGTGTCACCTCACTACCAGGCACCAAGTTTGTGATTGGTACCAAGCATATCCATATATATATATATATATATATATGTGTGTGTGTGTGTGTGTGTGTGTGTGTGTGTGTGTGTGTGTGTGCGCGCCCGCGCGCACATGTTTTTAAAAAGCGAGGGAGGGCCATGGCCACCAGTAGCCCCCATTAGCTCTGCCAATGCTAGGGCATAACTTTCCTCCCCGACAAACCTAATAGTTACTTCTTAGTATCACTTCCCGACAACAAAGTTGTTATACCAGGAGAAGAAAAAGAACAAAGAGTTTACCATGGCATAAAAACCAATCTACATGACAATAGAATTTCTCCGCAGTGCTAGTTTGTCTGATTTGGTGAATATGAAGGGCCTCAAACTTTTGGTTGCAAACATAACTTCAGCAATACATATTTTTAAAAAATGAACAGAAAATATAAATTTTCGGCAATACCAGCTTACCTTGTTCCTACCTCCTCTCGATTCAATTCACTACCATACCCCCCACCTCCCTCCTCCAAATCCTGGGACGAGCCCAGCCCCAAACTGCCATCTCCTCCCCTTCCCCTCTCCGACTGCCGCCTCCGATACTCGACACAGACACATACCATGTGGGCCGCACACTGAACCGCGTACCCAACAATCCACAGCCTCAGCGGCATGATCGGCTTCTCGTCCCTGCTCTCGGCGAGGACTCCGGCGGCGACTGCGACAAACGCCAAGTTCCACAAGATATCGAGAAACACGACGGGCCTCGAGTAGGCCCAATCGGTCTGCCGCTCTTCTAGCTGCTCCGCCGCCGTCTCTCTCACGACCATCGAGGGTTCTCTCAACAGGCGCTGGCTGCTCGCTCGGTGGAGGAAGCGGGCGGCCCCGCGGAGGCTCGGGCGGCGGCCGCTGCGTACGGTGATGAGAGGGGAGGGATCCATGGTTGAACTGCTGAGATGAATTGTTTGATTGCCTAGTTGAGCGATTTCGGGAATGGATCTGAGAAATTTGACTGATTTAGGGGGCGACAGGGGATTGAAACCCCTAGGATTTTTGGGATAGGGTTTTTAAATGTATACCCTCCAATTATAGTATTTAACTAATTTGCCCTCTTTCCCTAATTATATCCTCAACCTAATTTAGCATCATGCTGTGAGAGTTCAAATGCGATACAATGTTGTCGCTGAAGCATGACATCATGCCGTCAACACATTTTGGCGAATGTCATGTCAGTCTAGCTTATCTCACACACCAGCAAAACTTACTGAGAGCATGCTTGTCTACTACTTATTTTTGAATGCTTATAAGTTAATTATTACTTATTCTCAAAACTCTTTATAAGTACATAAGGAAATAAGGAAGTCATTTGGTAAACCCTTTGACTTATAAGGATATATAAGTAATTATGTGTTTAGTAAACTAATAACTTTTAAGGCTGTGTTAAATGCCAAGTGACCAAAAAGGGCATATGTTGTAACTCCGTATATGACTAATTAATTCCCTTTATATTAACCAGATAATGAATAGTATTAAATTTATTAATTATGTCAAAAATTAATTAATTTAAAAATTACTTATTTCAAATTAATTAATAATTTGAGATTAATTAAGTAATTTCATTGTAATGAAATATTATTATTAATAAAATAAATAGATTAATTAAAAATTAGTTATCTCATAATAAGAAATATATTTAATTGAAATAATTTTTTAAATTACATTGTTTTTATTACTAATTACTAATATGAGATTAATTATTAAATTCTTATTAATAAAATATTATAATTAACTAATTAATTAAAAATTAGTTATCTCATAATAATAAACAAATTTCATTAAAATATTTTTATATCACATTATTTGTAATTATTAATTACTAATAATGTGTTTAATTAACTAAGTTCATATTAATAAAATATTATCAATAATAAAATAATTAATTAATATATAAAAATTAGTTATCTCATAGTAAGAAATATACTTTATTAAAATATTTTTATATATTACA
>JBAKGM010000001.1:19757712-19768920 GCA_037177215.1 Asparagus racemosus
CCCCCCCCCCCCCCCCCCCCCCCCCCCCCCCCCCCCCCCCCCCCCCCCCCCCCCCCCCCCCCCCCCCCCCCCTCTACCCTTTCATTTCTCATTATTTGAGCATATAGCGTGGAGCACCTTATCCTAGGGTTCACACCACACCTAGGTTACCCGGAGACTTCATCTACGCTCCCGTATCTATATCAATGCCAGATACTTCTTGAATACATACAGACATACATTTATTCAGATTTGTACTCAATTATATAACACGTTTTAGTTTTAAAAACTCGTGATACTTCGTAAACGTATATTGTACATTTCATCTCAAATTTATGCAACTCGTTGGACTCGGGATAGGTTCGTTTTAACGCATACCTAGTTCATAAGTATGATTTTAAAAGGTCGTTTAGGTTTCTAGTTAAAAAATGAGCGATTTTTCAATTTATAATCTACTCAGTAAAGGAAACATAAAAATGATATAATGATTTTAGTTCTCATAACATGTAAATGAAAACAATATTGATCTCATATGGGTTAATAATTTTAATATATATGTATACAGTCGTGTCCCCGTATCCTCACTTTTATGATTTTTTCGTGTCCCGTATCTACACCCATGCTTGTACGCACCCACACCCGTATCCATGCAACATAGCACCACACTAATGATTTCTCCAAGTTTGAATATTTTGGTGCTCACCTTATTTTAAATCGATGTTTAAAAAGGCGGAAGCGCAAGGCAAAACGTTAGACCCTTTTATGAAGCAGGCATTAGTTTACATGCTTGTTGGGAATTTGTAACTCTCCAGGGTTGTTGACCTAGTCCCAAGGCTCGTTCTTACTTAAAAGAACTGGGACAGTCTCTTTATCATCAGCTTTAGGTATTTATTTTATTAAAAATATTTTTTTTGTTTGTTTTCAGCCGCATGTGACCTTGTCAGATATTTGATGTGTTTTTTTTATTCTATTTGAATAGATGTAGCTTTCTCCTGGAGACAGTCGTTATTATTAGATCGCTTTCAATTTTATTTGTCGACATCATGTTTCTGTCACATTCCCTTTTATTGTTCAGACTTATACATCCTCAGCTCTGTAGAATAGTACATATAACTATTACAGGATGAATTGAAAGTGTGAATGTCACCATAGGATTGCATTGTCGTTCGGGTCATATTACGGAATATGTGTATTTTGGGTATTTTGGGACGCAACGTAACAAGGTTTTCATTGGAAAAAGGTTATTAGTAAAAGGTGATACTTTTTAACCCTTTCCTCCACACCCCCCCCCCCCCCGGCTCTTCCTCTACTCCTCTAGGATAAGATGATCCTTTAACAACTACCAGCCAAAATTATTTCAATAGTTGGTCGCCATACATCAGGTCCATCAACAGCATCTTCCCTCACTCCATACAACTGCAAGGGCACACCAACAAACCTAACTCAAGGATGGTTCAGAAAACCTCGACAAAAAACATTCCATCAGAAGATAGTTTCAGACATCCGATCCAATATGAACTAAACCGTCTATTCTTGACTGCAAACGTTTAAGCCTTCTCATTCTCGTCTATGTACTATCTCATCCAGTTTACATCACCATAATCGTCCAAGTCTTCTTCCTATCAAGATTGATTATGCACTGTAATCAAGAAGGCTTCCTGGAAGTATGATCAATTTACAACTGCTTAGAGGTTATCAAACTCTGTAACCATCCATGTAAGTCCTAAATACATTGTCAAAATAGGCACGGTATGACTTGCATCACCAGCATCAAGTCTTCACCATGTCGAGATGAGGTTGACATAAGGCTGCACGGAACATCTGATAAAAACTTTATCACAGGTTATCCCACTGCAATGATGCTAAATACATTTTCAAGGTACGCATGGCATGAATTGAGTTGGATAAAACCTGAAGGCAGACTGGTAGGTAGAAAAACCAAAGAAATATGGTTGCTGTCCTTGTTTTAATTTTGGGTGAATGTCTTGGGGGGTTTTGCGCTTGGTGGAAAGGGACTCTTCATTCATTTGTACACTGCACATAGCACTTAGCATGAAATCATCAACGCTCACTACAACTGATTTTTGATACTGTGTCAAAAACTCCAACATGATTGAGCCACCTAGGTTCAAATCCAACAAGGTGCAGATTTAAATTTAAAAAAAAGGATAAACAGCTGTGTATAAGCCAGTTCTTGGTCCATGAAAAGGATATTCAACTTGCAGGCTTAAGGTTAAATATCCCTCAATGCTCAGCACAACTGCATAGCTGCGGTTGGTGAGTCGTGACAGAGGGATTAAGATGCTACAGAACCAATCCAAGTTCAAATCCAGTAGCAGGATTTTAACAGCCTAATAAGAGAAAATACCAAAGTCTTTGTTTTGGCCCTCAAAAGAAGGGGCCCTCAACAAACTGGAAAGTGGCATATCAAAATTTTCCTCTCAAAAACTTCTGTTGCGATGGCACAATCACTAAAATATCATTTTTATGCTCTGTTTCCATGGTCTCTACAAAACAACCAAAACTATCTTAACAAATCCTTCTGATATCTATGGTATAGCAATATAGGAGAAGACACCAAGGAAGCTGATAATGATGAGGATATGCACACGCTGATCTGAAACTTTTGCGATCCAAAGGCAGACTCGTAAATATATCTAATGGAAGCTAAAGTTGCACTGACCAAAATGACGTATAGAAAGAGGAAGCTCTGCAAGGAATGATGTATTTTTATATTGACATACTTTTATATCCCAAAGGTAGTAATAGCAGGAAGAGTAGTATTAGTGGTGGTAAATGAACAAATAAGCCAGCATAAACACACCTGCTATCACCAGAGAGTGAATCACTGATCAAAGAGCCAATCCCTACTACATGAATGAAATCGTAAGTTCTGGGATATGTTGAGAACGGCTCACACCTAGAATCACCAGAATTTACACGGTTAATCAAAAAGTGCATGCATAATTACTTTGGTCACTAATTACAGAAATAAGGAGAATATATAAAGGTTACTGAGGAAAGAATAGTATATGAACTCGAAACATATTTAACAAAGGGAAGCTTAGATGGTTTGGAACTCAATTCATTAATATATGTCACAACACAGATATCTCAGTAAACATATTGCCAACTGGGTTCAAAGAACTTGAGCTATCTATTAAGCTCAGAAAATATTACATAGCAAAAGGAAGCACATTCAGCTAATTTTCGCTGATTACAGATATTGTTTTAAATATATCTGATATAGTTGATATATCGGCCGATATATCCTTTTATAAGGCTTATCACAAAACAATATGGTCTCAATATCTTTTACCGCTTTTTGACAATTTTTGTGTGAGATGGCTAATATATTAGCCGGAATGTTGGCCAATAATTTCCTTTAATATGGTTTATAGCAAAACAATTTAGTTCTGCAAATTTCTTTGATGATTTTTAGCAAAAGTTACAGTCATATGAAGTTTTCTAGTAAAATTAGTAGGCTCTTTTCCCTAGTAAGTTTCTACAAGTGGTTATTAATTACTGATCCTAAGCAAATATTATTTACACTTTGTATGCTTAGATTTCAATAAGTATGTTTTGATTACATGTTAGGATATTATATTGTATATGCACATTATCTGATATAGCACCTGATATTTACTATATATCTCTGATATTTCCCCAATATCCGCAAACAGATATGAAATTGATAATAAAAACATGAGCTATAAAACCATGAGAAACAAGGAATGCAATACTGATAATAAAAACTGAATAAACAATGCATCCACAGGTACTAACTAAATAATACATGCATCACTTACTCCCCTTTTTGAGCCTATATTCATCAGATTTTCACTTGTTAAATCTGTGTCCTGATCACATTTTTCAAGTTAATAGAGGAGACAGGATTTCAATTATTCTCTTCTTAGATATTATCTTACCCCACTTAGCTTTTATAGAAAATGCACCTTTTCCACATCAGTTTTACTGTTAACAGTTTTACTTACACATTCCCCTACATTAACTTGTCCATGCCAAATAGCTACCCTTTGTGTTTACCACATGTGTATAGTGGAGGAAACAGGATAGCTACAAGAAACTGAAGGAAGTAGTTTTGGCTAATTTCCATAGTACGAAAGATGACAAAGTGGAAATCTGAAAATACACTGCTACATGTCTTCATCCTGATTTATTACAAGAAGTTCAAGAGATGACTAATCATCAATCAGACATTCTTTGCTGCTAGTTAAGTGAGTCTTATCATATCATAGTCAAGTCAAGTCTTTTGCTTGGAGTTACTCACCCAACAAAAATGTGAAGTATTAACACCTAACTTATCACTAGAAAGCCTTTACATATGTTTTTTTCAAAAATGACAAATCTACCCTTCAAATAAAATCAGCGTATATGTTTGTTCTCATGTGTTTGGCAAAGCTAACTGGAAGTGATCGGCACACCTCCTACTAATCAAGATTATGATTAAGTGATAGAACAGTTGGGTGAATAAAATTCAGCTTCTCCTATGACCCATCTATCACAAGATTGCCAAAATTTTACTTTAAACTTTCAAAAATTGTTATTTATTTACTTTTTAGTTTTAATTAACTATTTTTATGTTGCCATCGCCTATCCCTCAATGCAGTTATCTAAATCAGAAAATGGTTGCCAGTCCATGCAATCCTACTAATATCCGACTTGAGAAGATCAAACAGCATGACATTTGTCCTAACCATTATTGAAGGAAAAAAGCCAGAAAAAACAATAAAACATACCAATCATGATACATTCCAATAAGGCCTCTGTCATAAATCACATCCAATGTTCTTGGTCTGTTTGCAGGAACAATATTCATGACCCAAACTGGGTCAGACTGCAATGCTGCAGCAAATCCTCCAAAACGAGCATTCATGTCCATGATGTTGCGTATTTTTAGTGTGCCAAGCTTTACGCCAAGAGATTTCTTATAGTAGGAAACTTGTTCAGCCCAATGCTTTGTATCAGCATCAAATACAGTAATCCCATCCTCCATGTGTGACACCCTTGCAGGGGGTTCTGATAGCCTCTGTGGCCATTTTGGCATTGATTCAACAGCCACTTCTTGCATGAGAGGAATTTTACTTACACAGGTTTTCAACTTGAAATACCTGAGAAAAATAAAAATAAAAGTTTAAGTACATATTTCAATGTCAGAAAAGGGAGGGGGGAAAAACAGTTGCCTATGTACCCAAACACTCCCATTAGCCAAGAATTTTTTTCATTTTTCACATATATGAACACTGAAAATATGAAATATCTACTTACAAAGCTTACCATGCTTCACTTGGGTCATCAGAGTTTGTGCACAGATCAATCCCAAACTCATTTTCATTAGGAAGGCATGTTGCCTTTGAAGGTTTCTTCCAGATAACAGTGTTACCTTCCACAATAATGACTTCATAACACAATGCTCGCGCTGCAGCCTGGAGTGCAGCCCATTCCTTTTCCTGTTTATGCCATTGTACAGGTGGACCAGATACTGCCAAATATCCTCCTGGTCGAAGTAATCGATCCACCTCAATTATATAAGATGCATCTGCAATAACCAAGTTCATGAAAAACTGAATAGGATATTGGACCTGTACATGCCGAAATGAACAAAAAAAATGCTTACTGTAGGCAGTAAAAGGAATCAAACAGCGAGAACAGTGAACCATATCAAAAGAGAACGCAGGAAATGGAAGCCTCCGAGTGCCCAACATGGCAACAAAAGCAGGTATTCCTCTTTCTAAAGCGAACTGTATCTGGGATTTGTGAGAGTCTCTTGGAGCAAAGGAAAGAGTCATAATATTTTTCTTCAGAAGGAAACCCCCAAAACTAGCAACCTAGACAACAAAATAAACTGGACATATAAGATACAATAATGCAAAATCAGATAGACTACAATTGAGAGTGATATACTACCCCACATCCCATATCAAGAGCAGTCCTCACGATACCCTTATCCATCGGGATATATTGTCCAAGCTTCTCAATATATTGCTCAGCTCCATCAGGAAACATAGTACCACCACCAGGAAAGATGAAATATGGGCCTTCTTTCTTCATCCAGCCTTGATGGCCCTTTCTATCGGCAATTTTATCATACGGCATGTTCCCATGCCATATCTGCATGAGATAGGTTAACAATTTGAATGAATATAAACAACTAACTAAACAGAAAGTATACAGAATGTAAGTATGTTTTTGCAAATCCTGCAGAGTAGAATTACTGCATGAGTTATTTAAATAGTTGAAGCTTCTTATAACTGGTCAACTGGCAACCTACAAATTTAATGATGAAACAAATGAAGTTTGCATTGGAAAGAAGTCAAAGAACTTACCTGCAAACATCAATGACAATACAATCATCAAATTGTACAATGGCACATTTTGCAAAGTTACAGGTAGAGGTAAACAAAGATTTTTCTTTTTCTTTTTTTAGAATTTTTTTTTCTGAATTGAACCTCTATGTTTTTTGAAGAGATGAACACTAGACATAAACTTGTTTAGGGGATGAACAAGATGGTGTGCCTGATCATGTATATGTTCATGAGGTATAAAGAAGTAGCATTTTGTATAGCAATGTAACAGGGCAAGAGGTATATCTGAGACAAGTGGGATCTACTTAAGTGCATCAGCTAGAGTCATGCAGGCGATGGAGGTTGAAATCAATCTACACGAAAGAGAAGGCATAAAGATCTAGAAGATAGTTACAGTGTTAATAAAATCAACTTAATTTTCTTACCATGTTCCTAACTCTAGCCAATTTGGGAATTCTTGATACAATGTGCCTATATTACATGGGCACCAGGATAGATCTAGATGAGATTGCACACAAGACATTGCTGTTCATAGAATTTTAACCAGCAATAATCAATTAATTTGGAATCCTTGAACTAGTTCCCTCTAAGGTAACCAAGGCCCAGGTATACTCAAATCACATACATCCTGTTATTCTTCTAGATTGTTCATTTTGTATCCTTCATGCGATCTTACTTCTTAGCATCTAATAAGATGGAAGGAATTCCCTTCCACAAGAGCTCTGAACTATTAGACCTTCTAGTGACTCTAATCCGGAAACTTGACATTATGTACAAAATCTTTGTATAGACCTTCTTAAGCAAATTCATCCAGTAAACAGATAAATATCAGGAAATTCTGAACCACCATACATCCCAAGTAGCCAGATGCCGCTGAAATATGATTCACCCAACACATTGACCAATTAACTGCTTCAACCACAACAAGCTCACTTAACTTAAAATCCAAATCACTCTTGATGTAGCAAGCATTGCGGATGAGGTCCTGGTGAGGTTGAGCTTGAACCACCATAAACCCTAAAGTGGGGGCTCGGAAAGGGATTTTGACTTGCTCACGAAGAACAGGTCATACCTCTCAACCTTAGGTTAGAATCAGACATATATGTATAAAACGTCTCTGCTAGTGGCACAAGACACACCACTTCACCTATCGCCGGGCAATGTTTCCCTGTATGAATTTATCTCCCCACTCAGCTGGCTATTTCCGTCTCTGATCCTTGCATGACATCTCATCGACCTCGTCTTCGGAGCACCGCTCAATCTTCAGGATCTGATTGCCACTACTGCTGATGCACCAAGGAGGGAGACGAATTTGTCTCGATTCATTTTTTGAGTTCATGGCCGTTTAATCACCCCAAAGTTTAAGGGGATTTTGTGAGATTTACCCTTATGATTAATCACAAACCTTGAAACTTCTGTTAGCACAATAAATATACCAAAGACATTCTCATCACTAACCAAAAAAATACTCACTTCTCTTCAACAATCTAATGACTCTAACCCGCAAACTAAATCTATACATCGAATCTTGGCCTCCGTGCTTCGGTCGGACAATGCCTCTTCCTGTAGAAGTTTGTCTCCCTACTCAGCTGGCTATTCGTCTGGGATCCTCACAGGGCATCTCATCAACCTTGTCACTGGAATACAGCTGATCTCCAGGCTCCGATTGCCACTGCCGCATGTCCGTCAACAAGGGAGAATTACTTGTCTCGGTTAACTTTTAAAGTTTATGGACATTTTTTGTTTAATCACCACAAAGTTGAGGGGGATTTTGTGAAATTTACCCAATGATTAATCACTCACTTTGAGCAAGTTAACTCCTATGTCAGAACTAGAACTTTCATTAGCAGAATAAATACACGTCAAATCCTAGATCTTTTCAGTCAAATGAACACGGTCCAACTAAAACCCATTACTTACTTTGTGAAGGCTCTCCGGCCAAGAGATCGGGATACGATACCCCTCCGGCGGCGGCACAAGGCACAGCTCCGCCTCTCCTATCGCCGGACAATGCCGCTCCCTGTAGAAGTTCATCTCCCTGCTCAGCTGACTGTTCCTCCTCGGATCCTCGCACGGCATGTCGTCGACCTTGTCGCTGGAGCACGCCTCGATCTCCGGGATCTGATCGTCGCCGTCGCCGTCGACGAGGGAGATGACCTTAGAACGATCGACGGAGGGGCGGCGGTGGCGGGAGAGGGAGAGGGTGCGGTGGCCGGAGGAGGCGAGGGGGTCGCCGAGGCGGGTGAAGAGGAGGAGGAGGAAGAGGAGGAGGAAGAAGCAGAAGGAGGAGGAGATGATGTCGAGTGGGGACCACCTCCACCGGGGGAGGGGGAGGCGAGGTCGAGGAGCCATGGCCGAGCGATTATTTATTTATTTATTTTGTTTGTTTTTTTGATTTACAGAGAGATGGTGGATCGGATCAGGGATCCGTTTGAAGTTGAACTACGTCGTGGACAGTAAAAGCGTTCTTGATGTGAAGCGGGTAGTCATGACAATTTCTGCCGCTTGGGCTTTAGCGCAAAACCATTAAAAGGGTAAAATGGTAACACCGAATGCTCTCTTTATTACAGAAAACTCCAATGTGGGCATTTTCATTCATTTATTGAATCTTCAAAAATATAACATCAGCAATATTGTTCGGAGGTGCATCTCATCAGTAACAAGATTCTTCCACAAATATGGCAGCCCTAGCCAGTCTATGAGTGACATTGTTACAACTTCTGAAAATACGTGAAAATGAAATTGTCGAAAGGAAACTGATCAACACCAAACAATCCTCAATAAGAAGTCCAAACTCCGATCGGTCTGAAGAATGTTGTTGAAGGCTTCTTACCACCTTTATGCAATCTGATTCCACTTCGAGGTTTCTAGTGCCTTGTTGCTTTGCCCATGTCCTCCTCCTCCTCCTCTCCCAAGACATAAAAAATGCATCCCAACCATTCCTGAAAAGTGTTGCCTGGGATAGCCTCCATTCTAATGCTCAAAAGAGAACCCCCAACAAACTATTTTTGCAAAATGACAATCATGGATGTAAAACTTGAGAGAACCATTTTCCCTTAATTGATGATTCAATACAAAATATTACAGGCAATATATATAGATAGCTATCCTCTAAATAAGGTAACCAACTAACTGATTCTATAATTATCTCCCATATAAATAAGTTAACTAATTAACTAATTGCGTAATTATCTCCTACCTAATATACAGCAAAGATTACATCATCAACAAAAGAGAACCCCCAACAAACTATTTTTGCAAAATGACAATCATGGAAAAGGTGAATGGCAGTCTCCTCCTCCTCTGCACAAAAAACACCCACCATTGTTGGGAGTCGACAATGCTTCTTCGCTAGAGTAGCTCTCACAGGCAAGAAATCTCTAGTTGCACGCCCCACACATACCTTTGCTTTCTCGGGAATTATTCGACACCATATCTAATAGGCAAACTCAACACTAGACTGGCCTCGTCATTTGTCAATAGTCCACGGATCAGATCTTCATTCCATTTGCTCATGTCTGCATCCATAAGATCACGCATCCTCCAATCCTCTGCATTCAGCGGCGCGGGGAAAGAACCCGGGTACTTAACTGCCGAGGAAGCCAGCAATCACCCCAAACCTTCACCAGTGTACCATCACCTATCCACCATCGAACATCTTTCATAAGTAGCTCTCGAGATTCCCATATGCACTTCGATATGCTATTAGTCCTCAAATTTTCATATTTTGAAATTGGTTCTCTAAATCTTCATATTATGAAATTAGTTCCCAAAATATGTTAAGTATTTAGAAATTATCTGGTGCTTCTATTTTCAAAGTACTTAAAAAGATTTTGGGGCTAATTTCAAAGTATAAAGATTTAAGGGAGTAAGTTTAAAACACTTGAAATTTGGGGGACATATTGAAATATATGAAGATTTAGGGGACTAATTCAAAATATGAAAGATGCGGGGGAGTAATACGAAAACAGCCACATCGTCCATGCATACTACAAATCTAAAAGAACAAAATTGTTAAAGAAAATTATGGATCAATTCCACACTTTAAATTATTTAATGCAAAGGCTTATTTTTACTTTGGTATCCTAAAGTTTACCTATTTTGTTTCGTAACTTTGATATTTGACAAGATTTTTTAAACCTCTGCCATCTTAAAGTTTCGTTTGCTTCTACTTTGCTGCCCTCCATTAGTTTCTCATTAACTTTTTTCGTTTGCTTTTACTTTGCTGCCCTCCATTAGTTTCTCATTAACTTTTGTATTAAGTAATACAGAAATTCTATATTTAATCTACAGTGCTTCCTCACCAGAATTAACCAGAAGCTATTTATCCCTCACCAGTGCTAATCCTGAATGCGGTGGAGACGATTCTACACCAAGAGCTCCTAAAGGGCCAAGATCCGATGTGTGGAATTTATTCGAAAAGATAGACATGATCAAGGATGAACACAGTAGAATCATCTCCCAGAAGGCTAAATGTGTGTTGTGCGGTAAGATTTTCCAGGCTCGTCATAAGAGCGGCACCAACCACTTCGAATGCTATTTAGATAAACACAACAAAGGCCAGACGCCTTAAGGTGATATCCGATAAACTATGATCTCCCAATCCTCATCTTCTGGTAGTCTCGGGAATTAGAATTATGACGCTGCCCGAGCCAAAAAATGCGTCATCAGGTTTATCATTCTTAAAAATCTTCCTTTTAAATTAGTAGAAGATGATGAATTCGAAAATTTATTTAGAGATGGTTTTTATCCTGCATTTAAAAACTTTTCTCGTCAAATTTGCCAATGTGATATTTTAAAATATTATCAGGAGGAACAAGAAAAATTAATTTCTTATTTTCAAAGTTTAAACTGTAAGTTTTCTTTAACTTCTGATATTTGGACATCTAGAGCACAAACTGGT
>JBAKGM010000001.1:19769020-19782881 GCA_037177215.1 Asparagus racemosus
TATTTTGGAATCAGTTGCAAATGATAGTGATATAAGTGAGTAGGTGCCAACCTAGTTGTGATGTACTCATCTATTGTGATGCGACGAATTCCGAAATAAATTTATACTTGTAAAGGATTTACTGCTTATTAATAAAGACATTGTTTTTAACATCTTTTGTTAATTTTTTGTATTTGTAATTTATGTTATTTCAATTTTCAAGTGATTAATAATATTATTGTTTTTTATTAAAATTTTGTGTAGTTTTTTGAATGTAAAATTTCAAATTTAAAAATAGTTAACAAAATTTTAAAAAAAATTTAAAACTTTAAAAACCAGGCCGGCCTAGTGTTCGGCCCGCTCGGGCCTAGCCCGGGCCCGGACGGGACCCGGGGGCACCCGGGTCCGGGTTCGGGCTCCGGTTTTGCCCAGCCTGGACCCGGTTTTCCGGGCCGAGCCAGCCCGGATGGACACTCCTAATCGTCCTCATGCATACATTGTGAGATTCCTCTCATGAATAAAAAGTGCTACTATTTTATCACATCCTACACATGAATGATATTAAGGTTGTGATTATTTATTATTAGTTGGTTGAAATGGTTGTTATGACATTGATTATATGATATTGTGCCATGATGATGGTCTTTTTTTAATGTATGTAACCGAAGTTTGTACTAGTAATCTATTGGTGAGGTAAGACATGCATCTAACATTACGACTATAGATTTCATGGTGAGGCATATTATGATGACATTGACCAACACTAAGCATAATAGAACCTTTTTTTAATAGTATTTGGAGTTCATATTATGTCCTCAAAGTTCATATGTGAACATTTTGCAAATTACTACCTCAAAAATTTAAATATTTTTGCAAATTAGTCCCTCTCATCTTTAATTGTTTTGAAATTTCTCCCTCAAATATTCATATTTTGAAATTAATCCCTCAAATCTTTAAATATTTTACAAATTACTACCCTCAAATCTTTAAATATTTTACAAATTACTACCTCAATCTCTAAATATTTTTGCAAATTAGTCCCTCAAATCTTTAAAAAATTTTTGTGTGATGGTAAGTGTGTTGACCCCTCAATTTTCGTTGCTAACAATTTTATTCTACATGGGTGGTAATCACACCATGGTGATCACAACCATAGTTTCTTTTTTTTTTTCGTTAGAACCAAACACTAGAAAATGCGGGAATCTATTCACACATAGTTTCTTTTTTTTTTCGTTAGAGCCAAACTAAGGAATGTGGTGGAAATTGCTTTTACCCCATGTTTTTTTGGCAAAACACAACAAAAGAAACACTTTTTATGAAAGTGAAGGAAACGCAAAAAAGTAAAGGAATAATATATTTGGAAAATGAAGGAAAGCAACTAAGGGGCTGTTTGGTTGGTAAAAAAAAGGAAATCTATTTATAGGAAACCTGTTTCCTACAGGAAGCTCTTTTTTTGTTTGGTTCACTCCCTAAAAGTAAGAAAAGAGATGAAATGAGATGAGTTGTCACAATATTATTGGATGATGTGACTCAATTTTAAATAAAACTCATTTCATGACTTTTTTTGAGGAAACAACTTTTAATGATTTTCTTATCCCATTTCCTTTCCTTTGATTTTAGGAAATCAACCAAACGGGCCCTTAGTATGCACATATATTTTGATGGAATCAAGAAGTCATCCGACGGTTGATAACGGTTTCTTCGCTTACGTAGGTCCCACCAGACCGCTCACCTTGGGAGCGCAAGCCTGGAAGCTGATTCCAGTTTATTAGAACCTCGTACAGAAATCCTCTCTCATTCACTATTCGCAAATTTTCTCTCATAAAAGGGAAGAAAGAAAGAAGAAACCGTAGCAATCTTGAAATGGCGTCGCCATCGAGGGAGGCGATCAACACATTCATCAGCATCACCGGCGCCTGGGAGGCCGTCGCCGTCCAGAAACTCCAGGTGAGCATTCTTGATTCGATTCGTTTCATCAGTTGTAACTAGGGTTTACATTGCCTTGCATTGGTTTGAGGATGTCGAATTATTTCTTGAAGGGTTTGGAATTAACGTTTTCGATGCGTCAGGTCAAAGAATTGTGATTGTTGACGAAATTCAGCCTCTGATCTTTGATAGAACTGAAACTTTTAGCAGCTGCATGCGTTTTAAGATGTTTGCTTCATAACATCGAAGTTATTGAATGCTGTTTGCATGCTATAATTCACTTTAATATCTAGAATTGTCATAAGTTGGATGAATTCATTAGGGCTTATGCAGCCTTGTGTTGAATTGCTGTGCATAGATTTCTTAAGGATTCAAGATTTGACTTTAGAGGAACAGTTTGATGGGTTATGTCGCTAGTATATGTCAGACATTGTGTTTTCAAGGAATTTATGCTTTGTATGACTGAGAATTTGAGTGGTGACTTGCATTTTCTGATGTTTTACATCATGGCATTTAAGTAGTTGAATTTAATTACACACTATAATTCACTTTAAGTTCAAGAACATAATTGACACAGTTAGATGGGGATTAGGATTTATATTTCCTTACCTGCGTTAGAGATTACTGTGCATTGGTTTGGCGGAATTGAGGATTTTGAGTTATTTCTTACGAGTTTTGGAATTGAGTTTGGAGGAACAGTCCAATGAGTTAAGTCCTAGTAGAGGTCAGGGATGGTGATTGCTGATGAAAATTCAGGCTTTGATCTTTGATAGGCATGAAGCTTTTGATTAAGTCCCAGTAGAGGTCAGGGATGGTGATTGCTGATGAAATTTCAGGCTTTCATCTTTGATAGGCATGAAACTTTTGATTGGTGGCATTTTGTTTCTGCTGTTGTGCATCAGGACATCAAAGTAGTTGACTGTAATTGCCATATTCCACTTTAATACCACGATTTGATGACTGCTTTAATATTGAAATTGTTCATTCGACTAACTTGGTAATTGTTCTGCAAAATTGTTAGTAATTCATCATTTATGAATCGGTAAGTGGTGAATCTAAAGCAATTGTGGCATTTAGGACCACAATACAAGATTAGCATATCATGACTAGGGATATATTGTCTTATATTAAAAGATTACTTTGTGCCTGCCTGATAAGAAAACTTGTCAAGGCATAATGTGTATTGATCTCCATTAGATGTGGGAGGCTCAAGTAGAATCATGGAAATAAAAAGGGACAAAAAGGATGGAAGCAGCAAGAGCAAGAAATGGTTATATTCAAGTGGGGTAGTACTCTAGTCTCTTGCTTGCTAAACCAGCTAATATTCAGATCTTGGAGGTGGTAATTGGACTGTTCATTGTGGACTGTGCTCTGATGGGAGCAACATATGCTACTCTGAGACTAATTCTAACAAAGTAACAATGAAACCTGGTGTAATATTTCTAGTTTTGTTTTCTTTTTTCCCTGCATATAAACGACTTAGGGTATACAATGGGTATGGCTCCTCACTTGAAGCAAGTGGAATCATACATCTGATTACTTCAATTTTGTTGCTTTATGTCAATGATGCGAGTAAGGAAGTAGGAAGCTAATTATGACATTGTTGAACATGATGAGTAAAATATGACGAGAAGCATGTTTTTGTATTTGAATATAACCTTCATTTTAGGGTTTCCTTTTTCTTTTGTGTCGCCGCCTTTCCATCTTAACATAAGAAGTGGAGACTATCATGATCTTTTGACAAGGTAGGATTTTTAGAAGTTACAGCACTTGCATCATACGTCCTGGTTCCATTTCTATCATGATATTTAAGTTGTGAGGATTTTTTAGGCGACCACTTATGATTCAGAATAAAATCATTTTGCTTCTGAGATAGAGAATATAGATTGGATTTCCTCTTTAGGCTGTC
Source organism: Asparagus racemosus (assembly GCA_037177215.1). Taxonomy (NCBI): domain Eukaryota; kingdom Viridiplantae; phylum Streptophyta; class Magnoliopsida; order Asparagales; family Asparagaceae; genus Asparagus; species Asparagus racemosus. The sequence goes on from JBAKGM010000001.1 coordinate 19,772,835, forward strand.
AGTGTCATCATTTGTTATTAGGCTTAGACTTAGTTAATAGTTTAAAACTTAAAATTTTGTGGATTTGTTTTATTTTTTACTTTTGTTTTATTATTTGAGATTTTATACTTATCTTTTAAGTAATATGAGAATATGTTAGAGATTTAGATCTGTTAGTACTTATCAGTCAGTAGAGATTAGTCAGACTTTATCTAATGGTTAGGTGGTTGAGATTTAAGTCTTAATATTTTTCTGTAATTAGGATAGGAATTGGTGTAATTAGAATCATAAATCTATTTTAATTGATGAATTATGTGAATGAGGATGTGATTCCGTCAGGTTTTTTAGTGTGATTCCCTTCTATTCTTCTTGAGGGTATGATTCTCTTTGTTATCTATATGAGGGTGTGATTTTCCTTACATTTATATCTGAGAGCGTGATCCCTTTCTTTTCTATATATGATGTGATTCCCTATCTTATCTATATATGGTGTGATTCTTTTTTGTTTCTTCTCGAGGTTGTGATTCCCTATTGTATGTCTGTGTGTTACCCCCTTATGTTTCTGCTTGAATTTGATTCCTTATCTTATCGCTGTGAGGGGTTTGATTCCTTTCTGTTGTTTCTTGGAGTGTGATTCTCTATCTTATCTCTGTGACAGTGTGATTTACTATCTTTTTTTTTCTTTATCTTTTATAATATTCCAAATTTCTCTACTGCCCAAACTAGTCTTCACTATTAACCTGTACATGAAGAGTATATCTATACATGTATTTTCCTTATTCAATTTTTAGATTGAGTTTTTGACATAATCTTGTTTGCACTGTCGTTAAACAATGTACACATTCCTACGTAACCTTTTTCTAAATGAGCTGATTGGTACTCAGGAACATAATAGGGATCTGAATGCAGCTGTCAACGCATACTTCAATGGGGGAGACAAGAATAAGTACGTAAATTAAAGTTTTTGGTCCCATTTTGATTTATGGTTCTTGCAACGTTGAGATACATGAGCTCTTTACTTTGGTATTCCTAAATAGTAGTTAAATATTACATTATCTAATTGTCTTCATGTGAAGTTCACCCACTGGCTCTGTTGCTACCCGAGAAAATGATTTTATGGCTACAGATGATCTGATAGATTTTGGTTCCCCTGTTCCTCCACGCTCCTTACTGTTGTCTGCTCAATATTTTAATCCATTTTCAATCTTAACCGCATCTTTTGGTCAAAGATTTTTTGATGAAAGTACTACTGAGCTTTTCAACTTCTCGCCACAGTTGTCAAATCCTAGGGAGATAAGGAGATTCCAAGAGAACTCAAGGCTGAGAATAGTCAACATGGTTCTTTTGGCCATGGGCCTTACAATGAAGAAGTTACTGGAAATGTTCCTGCTCATGGTCCAGAAGTTCGTGGAAATGTTATCATTTATGACAAAAATGAGGACTTTCCACGTGCTTCTGCTGATCATGGAGCTAATGAATCTGGCAATGTTTCATTGGGTAGAAATCTTGCACCAAATTTTACTCTAGTACCTGGTGTATCTGGTGACAAAAATGACATAGAAGACGAAATGATCCAAGCTGCTATTAAAGCTTCCAAGCGAGATGGGGAGGCATCTGTTAATTAACAGTTTGATGTTCCCAATGTAGTCTGTCTACTCTGAACTTTGAACTTAATTATGTATCTGTTTGCCTCTACCTAATTAGTTTTCTTGTACTCATGCTTACATTTTAATGATATGTTTCATGCAGGGTTCAAGTGGTCGCCGACATGACAAATTATCTCCTACTCTGGAGGATGCTAATCTTGCACATGCTGTTTCTTTGTCTCTAAAGGTTCCTAATTTACTAGTGTGTTGTCTTTGTTTTGTGCCTCTTCCCTTTTCGCCTTAACATGCATGTCCTGAGTTCTGCTGATTCCTCTGCCAGACTGCAGAACAAGAAAATGTAGTCCATGAACTTGGTCTGCAGGTCGAAGAGCATTCTGCTGACCCATCGGGCATAAAACTGAAAGATATGGAAAGAGTGCCTACCAGAAGTGGAAGGTGAATACTTTTTTCTTTGCAAATATTTATAATTCTGGATATGCATTTTCATGCATATGGGGGTATAAAACTTGTTGCATATTATTATTTGAAACAAACATATTGCCAGTGCTTTCATAGTCTGTTCGTTGACAATGAAATGCCCATGTTACAACTTCTATTGCTGTCAAGACATTTTCATGCATATGGCGGTTCAAAGTTGATACACATTATTATTTGCCAATGCTTTCATGGTTTGTGATGCATGCCCGTTGACAATGAATTGTCTATATTACAACTTCTGTTGCTGTCAACAAATCTGCTTTAGCCATTTTTATGATTGTTCCATGTGCGTACAAGTAAATTTTAATATTTCCTTTGTATTTCGAGTATCTTATTTGCTTTAGAATGTGCTAGAAATCTTTATTTGCACAAAGAATCTTGGATTTATTACTAATTTTAGACTTCTGATTGCTGTTATCCAACTTATCCTAGAAGCTGGAAAGTGCCCCTGGCAACTTAATGTGGTGAATATGTTTCTTTTTCCCTTTTATTCTTCTTTGTCTTTTCTTCCATTTCCATAAAGATGTTAGCAGCTGGTATGCTGATCAGGTTGTGCAACGCTCAAAGAGGAAACTATTTTTACCTTAACCACAAGAACAGCTAAGTTCGTGTCATGTTTTTTATGGCGGACAAATTGTAGAAAACCCTATGAATGCTGATCAGGTTGTGCAATGCTTCTTTTTTGAGTGTTGTTACATTGATCTTGTAGAAAACACTTTTTTTTGGAGTGGTCTATAATTTATTTTTTCAGTAATTAAAGATCTTTTTTCATGACCTTTTGGGTTCTAAGAGAGATTGGTCTGCCGTATGTTGCTTGTTTTACATTGTCAATGGAGTCGGATATGAAGGCCACAATTGGATTCTAACTCTATGAATGGTTTCGTTAGCATGAGTCTTCACTAGCTGGGAGTTCACTTTCATTTACCTCCTGAAAATATGGATTAATTGTCTGTGGCTTATCTTCTTTGACATGTAATAATGTTTGTTGCAAGTATCCTTGTGCAGGCTGATAATGTTCATCCTATTAAGTGCATCAATTAAGCCTGTGAGAGGATGATTTTTGGGGTGGCGCTGTTGATTTTCATGGTATTTACTTGGTTTTTGTATTAAATGTGTCTTGAGAAGCTTGCTTCTTTTGTTCAGATTTTTCTGTGTATACAAAATGTAGGATAATATTAGTATTGATAATTTGTTTCTGTTGTAGAAGGCAAGGATTAGTCAAATTTCACACTCAGACTTCAGGTAAATCGATTCTACAAGGAGGCAACACATCTATTCCAGAAGAACTTGAAGATGTAGATGAACAGGCATTAGTTAGGTATCATTCTGGGCAATTAGCTTCTGAAAACATAGAATCTGCAAATGTGGCTCATGGTACTCCAAGTCCTCATGACAATGATCATGGTAGTCATCAACCTAGCAGGCCTGCCTCTCAGTCTGATGAGGCACTTATTACTGTGAACTCAACTCATTTTCTGTACGTGACTCGTTACTGCATTCTATTTCTGTACTATATGGTGTTCATCTACTTTCTGTTTGATATCATGTACTAAGTGGGGTGGTGTTATTTGACTTTGGATATGAATCCAAAACCCACCAACCCTCTTACTATTATACCTACCCCCAACACTATTTCACCAACTCTAACACTATTTCACCAATCCCCTTTTGAAGGCTATAAATAGAAGAGAAGTGGTGAAGGGTTAGAAGCATTTAAAATAGAGAGAAGAGAAAGAGAGAGTTAAAAAGAAAATAAAAAGAGAGTTTTCTTTGAGTATTCTTTTCTTTGTGCGAGTTTGAGGAGATATTAGAGTTGTCTCTTTTTTTTGTAATATTCTCTTTTGTGATTAGTGAATTTCTATGCTGTTTTCGCCCGTGAACGTAGATCATACTGACCGAATCATATTAAATCCTTGCGTACTGTTCTCTGTCTCTACTGTGGTTACATTATACCGGTATTATTATCCACTTCTGTATAGATATTTCTGTGTCTGTGTAGCCCCCCGTTGTAACAAATTGGTATCAGACGCTGACTTAGGATGCATGTATCTGCTTATCGTATGCTTTGTGGCTGTCACTAAAAGTGGATCCTCCATATCAGAAAATAAGTTAGATTATCATTTACTCTTTAAAGGCATTGAGCACTATTCACGAGTACGGTACTATTCAAAAATATTGTTACTATTCACAAGTACGATTACTATTCTAAGTGAGCTTCAAGATATCTTGTGCAAAATACAAAGTGGAGAAATTTGATGCGAGAAACAGCTTCAAGTGGAGAGTCAAAATGAGGGCTCTCCTAGTACAATAAGGATTATTCAAAGTCCTGTCTGGGAAGGATAAATTGCCAGAATCCATGCTCAATGTTGAAAAAGAAGAATTAGAGATGAAGGTGCATAGTACCATATAGCTTTGTTTGGCCGATGAGATCCTACGGGAGGTTGCTAATGAAAATACCTCTGCCGACATGTGGCTCAAATTGGAGAGTTTGTATATGACGAAGTCTTTAACAAACAAGCTGTACTTGAAGCAATGCCTCTTCACCCTTCGCATGAAGGAAGGTATGTGAATTAAAGACCATTTAGATGAACTTAACACTATTCTTGTAGATTTAAAGAATATTAATGTTAAAATTGACAAAGAGATCAAGCCCTTATTTTGTTATGTTCATTACCTCCTTCCTATGAGAATTTTGTCAATAGTACGCTTTATGGTAGAGATACACTTTCTTTAAAGGATGTCAAATCATTCTTACATTTAAAAGAATTAAGGCAGAAGTGTCTATCGTAGGAGGAGAGGATCAAGCTGAGGGTTTGTTTATCTGTGGTCGTCCTGAAAAGGGTGTTGATGGTAGAGGTAAATTTAGAAACATGTCTAGATCAAAATCAAGGCTAAAAAAATATTGAATGTTAGTACTGTCACAAAATTGGGCATATAAAACCTACTTGTCAAGCGCTCAAAGCAAAGGATAATTCACAGTCGAGATCTTAGGAGATGAAACCTTCAGTTGCCACTGTAACTGAAGAGTCTTCTAGTTCACATGAAGTTCTTTCAGTTAGTGTTAATACTCATTCACAAAATGAGTAAGTTCTTAATTCGGGTTGTTCCTATCATATGTGTCCGCATAGGGATTGGTTTGTCATATATCAGTCTATTGATGGTGAGAATATCTTGTTGGGAAATAACATGCCTTGCAAGACTGTTGGTATTGGATCAATTGAAATTAAAATACATGATGGTATTGTTAGAACATTGAGTAATGTCCGACATATAACAGAGTTAAAGAAGAACCTCATTTCTTTAGACACCATTGACTCCAATGATTTTATGTTTTCGACTGAAGATGAATTTTTGAGAGTTAGTAAAGGCTCTCTTATTGTGATGAAAGGAAAGAAGGTAAATACCCTCTATATTCTTGAAGACAGTATAGTGACAGGTGCTGTACCAGTGTCATCCTCAGATGATTCAGATTCTAACACTACACATTTGTGTCATATGCGATTAGGGCATATGAGTGAGAGAGGACTAGATGTATTGAGCAAACAAGGTCTACTTTGTGGTCAGAAAACTAGCAAGCTAGACTTTTGTGAGCATTGTGTTTTTGGCAAACACAATAGAGTCTCCTTTAGTACTGGTGTCCACAGAACTAATGATACTTTAGATTATATTCATTCAGTTGTTTGGGGTCCCTCTTAGGTTCCATCGAAAGGTGGAGCTCGTTTTCTGCTAACATTGATTATGATTATTTTAGAAAAATTTGAGTATATCTTTTGAAGCATAAGAGTGATATGTTTGCAACCTTTAAGAAGTAGAAGGTTATGATTGAATATCAAACAGGAAAAAAGTGAAGCGCCTCAGAACCAACAATGAAATGAAGTTTTGTTTCATAGAGTTTGACCAGTTCTGCAAGAATGAAGGATCGTGCGTCATCATACAGTTCGGTATACGCCACAACAAAATGGAGTTGCAGAAAGGATGAACAGAACACTTTTGAAAAGAGGTCGGTGCATGCTCTCTAATATTGGTTTGTTAAAGATTTTTGGGCCGAGGCAATCAATACAGCTTGCTATTTGATAAACAGATCTCCTTCTATAGTAATTAATTTTAAGACTCCAGAAGAGGTATGGTCTGGCGTCCCTACTAATTACTCTCATTTGAGAGTATTTGATTGCTCTGCTTATTTTCATGTTAATGATAGTAAGCTTGAACTCAGAGCAAAGAAAGTTATCTTTCTAGAATATGCTATTGGGGTGAAGAGATATAAATTATGGTGTTCTGATCCCAAATCACCTAAGTTTATTATTAGCAGAGTTATTACTTTTGATGAGAAAGTCAAGCTTTGCTTGAGAAAGGAGTTTGTTTTTAATAGCACAGGTACTGATAAAAAGTCTAGCAAGCAAGAGGAGCTAGAGAACTCCACTTTAAAGAGAGTGCTTGAGGGCTCTCATGTTGAACCAGTTAATAATGTGGAAGGTTCAACTCTAGATGTTGATACACCGCAAGAACAACAATACAATATTACCACCGGGAGAGCAAAAAGGCAGATTCGACCTCCCCAACGTTATGCTGACATGCTTGGTTACGCTTTAAGTATAGCAGAATCGATTAAGATTCCAGAGCCTTCTACCTACAAAGAAGCTATTAATGGTAGAGAGGTTGCAGATTGGACTGTTGCAATGACTGAAGAGATGAAGTCTCTTCACAAAAACCAGATATAGGAGTTAGTGAAGCCACCAAGGGGATAGAAAATTGTTGGCTGTAAATGGGTCTTCAAGGAGAAAAAAGAAATTTCGGATATAGATTCTGTAAGATACAAGACACGTTTGGTAGCTAAAGGCTACGGTCAGACTGAAGGTGTAGACTTTAATGAAGTATTCTCTCCAGTTGTAAAACATACCTCAATCCGTGTGTTGCTTGTCATGATTACTCATTTTAATTTGGAGCTTGAGTAACTTGATGTGAAAATAGCTTTTCCATATGGCTAGCTTGAAGAGCAGATCTTTATGCATCAGCCAGAGGGGTTTGTTATTGAAGGTAAAGAAGATCATGTGTGTAGGTTAAAATTTTTTTTATGGGTTGAAATAGTCTCTGAGACAGTGATATTTGAGATTTGATACTTTTATATTTGAGCATGGCTACTCTAGGAGTAAATATGATAGTTGTGTTTATCATAAAAAACTCAATGATGATTTTTTTATATATTTACTTTTGTATGTTGATGACATATTAATTGCAGCTAAAGATATGTCAGAAATCATTGAATTGAAATCTCAACTCAAACATGAGTTTGCGATGAAAGACTTGGGAGTAGCGAAGAAGATGTTAAGAATAAAAGTCTACAGGAACAGACGATAATGAAGTTTATTTCTATCTCAGGAGAAATACATCAAGAAGGTGTTGGAGAGATTTGGCATGCTTGATGCCAAGCCTGTGAAGACTCCGCTTGCTACTTATTTTTGTTTTTCAGCAGATCTGTCACCTCAGACTGAAGAGGAGGAGCAGTACATGTGTTGTGTTCCTTATGCCAACATAGTTAGAAGTATTATGTGTGCTATGGTCTGCACTTGTCCAGATATTTCACATACAGTCAGTGTTGTGAGTCGGTATATAGATAAACCTGAAAAAATCCATTGGCAAGCTGTGAAATGGGTGTTTGAGAGGATCTGCTAATATTAGTTTATATTTTGGCAGGATCACAAATTCATATTGCAGAATACTTGGCTATTCAGATTCAAATTATGCGGGCGATTTAGATAAGAGGCGATCCCTGACAGGTTATGTATTCAATCTTTTAGATAGTGCCATTAGTTTGAAGGTGACTCTACAGTCGACAGTTGCTTTGTCTAGAGGCAGAGTATATAGCAGTGATAGAAACAGTGAAAGAAGCTATTTGGTTAAGAGGTTTGTTTGAAAATCTCAGTTTACACCAAGATGTTACTACGGTATATTGTGACAGTCAGATTGCTATACATTTGACGAAGTATCAGATGTATCATGAAAGAACCAAATATATAGATGTCGGGTATCATTTTATCAGAGAAATTAAAGTCATTAAGATTGAGAAAATTGATATTGCAGATAATCCATAAAATATGATGACAATGTCCGTACCTTCGTACAAGTTTGAGCATTATCTCGAATTGGTTAGAATTCAACAAAGCGAAGGTTAAGCTCGTAAGGGGCTTCTAGCGAGACAGCAAGAGTGAAGAGAAGATATTTATATTCAAAGTCAAGGTGGAGATTTGTTATTTGACTTTGGATATGAATCTAAAACCTACCAATCCTCTTACTATTACACCCACTCCCAACATTATTTCACCAATCCTAACACTATTTCCCCAACCCAATTACTATTTCACCAACCCCTTTTGAATGTTATAAATAGAAGGGAAGTGGTGAAGGGTTAGAAGCATTCGGAACAGAGAGAAGAGAAAAAGAGTTGAAGAGAAATGAAAAAGAGAGTTTTCTTTGAGTATTCTCTTCTTTGTGTGAGTTTGAGGAGATATTGAATTTCTCTGTTGTTCTCGCCTGTGGACGTAGGTCATACTGACCGAACCATGTTAAATACTCGTGTGTTGTTCTCTGTCTCAACTTTGGTTACATAGTACCGGTGTTATTATCCACTTTTGTACAGACATCTCTGTGTCTGCGTAGCCCCCCGCTTCAACAAGTGGCATATCTTCTAAAGAGCATGATGAAGCAGTTATGCTTGAAGCTGCCATGTTTGGTGGGATCCCTGAAGGAAGTGCGTATAATTCCGCATGCCCACGTCCTCGTGTCCTCCATTCTGATAGAAACACAGACTTCTACCCTCGGGTACATCAGCCTCCATCACCCTCCCTAACTGCTTAGCAATTGTTGCGTCAGCGACAGGTTTGATATTCTTCCCAGCTATTAACTCAGTGGTCATTGTGGTCAATGAAAAAAATAATGCAAGATTCAAGAATGTAGGAAAATGAGTATCTGGATGCATTGCAATCTGATAGAGAAAAAGAGTTGAAGGCTCTAGAGGAGGCTGAACGTCGTTGCTCTGAAGAAGATGTTGCCAGACAAGTGAAAGAGGTACAAAAGAAGACTCAAAATTGCAAGGATTATTCATAATTTTATTTCATGAGGTTCTATAGTTCTATTAGTTCCAGTCAGAAATTTCATTTCCATTTTTTTTAATTTCTTCTCCGTTCTGAAAATAGATATTTTAGTTGACATGTTTGAAGATGTATTGATCTTGACCATATCAGATCAATAATGGTTTTGTTTTGGATATTTTAAATTCCGTGCGCATTGATGAATTCCTTGAATAAGATTGGAACAATAGTTTCTTTTCCCAGTTCTTTTCTAATTTCTCCTAACTTCTTATGTTTTGGATATTCAACTCGAGGTTCATTCTTCATGAAGGATGTCGTTTCTTAACTATAAAGTTGATGCTTGATGTTTTTTGTCTCTCTGTTTTTTTATTTCTTTCATTTTACTCTTCTGAATACAAACTGAGCTGAGACACCCCTTTCTTTGATATAGGAGAGAGACTGTCCATCTTTTTTGTATGGGTAGGATGGTAGCATGACAATAGATGACATGTCTCATGCCATATAATTCTTGTATTTCATGGTACATGGATCTTTTAACCATAAAGTTTTTTCAACAACAGGAATTTGAGAGAATACTTGCTGCAAAACAAGCATCACTTCCCCAGAAGCCTTCGTCAGTTGATGAAAATATTGTGACCATTTTTATCCGCATGCCCGATGGAAGTCGCTGTAGACGTCGTTTTTTGAAATCAGAGAAGCTTCAGGTATAATAATAAGACGAAGCCATTTTTCAGCAATGCATTCACTTAAATTTTATTTGACCTTTTCTCTGATACTTTGGTTTAACTGCAGTCCCTGTTCGATTATATAGATGTTGAAAGAATTGTTAAGCCCGGAACCTACAGATTGGTAGTCATTTTTGCCGATGGTTTGGGGGGGGGGGGGGGGGGGGGGGGGGG
>JBAKGM010000001.1:19782891-19803197 GCA_037177215.1 Asparagus racemosus
AACCTAAAGGGGGGGGATCTTTTTTGCCCCGGGTTTTTCCACCCCCCCCCCCCCCCCCCCCCCCCTCTTTCTATTTTGCTATATTACTAACAAGAGCAATATTATCTAGATTGTTTTTTTTAATTTTGGAAGAAAATAACTTGCAGTCGTCCTGATGATCAATATTGACTATTGTTTGATTGAAAATTAATTACTTGTCAAGCTTTCTTGTTGTACCTTGAACATGTCTTGTTTTCTATTGTTCATTATCATATTACTGTATCTCATGGCTTCTTGTTAATTTCATTGGAAATGGACATGTCAAGCTATATATAGCAGGGTATGTTTGTTTTTCTATTATTCGATTGATGTTCATTTTCTAGAAACTGACATTATTCCTTATAGAAGTTGCAGTAAAACAATATGGAAAGACAACTGTACAAAAGCATCCACACCTTTATGTCTTCCCTGATTTCTGGTATATAACCCGTCATAACCCTTGGCCCCTTGTTTGATCTGTAGGAAGAAAGAAAGCCAAAAATACTCTCTCTCTCTGAAAACCATATCAGAAGTTGCCATACCAATTGAAGGTTCCGTATGAAAGCTCTTCGTCATCTTCCTCCAGCTTAGTGCCTTTGAAATTATCTATAGAAGATTGTATTTTATTTAAGAAACTCTAGATGTGATTTCACGTTATATATTTTATATGCTTTAATTAGGCCCTCAGCTGTTGGATCTTAAAATCTAAAATAATCCTCAGTTGTAGCCATAGGCATCAAGCAAGACCTAGCAACTTAAAAAGAAGAGCTAACAAGCAATAGCTAAAAGTGAACCCTAAAATTTGATGTGGGTCAAGGAATAAGTTTCCTTATGCAAGATAGCCTAGAAGATTAGGTTTCATGCAATTAGGATTAGTTAATCGATTAGGATATTATTTTTAGGTATTTGATTTTTTTCCTTTAGTTGGTAAACTTTTAGTTATGATATCCAGGATTTGATATTTGATTTTATCTGTTATTCAGGATATTTATTTAGTTTTATTTTTTACACTTCTATAAATAAGGTCCTACCTCGTCATTTCAGAGGAGAGAGAAGAATGATGAAAATTTGGCTTAAGTGAGATACCTTGCATTTGAGCTGCAACAATTATTGTTTTTGGCAGGTAAATTGCTTGGCTTTTGAGTTTTCTGGATGTGATGCCTAACATTTTTATCTTTTTTTTAATTTAAAATTGATGAGTGCTGTTTCAACATTTGGAGCTTATACTTCATTTCTATAACCAAATAATGTCCTTGAACAAATCTCCATCCCCAATCCCCATCATTTCCAAATGGACATGTTGGATTGACAACATTGCAGAATTCGACTGACTGGATTATGGTTCAAGTCTTTTGAGTTGGGATATCATCTGTTACCCGGCCCTCTCTAATTTGACATCATTTTAGACATATTCTACCAGCCCTTAAATCGGGTAACTGGGTTCTTTTTCCCCAGTTGATTTTAACTCTTCTAATTTTGATGTGAACCTAATGAGATCAATATAACAAAAGAAGGAAAAATCAACATTATAGAACTACTGACTCGAAATTCTTGAGATAAACTGTTGATCGATATTAACTGCTTTTGGGGTGATTCTTGCTGGACGTTGACCCAAGCAGATATGTCTTGTTACCAAGATGTATATAAGTCCTTCAAAGCACTTTGCTTTGTTTCCTTTTTCTGTTTGAAACCCTTTTTCATGTTTCCTTTTCTGATCTTGCTTGTTATTAATTTTACAGGTGAGGCAATACCCTAGAGGGGCATTCAGCAGTGAGGAAAGCACATTGTCTTTGAGTGAACTGGGTCTGAAAAGCAAACAAGAAGCTTTGTTCTTAGAGTTGATTTAGAATTGTTTCACTGCCGAAACTGACAATGGAAGAGATAACATTTTGGCTTGGCAGAAATTTTCCCTGAGTGTTGTGCAGTCAGTGTCGCATATTATGAACATCCCAAAACTAGCAGAAATTAGGAGGCTATTGGTGTTCTGATGGTTCAAGGGACCACGAGGATGAAAATCATTTCCTTTCTATGATGTCAGTTACTAGTGTGTACGTATACAGAATGATCTTTTACTTGTTGAAGCAAATATGATCAACCTTTACTGAAAACAAGGTGATGAATGTTTTACTTCCATGCTTCCATAAATGGACTTTGAACTGGTATGGTCATGTATAGAACTAGTATGGTTATGATTTTTCTGAGCCAACCATTTCATCGTTTTATGTTGCATATCGGTCTAGCATGGAGCTTTATGAGTTTGAAATGAATATTCTGATCTGATACTTGATTAGTATTTTTGCACAAGTCTGCAATACTAAGGGGCCGGGGGTGACCTTTGGCTATGTAACGCTCAACTGTCCTCTTCAAAAGCAAAAAAGTTAGTTTTTACTGAATTCCATATGCCTCATCATCCTTGATAACTGTGGCTTCTTAAGCGACAGAGATCGTCTCTGAACCACAAATAGACACACAAATAGATTTTCGCATAAGTGTCATCCCAAAAATAGACACACAAATAGATTCTTGGATACCATGGACATGCGCAAATATGTAGAGTTAGCTCAAACTCGGACAATGATATGGCGAGGGTGAAAGCAAACACAATTGATCAGTGCTTGGCTTACTCCATCCTTACTCATCGGTCAAGTTGCAAAAAGAAGATAAATTGGGTGATACCATCTTTATCTGCTGGAACTGCTCAGCTTAATTAGGCTCGATTAACGCCAGGAAGTTGGTCCAGATTACTCCCCAACAAGCGTCTAACACTAATACAGAGACAAACTTGAGAACAAGTTGTTCTCAAATTGAGAGGAATAAAATTACAAAACTGTATTTTTACAACTAGAAAAAGAAAGAGCAGACTTATCACTGAACATACAAAGAAACAAATATTTCTGGCATCCTATCACCCTCACATCGCACGAATTTTTAAAATTGTTTCCTGAGACAAGAATAAAATGGCATTTACACGCAAAATACCACAAGATGGGATCATATCGTACTGTTGTGATCAGATGCAACATTTTCACGACTCATGACTGTAGAGAACAGTTTTACTTCACAATCCAATAAGTGATAGAAACGAGTAAAACGTAACCAATCAAATCACGTAATCAATTGATTTGTGCAAAATTAAGGACCGAGCACAAAGGCAATGCATACTCTTCGTACGCTGCGTTTATTCATCCACAAGTACAAATATAATTCAAACAGTTGATTTCTTCAGCAAATGATTTATCCATAACACGAGACAGACAAATTTAGCCAAAATCTGTAAATGCTACACGTGAAATTGGTCAGGCATCTGACACGTGTACCTTTTGTACCAAAACTTCAACGTACCGCGTGCTAGTCTAAACAGCTAATCGACTTACTCTAGCTGCTTGAACGGTAACTTACGCATGCAGAGCACGTGAAAGGAAATTAGGAAGCTTCCCAGGCCCGTACGCGCCAAAAACTACTGGAGTTCATCTTGGCCGTTGGATCCTCATCGGACGGCGAAGCTAAACAATCTAAACTCCTTGAACTAACCTGAAACAGGACTATGCATGAGCAGCTGAAGTGAGAAACACATGAAAAATAATGTCCACCTTTTTTAATTATTTTATACTTCGTAAACTTTTTCTACAAAAAGAAAGAAAACCCATTCTCTAGGTTTAGGGTTTCGGGCAGGAAATACAGTAGACAGAGAGGACTCTGGCCCATTTCTCCTTGTTAATTAATTTTTGGGTTTATTTTTTGCAGGTTTTGGGGTTAATTTTTTGTGAAGAGATTCTCTAATTCGTTGAGGTAACTTCTCCTACATCCTGAGTATTTGACGTGTTAACTTTAGACTAACATTTCATGAGCATGTCATCTTCCTTTTTTTTCCCCCTTGTTGAAAATTTTTTGACAGATATATGAACAAACCATTGCATGAAACACAAGAGAGAAATAAAGAGGACACTGTATAAATCTATCATATAATTCTTTTTCTCATCATCTTTTGATGTTGAATGAGCAGATACATCTGGAGAAGGGAGAAGAAGCATTGCAGCCATGAAGTGACTCTATGACAGTAGACCATTACAGGGTTCATCGGTGGATCCGGCAAAAGGGGAAAATACAAATTTTACTCCATTCGACGAAGATGTATTTGGCTTCATAATCCACAAGAATTCAATCATATTCGAAGAAAGACCTAATGCTCAGACGCCAGAATATTCATATCTTTCATCAGAGACACAAAAAGATCAAGACCTTGATCAAAATCGAGCATGGGTGAGAGTCCAGGCTCAGAGAATCCAGACGGAGGAGAGCCAAGGCCTCGAGCTCGTGAGCTTGCTCACATCCTGCGCTGAATCAATCATATCCAACAATTACGCAGCTGTAAACTACATACTCTCAAGACTCGGAGAACTCGCATCCCCAAGAGGAACTCCAATCCAACGACTCTCAGCTTATCTCACCGAAGCACTAGCTTTAAGATCCGTCAGAGTCTGGCCAGATCTTCTCTCTATCTCTCCACCGAGAGAGATTGTTGACCAAATCAATGATTATAACGATGCCATCGCACTCAGGCTCCTCGATCAGGTGAGCCCCATTCCAAAGTTCCTCCATTTCACTCTAAACGAGAGACTAGCACGAGCATTTGAAGGAGAAGATAAAATACACATCATCGACTTCAGCATTTTGGATGGCCTTCAGTGGCCAGGCTTTTTTCAGACCCTAGCTTCGAGGCCTCATCCACCAACACATTTGCGCATCACAGGGATCGGCGATTCTAGACAGGATCTTGAAGATACGGGAGCGAGGCTAAAAGCCCTTGCCGAATCCTTAAACATCCAATTCGAATTCCATCCCGTTATCGATAAACTGGAGGATGTTCGATATTGGATGCTGCACGTAAAAGAGAGTTATTCTCTCGCAGTGAATTGCGTACTTCAGCTTCACAAGGTTCTCTATGATGAGAACCGAAGGGCTCTAGCAAACTTATTAGGCCTCATTCGAAGCACAAAGCCATCGATACTTTTGGTAGCAGAAGAAGAAGAAGATCACAACAGCCCAAGATGGGAAACAAGATTCGCAAACTCTATGAAGTACTATTCTGCGATATTTGATTCATTAAACTCATGTTTCCGAGGAGAGGATAGTTTGACACGAATCAAGATCGAAGAGATGTTTGGTAGCAAAATTAGGAACATCATCGCATGTGAATCCGTGGAGAGGATAGAGAGACACGAGAAGTTCGATAAATGGAAAGAGATGATGGAGGGTTGTGGATTTAGGAGTATCGAGTTCGAAGAAAGGGAGGCAATCCGAGCCCGAATGATCCTGAAAATGTATTCAAATAATGGTGATCAGGGTTTTGGTATTGAGAAGAGAGGGGAAGAGTTTTGTGACGCTCTTACACTTAACTGGAATAACCAGGCTCTTTATACTGCTTCGGCATGGGAGCCTATATCTGATCTGCATGGTTTGTAGTTAAAATTGGAAAGATTTTATTCATTCCTTTGATTCTTTGACTTGGGGAATTGATTGAGGACTGATTTAGGAACAAATGTGTATTTAACACCCTATTTCAGTTCTTTAAAGGCTTGGATATGTAATCTTTTGGTATACTTTGATTCTTGTTCTTGTTTAAGGGATAAATTTGATTTGAATTTTGAATCTTTTTTGTTTCTTTTCATGTTTTCCTTTAGCTTTCTTTTTAAATGGCATGATAAAATGTTATGATCTTAAATTGAGTGGGGAATATTAGTTTTTAGGTGAATATTAGGTTTTAGGTACTCTTCATCTTGAATTCCACAATGGGAAGAACAAGATGTTAGTATGCAGCTTAAAATGGTTGCTTGGATTGCATCTAGTGTTAGCAACACAGAAGAAACGTAACAAGAGGTTGGCGATAAAACCATAGAAAGTGTTAAGAGATCAACACCTCCCCTTGAGAATTTTTCTAGAAGAATCTCCAATTCTCTCACTTCTCATGAAGAGTCATTCTAGAATTCTCTCCAAGTTTCTCCCTTTCTCATGGTATCTCTTCCTCCCTTCTCATCACTTCTCTCTCTATCTAGAATATTTTCTTCTTGTTATTTTGATATGTTTCTCTAATTTTCTAGAAGTTTCATTAGCCTACCTCCTACTAGTATAAATAGGGGTCATGGGTGTACTTGTCACCATCTCAAAAAAACACACAAGTCCTTAAAGTGTCAACTGTGTAGTGAGTGTGGAAGTGTGCCCTTGTGAGCTAGAGTGCTATTATTTGTGAATGTAAGTGAGAAGTTTATATGGTGTGAGTGCTAGGAATACTTGTATCTTGCATAAGTTTTATTCTCATATCAATAGTTCTCATATCAATAAGAGTTTTAATTTTTGGGCTTCCACTACTTTCCAATATCCAACAATTTGGTATCAGAGTGGGCATGATTGAGGACCAACATACATGGAGACTTTGTTAGGGCACAATTCGGAATTGTGAAGTCGATTGGCCAGCGACCAAGCTTGTTGGTAAAATGCGAAATATTACCAGGTCACCATAGGGGATATTGCTACCTCGGCAAGTTACATTCAGAAGCTCAACAACGGTAAGTAGAGCACTTAGAGCAAGTAACTAGAGCACTTAGAGCACTGACATGTGGTTTTATCTTGTTGTGCAAGTTTTACAGGAGATGGTTGGGGGTAGTGACACTACACTACCAACTGATGCTACCGCCTTAAAGAAGTGGAATGTGAGGGTTGACAAAGCAATGCATGTGCTATCAATGACTATTGAGGATGAGTTGCTATAGCACGCCAAGAGTGCGAAGACATCAAAGGAAGAATGGGAGACACTAGCGCCATTGTATGTAAAGATAAATAAATGATGCAAAACTCCAAAGACTTGACAACGAGCTCCTGTCAATCTCGCAATAAAATATGAAGGTGAGTCAGTACTTCACAAAAATTAAAAATATTTATGATGAAATTTTAAAATTAGATCCAAAAAATGCAATCACGGAGATAAGGAGGAGACACATTATTGTTCATGGTCCAAATCAAGTGAGACTGTAGATGTCTTCCATGTGCCTAGGATGAAAAAGAATCTATTGTCAATAGCTCAACTAACCTCTTCAGGTTATAATGTTGCGTTTGGTCTTAAAATGTGAAGATACATTAGGGATCAAAATCCAGAGGCTAGCCAATAATGGAAGGAAAGAGGTTGGAGCCCATCTATATGATGTTTGTTGAGTCAGCATATGTAGATAAGGTGTGGAAGAATGAGACTGTAGACTTGTAGCATGCAAGGCTCGGACATATCAGCTACTATAAGCTGAAGGTAATTATGCAATGGTGATGTTGAAGGGTCTTCCCCAATTGGAGATACGTCGAAACACAATATGTGTTGGTCGTTAGTTTGAGAAAGCACACAAACTTTCTTTCCAAGAGTCATGGTACAGAGCAAAGAATCCCTTGAGCTATTTGACTCATACATTTTTAGTCCAATAAAGTAGTCATCCATTAGTGGGTTCTGCTAATATTCACTGATGACTTCTCCAGATATGTATGGGATGACTTTATAAAAGAAAAGTCAGAAGCTTTAGAGAAGTTTAAGAAATTTAGAGCAAAGGTCAAAAGCAAAGTTGAAAGGAAGATCAAGCGTCTTCGCACAAATAATGAGGGAAAGTACACTTCCAATAAATTCTCAAACTATCTTTTGAGATATAGGAGTTCGATGGCAGTTGACTTGTTTAGGCACCCCCACAATAGAATGGCGTGGCAGAGTGAAAGCATAAGTATCTTGATGAGGTATGTCGGAGCATGCGACATGCCAAAAATGTACCAAGTTATTTTTGGGCCAAATGCATGATGATTGCAATGCATGTGATGAATAGACTACCTCAAGCCAACTTGGAATTTGTATCACACTTTAGAAGCTATAAAATCATAAATTGACAGTAAGTCATTTTAGAGTTTTGGCTGTGTGTATGTTATGTGTGTATACCTAATCACTTGCGCACTAAGTTCAATAAGAAGGTTGTTTGATGTATCTTCATTGGTCATAGTGAAGAAACGAAAGGATGAAAATGTTGTGATCCTAGTACTGGTCGGTGCTATATTCACGGAATGTGGTGTTTGATGAGGCTTCATCATGGTGATCTTCACAAGAGGTGATGCTACCAGATTCCAACGAGTTGGAGATTAAGCTACAAGAGTCTTAACATAATGAAGCACAACTTGATTCATCTCCAAGTCCGTGGAGTATAGAAATAAATTAAGAGACACTAGAGGAACTTCGACCGAGTCAGTTTGAAGAAATACAGGAGGAGCTACACATTGAACTTTGAAGATTTAGTAGACAATGATGACCTAATCCTACATATGCTAATACGGCTCTTGCTAAAGTTAAAGACAATTAAGAATTATCCTCATTTGAAGAAGCATCTAGAAGTGTTCAACGTTGAAAGGCGACGAAGGAAGAAATTGTCGCATTGAGGCAAAAATTTGAGAGAAACTTAGGATGATATCAAGATAGAGAGGAGTCGGTATTAGGGGGAGTGTTAGGAGATCAAAACCTCCTTTTGATAATTCTTTTAGAAGATTCTCCAATTCTCTCACTTTTCGTGGAGAGTCCTTTTTTTAGGATTCTCTCCTAGTTTCTCCCTCCCTCATGGTATCTCTTCCTCCCTTCTCATCACTTCTCTGTCTATCTAGAATATTCTCTTCATGTCATTTTTGACACATATTTCTCTGATTTTTTAGAAGCTTCATTAGCCTACCTCGTACTAGTATAAATTGGGGTCATGGATGTTCACTTATAACCATCCCAAAAACACACAAATCCTCAAGTGTCAATTGTGTAGTGATGTAGAATGCACTATAGAGAAACTAGACCATCAGAAGCCCTGATCACTATATTTTATTGCACTTTTATCCCCTTATTACCTATTTTATTGAATAAATAAACTTACTAATAAAATTTATTTTGTGAATTTATAGGTAATAAAGGATTTATCAAATAAGAGCTAAAAAGCCCAAAATACCTCCTTTTTTGAAATCCATTAGAAGCCTAGAGAAAGATCACAACACCCAAAGCCCCAGAAGGGGTCAAGTCAACACGTCAACACAAGGAAAATGAATTCTGATTAGCTAATTGATCAGCAAATCGCTTAATTTGTAATAGAAACGATCAATGGCTGATTTTGATTTTCTTGAAGCTCAAGTTTGATCTGATGGATGTTGTTGATTGCTGTAGGCTATAAATAGCGATAGAGAGTGAGGGTTAGGAAAATGTAAAATTTTATAAACTCTGTTTGGAGAGGAAGATTACTTTTAATTGAGAAGACCTCCTAAAATTATAAACTTTAGTATGCAATAAATAAAAATGTTTCCTTCCTTTTAAATTTTGTTCTTCTTCTCTTTTGATGGTGAAGATGAAAATTTGCTTCACAATGGGCCAACCTCATATAGTGTAAGTTTTTAATTTCCTCTTTTATTTTCTTATTTTAGAATTATGTATTTTAGGATTTTAGTTCATATTTTTATTTCATGTTTTGTAGTGTAGATTTCTTTTATACTTTATATTTTAGATATCTTTTATGCTTTGTAGTGTAGATTTATTTCTTTACTTTTTTATTTCATGCTTCAACGTAGATTTTTTATTTCTTTCTTTTCTTGCTTTGTAGTTTAAGTTTATTTTCTTTTTATACTTTATAGTTTAGATTCTAAGTTCTTACTTTTAATTTCTAGTATGAGTAGCTAATCTCTTTAGGATTTCTAGGATTAGATGAAAATTAGTTTAATTTTCTTTTTGATTTTTGAATTGCTCTCTTTTGTGCTTAAAATGGTCATGTTTAGAATAGTCAACTAGAGAATAATTGGTAGAAAAAGAATTTGATAGGTTATACTTATCGTAAATGGTTTGATAACTTATGTTTTTTAATTTTAGGGTTAGTATCTAGTTGTTTAATCCTTTTCATGAGTAGTTATATTGCTTAGATTTATTTTGATAGGTTATGCTCATTTTTAGTAACATGATAGTCTATACTTAATAATTCTAAGTAATATGAGAATAAAAGAGAGTGATTCTTAAATTCAAATTGGAATTAACTAGTGGATTCAATCCTAGATTCATAGTCTTCTTATTTAATTTCCTCTAACTTTTTATTTGCTTGTTATTTTGAATTGATTTTCTTTTTTAAATTTTTATTTTTTCTTCCCTTTCTCTCATTCTTCCCTCTTGTTTTAGCTTTTTTTTATTTGTGACAAAGCCTCAACCCAACTAGCCTTTGCACTCTCATTCTTTCCTACACATATCAAGAGCCATTTTAGAAATTTCTTTTTAATACACTCCTTCCTCATGGGATCGATATTGTTATACTATAACTTAATTATTGTGCACTTGTAACATTGCATTTTTATTCGCATCAAGCCTAAATGGGGGTCCGACAGAGGAAAATAACTTGCAATGAAGAATGGGTGGTATCTCCCAAATCATATGTCGGAATTGGATGAATTATATATGAAAATCATGTATTTTTTGAGACGAAGTCAACCAAATTGACTGTTATTCTGCCTGCCACAGTCTATTTTGTGAAATTCCTTCCGGTTTGGGACATATCAGAGTTTTTATTAGTTTTTTACTATTTTACGTAATGTTTTAGGAGTTCGTTTTAATTAGAAAATAAATCCGATTTGATTCTAAATTCGACTGATTTGTTTCCATAATTGTAGGGAGTCTTTTAATGATAGTTTTATTATTTCTATTTTTGGTAAAATTCAGGTCCTAGTAGGAGTTTAATTTATTTTTCTATTTAAGTAGATGATTGTACGCTCTAGAAGCATAAATTTTCATCAATAAATTCCTCTTTATTGTATTCTCTTTGTGAATTTCAAGTTCTTTATAGATTTGAAGATCATTTTTTGTAGATTCAAAGAACAACCCTTGGTGGATAACGAGGTTTATTACTTTCGCTCCGCATTAATTGGTGTCAAAGCTCTAAGCAAAAGATGAAGACTTCAAGGAGGCTTGGAACAACTGGCTGAAGAATTAGTCGACCAGAGATTATCGTATTCAGGATGGTTATTTATTTCGTGGAGACCGGTTGTGCATACCCTAGAGTTCATTAAGAGAGAAAATCAAACGAGACCTTCATGATGGCAAGTTAGGAGGACATCTAGGGTGTGACAAGACAATTGCATCCATTAAGGAGAGATACTACTTGCTCAGTTGAAGAAGGAGATGGAAAAACACGTGCGACATCATCTAGTTTGTCACGTTGTCAAGGGGCCGTCTCAAAACATAGGATTGTACACACCCTTACATGTTCCTAAAATTCCATGGCATGATATCTCGATGGACTATATTGGGGCTTCTTATAACCCAACGATGCTTAGATTTTTATTTTTTTTCTGGTTGATTGATTCTCGAAGATGGTACACTTCATTCCATGTAAGAAGATAGCATATACTAGCAACATTGTTAACCTTTTCTTTTGCGAGATAGTACACCTTCATATAGTGCCAAAGTCCATCATCTCTGATCATGACTCAAAGTTCTTGTCCCACTTTTGGAGGATGTTGTGTCAACGATACAACACTTCGCTCACATTTCGTACTACTTACCACCCGTAAATAGATGGCTAGACTGGAATGGTCAATCGTACTCTTGCTAATCTTCTCAAATCCATCTATGGCGGTCATCCAAAATAGTGAGATCTTTCTCTAGCACATGCTGAATTTTTTTTACAACTATATGGAGAGCCGAACTATAAGCAGAGCTCCATTTGTGATTGTGTATAGGAGGATCCTAAATCATTATCTTGATCTGGTTCCATTGCCTAAGCTTCTGGGTTAGAGTATTGATATAGATCATATGGTTGAAAAGATAAAAGCTATTCAACAAGAAGTGAAAGAACAAACATAGAAGTCTAATGCTAACTACAGGGTGGATGCTGATCAACATAGGCGAAAGAAGGTGTTTGAGGAAGGAGACATGGTGATGATATTTCTGCCAAAAGAGCGCTTTTCAGTGGATACATATAACAAGCTGACGAACAAGAAGTATGACCTCTGCAAGATACAAAAGAAGATTGATGACGACACTTGCATTGTCGATCTTTTTGAAGCATAGACTTTTATCCTAGTTTCAATGTTGCCGATCTGTTTGAATATTACCAACCAAAAGAAGCAACTATTCATGCGAGTATAAGCTCGGGATCGAGCTCTTCTCAAGCAGGGGAGATTGATGTAGAGCGCACTACGGATATATTCATTGAAAAACTAGACTGTCAAAAGCCCAAATAGGGGCTCGATAGAGGAAAATGACTTGCAACGAATAACGGGTCATATCTCCCAAACCAAACATCAAAATTGGACAAATTATAGATAAAAATCATTTATTTTTTTGAGACGGAGTCAACCAAACTAACCTTTGTTTAGTTTGCCACCATCTGTTTCATGAAATTCTCTCTACATTGTGAGATATTAGAGTTTTTATCCATTTTTTTACTATTTTTGGTAATATTTTATGAGCCTGTTTTGATAGGAAATAAATCTGTTTTGATTCAAAATTTGATCAATTTGTTTTCTTAAGCGGAGGGGGTCTTCTAAGGATAGTTTATTTATATTTTTGGTAAAATTCGGGTCATGTAGAGTCTAGTTTATTTTTCTATTTAAGTAGAGAATTGAAAGACACGGTGATGTAACAAAACAACAGAAACAACCACAAAGACACAGTGATGCAACGAAGTTCAACCATCAATATGACTATTCTTACCTCTCGGAGCTTAATCTGATTATGATTCCACTATGAATCAACAAAGATGTCACTGGATCTCTCAAAATCTAATATCACCTTGCCATTATCTCTATTTTTCTCTCTTTCTAGACACTGAAAGAAATGATAGGTGGTTGAAAAGTAAATATTGATAGCATAGGGTGCTTGTATAAATGTCTGAAAGTACGGAAAACATCATCATCATCCTCAACAATAGATATTACTCAATTAAATGATATTTTATTTAACTTTGAAATTGCACATTAGCCTCTTTAATCCTATAAGGTCTTGCAAAATGACCCCTCTGTAAGTATTTCAGTTAAAAGATCTAACCATGGCTGGATTAACTCCTAACCCAACATCTACAATTACCATACCACCCCTCTCTCTGATGTTTCAAGCCTCTATGTAGCTTAACTTTGAATTAGGGGTTTTTTTGCCATTGGAGAAGAAGGAACTCAAGTAGACTTGGATTTTTTTTTTCTTAAAGTAGGTGTGAGGTTTAAATCCATTAAGAAATGGGTTGGAAACCATAGTAGAGGGGTAAAATGGTTTCTCCAACCATTAGATTTAAGGGTATATTCCCCTCAAATTTAACGACATGTTACTTGAAGGAACATTTTTCAAGACCCTATAGATTTGATGGACTAATATGCAATTTTTAAGATTTAATGAACTAATATTGTTTGGTTGATATTCATACATATTTTATTCCTATTATTTATCTGTTTAATTTAATAATTTACTAATAATGCTTGTTCGGGGGTTCGTTTTCTTGGTTTCGTAACATAAGGGCTAAAGTGCAAATATCTAAGAAAATGAAGAAGAGATTGATCTGACATGGGCACGTTTTAATGCAATGCTTTATTCCTATTAGTGTTTCAAAGTGCAATGACTGAATTGAAAATTTAAAACAAAAGGATGAAGAGAAAATTAGCACGTGATGAACTGATGATGCAACTGATGCGTATATTTGGCATGAAAAGATTGGATAACACTTATATTTGGCATGTTTCTATCTCCATAAACGTAGTTGGGATAGAGGCTTTAAGCTGCTAATCCTTATCTTTAGCCTAAATATAAAGATTAGAGATTCATGTCCGGGTGAGATGTCACTTTTACGAGTCGGCTCGGTTCTTGCCTTTTTGGGATGGAGAATTAAAAAAAGACCTTTTTTTAAAAAGTAATTAGCAAAAATAATCTTTTTGCTAGATAATTAGCAAAATCGATCTTTTTTTGGCCAGCTCACCAAGGCTGGCAAAAAAGAGATCAATTTCGGTAAATTTGGTGTTGAAAACACACAAGACTACTAGTTCTGCGTGTTTAGCATTCGCTAATCACCCTCTAAACACAACTCAGAAAATACACAAGACTAGTAGTCCCCTATATATTCTGAATAGGTCCAAACATGCACGAAACATGCCCGCTTCTATTCTAACTTATCTCCTCCGTATATACAATATTTCCTGTGCATAAAAAAAATTTAAATTCACCTCATATACATATCCAAACAGTACAATCTCTATATAACTTATAATTTTTTAAGAAATTAACAGAACTAAATACACATTTAGTCAATCCAAAACATCACAACAAATACAATAGATTTTGCTAATTATTTAGCAAAAAGATTATTTTTACTAATTATTTTTTAAAATGGTCTGTTTTTAAAAAATTCTCGTTTTGAGAACAGAGAACAACACTTTGTATTTAGAGTTTCTGCTTCTTGAGTTTCGCAGAGAGCTCTGTATTGAATTCTTTTACTATAATTTATTTCTGTTTATATCTTGATTAATTTATGTACTTCCTTATTATGTCTTTGTTTATTTTCTTTATCATGCATGTATTGCTAAATAATTACATCTAGGTTGCTGAAGCTAGATTTAAGATGTGATTAAGAATAATGTTCTTGTCCCATGTGCTTTTAACGCTTGTTATTAATTAATATTCTATTCATAGTTGCTTTTGTGTTTTAATAAATCATAGGTGCTCTTAATGCTTGTTATTAATATTATATTCATGGTTGCTTTTGTATTTTAATAAATCATAGTTAATTTATAATTTTCATGATTTATCTTTAATACGTGCAACTTGAGAATAGAATTTTAATGATTATCTAGGACCATATTGAATATATCCTTGCTTTGAGTAATTATCATTGTATCTCATCTTTTATAATTATTCTTAGCATAATCGACAAATTATTATTGATGAAATTCTTTATAATTCATTTTTTAACACTGATATATTCATCTTAGTTGTAATTAAAATAAGAGGTAATAAGTTATTCTTGTGATCCAACAAAATCTAGTGGATGTAAACCTACACTAGTAGAAAAGAGAGCATTGGTGACAAGGTAATCCATCACCAATGCTCATGAATCCATCACTAGTGCATATTGGTGACGGGTACCTAGGTGCCATCAATAAATTAGTCGCCAATATGCATTGGTGACGAGTAGACCCGGGGCCAATGCCTGTTGGTGATGGGGCAATCCGTCACCAACGTTTCTTACAATGGCGGAGGGGCAACCCGTCTCCAATGGGCATTGGTGATGGATTGCCCCGTTACTAATGTTTATTGGTGCACGAAAAAAAGGTTGAACCAGTTGGCTCTTTGTACACAAATGCATAAAATAATCCTGTATACAGATTAAATATCACATTCTCATATCCAACAATCAAACCACAATATACAATCATTATTCAAACTACATCTCCATATCCAACAATCACATGTAATATATAAACCACATCTTTAATATCCATCTACAAAACAGTAAAATCACAAATATATATTACAATCAATTTAAAACAACTCCAAAAGTCCATACATATCGAACACGATCCAAAAGTCCATAAAAGTCTAACAACATGTATCCGGCTACAAAATATATTACATATAGAAACAACTTATTGCTAATCATCGTCGTCTCCATGAAGTAGTCTTTCTAGTGAACTAAGTACCCTTCAATAACACTCCCAGCAGCACTCCCAGCATTCCCACCGATAAACCGATTTAAAGCTATCATGATTGTTGGATTTAGGGCAACTGAGTATTCCTCATCTACATTAATAGAGAACAATATTATCATCATCATCTCTAATGGTGCTGTCTTGACCTGTAGATAAATATACTTCTTTTAGCATATAAAAATAGGTTAAAAAATAAGAATAAGTTAAGCTAAAATTGTTAATATACATCGATCATGATCAAATGTTAACTTGCAAGGCAATGCTTAAATTTTACCTGAAAACTTGAAACAGTTAGATATTGAAAAACAGTAGCATAGAGTATAGTGAAGAACAACCAAATGAACAAATATATAAGCCGCATAACCTCCTATTGCACCATTTTGACAAGCCACGGTATCGAGAATATTAGAGTCATCTGCCAACTAGATGATTTTATGCATCTTCTATAGGCTCATACACGGTTAAGAAGTTCCTGATATCTTTGTACTCATGGATTTTCTCCATATAGACTCAAAGAAGACACAAAGTGCAAAGCATAGAGATCAGATTGCCAACCAAGTACAAGGCAATAGTTATTTTCCCCTACAGATCCCAAAGAACACTTGAAATATCTGCTTTCAAATTCTACATGTATCAAATAAGTTACATTCAATCTCCACATTACGAATGCCAATTATAAAAGAGGAAGATAGATACGGGGATACGACGAAGACTCTTAATAGAATTTTATAGGTTTTTGTTCAAGAAATGATAAACCCTTCATGTTGTTTGAAGAGTTTAATTTGTTCTCAGTAACTTTGGTCTTTCTTGTGTGGTATGTTCAATATATAGTGTATATTAATGCATGTGTGAAAAATTCCTTCACTCCTTGCAAACTATCATGTCTAAATTTCTACACTACACTAGAGCATACATCTTATTTTGTATATCCAAAAGCAGACATGAGTATGTCCACCATTTTTTTTCATTGGCAAAAGAATTACT
Source organism: Asparagus racemosus (assembly GCA_037177215.1). Classification (NCBI taxonomy): domain Eukaryota; kingdom Viridiplantae; phylum Streptophyta; class Magnoliopsida; order Asparagales; family Asparagaceae; genus Asparagus; species Asparagus racemosus. The sequence continues at coordinate 19,799,602 of JBAKGM010000001.1, forward strand.
GACCTAATTTATTTTCTAGAGCTACACTTCGCAAATAACGTAATATGCTTTGGAATAAAGTGCTACACTTTTCTCAGAAATTGTATAAATGAGAGTGAATCTATCAGTTATAAAGAATTAAACAACACATATAAATGGTCATCCATTTTCGTTGGTCAAAAAATTACTGACTCGATTTATTTTTTGTATTCCTAAATATGATAAAGAGCTATACTTTAGCAGTGAAGAGCGACACTTCTGTTATAAAGAGCTATACAATTGTATAAGGAGCTACACTATTCAAATCAGATGCTACGCTTTGGCATAAAGTGCTACACTTTGTTTAGACTTTATCTTAACAACAGCCAACCTGTCAATAAGCAATAGCTGATCAAATAACACACTATATACACGGTCACACATTTTTATTGATAAAAAAATTGTAGACTAGATATATTTTCTTTATTTCCAAAGACAATCTGCATAATGATCTACACTTTACAAATATAGTGCTACTTTCTAGCATATAGTGCTACACTTTGCTCAAGCACAGTGTATATACAAAAGAAAATTTGTCAGATATAACAAAATTGATTAAATATACAAAAGAAAATCTGTAAGATATATAAAATTGATCAAACAACATATTGGAAACATGGTAATCCATTTTCATTGGTTAAAGAACACAGTTACTTGACTCAATTTACTTTCTGCATTTTCAGAACCAATAAACAGCTAGACTTTACCCATAAAGTGTTACACTTTTGTCATAAAGAGTTATATAACTGTATAAGTAGCTAAATTTTACAAATAAGGTGCTACATTCTGACATAAAATGCTATATTCTGCTCAAAAATAGGATACATATAATGAAAACATGTTAGATATAAAGAATTGGTGAAACAATATATTAGATACATGATAACCCATTTTCATTAATCAAAGAACATGGTGACTTGTGTCAAATTATTTTCTGTATATCCAGAACCAATAAAGAGCGAAACTTTACCTATAAAGTGCTACACTTTGATAATAAAGAGCTATACAATTGTATAAGAAACTACACTTTGCAAATAAGGAGCAATATTTTAGTCATAAGAGCTATATTATTGGATAAGGAGTTATATTTTCCCAATAAGGGATTATTTTGAAATAAAGAGCTATACTTTCCATAGTTTTTATGCTAATAAGTCCTATAGATTTAGAATCTTCTTGTAATAATATCCAACATTTGTTTTTTCACAAAGATTTGACACTTTTAATTTTTTTGTAAATAAAGAGGCATATTTTCTCTATAAAAAGCTATACTTTATAAATAAAGAGTTATACTATTATGTAAGGAGAAAACATTGTCCATAAAAAGCTATAATTTGGCATAAAAAGCCGTATAATAAATAAAATACAATCATCGTACATTAGGTTTAAATTTTGAACATGTCAGTAATCAAGTATTTTCATTGATAAAACCACCAATATATGTACATGATAGCCTGTGCATATCTTGGTGTGCAAAGCTCTAAAAATGGCAATAGCATCAACCATTTGTTCCAGAAATTGAAAATAAAACTCTAACTATATCACCACATATCAACATCTCACAAAGATATACAATATGTACAATCAGAATACAATTCTATCGACCCTCTCAGATGTTCTATCTGCACATAATCCTCAGTCATTGCATTCCATAAAACCAAACTTCTCTTAGAAATTTCATCAAACACCTCCATTGCCTCCTCAACCAACCCCGACACTGCTCATCATTGTGGTCCAAATAGCTCTATACCTCTTATCATTCCATCAAACACCTTTCGTACATCAACCTTGTCGCCAAAACTTAGATACATATAAGCAAAATTATTACGCACAAAGGATGATAAGATTTTCTTAACTGAATGCAGAAATCAATCGCCAAGAACCACCACTTAACCACACAATGGACCAAGAAGTAGCTAGAAACCAGTGGATCAAATAGGGAGTGAATGAGAGATGAATTTTCAAAGACAACGTAGCGAGTCAGCGGTGGCCACTGCAGCGGTGGTCTTGGCAGAGAGAGAACATGGATTCGTTTAGTTGAGTGGCGGAGCAAATTGACTGCTTGAAAGCAGCTATGGGGCTGGTTGTTTTGAGATCAGAGAAGAGTATTTTTGGGAAACTGTAACTTTTAAAGGGACATTGTATAGATAAACACTAAAATACGGTACTTGGGTTTGAAAATAAGTGGGTGGAGATCCTTTGGGTGTATGAGTGATTTTGAAACTAGATGGGTTAAAAAATAAGTCAAAGTAAAACTTTAGGTTAAAAAACAAAAACCCCATATCTTTTTTATTGCAAGCAACATCTTCCAAAACACAAGATATATTGCATTTAAAAGTTTTTCATGAATCCTTATCAATGGACCTCAGTACAACATCAAAGTGTAGTTCCTACTCATTGTGATAGATTAATACTTTGAAGTTAAGGCCATAATACTTTCAACAATGATACCGAAAGTATCACTCCAAAACAAATTAGAAATATTACTAAGCAATCTCAAATCGAGCACCACTCTTCCTTAAAAAAATCAAGCACCATTGCACCATTCATGTTCATCAGTCAGACATTGTAGCCATCTGTTTATTTCTAGCCTCTAGGATTATCACAAAATATAAATACAGCCCTAGAGCTCTTAAGTCCAAGTGAGAGAATAACCATGTCTTTTAACTCTAAATAGGTGTAAATATTTGCCTTGGTGCATATTATATAACAGTTTATCAACAAATCTATATATCAATACCTTTCACTTTAACTCTTTACTTCACACCAAATCAAAAAAGAACTTCTGAATCCAACAATGGAAATTATCTAAGTAACAAAGAATTGTCATGTTTAGCTTCTTCAGAGCTATGGAGATTTGAGGGTAGTAGCAATGCATACCAGCTAAGTAAAATCTAGATTGAATGAAAAAAATAGATTTAACTTAAAGGAGGCGGCAGCGACAGGAGTGGGTCAAGGCAGCGGCCGGCCTAGAGCAAATCAGTAGCGGCGGGTGGGGCTGGAGCAAACTAGCAGCGGTGGTAGCAAGGATCAGCAAGACGTCGGACCTGGAGTAGCGGTGGCGGGTTGTCGGTGAGAGAAAGACTTCCACATTAGGGTTAGGGAGAAACTGGATAGTGGCGGCAGGCTAGGAAGAATAATAAGGGTTTGGGTTGGAGTTTGGGCGATATAGCCCTTTGTTTTAAGTGGGCCCACCATTGGCGATGGGTAGCCCATCACCAATGCCTAATGGGGATGGCAATCATTGGCAATGGGGATTTTACTCGTCACCGATGTTTCATTGGCCATGAGCCTTTTTACAACTTTGGCGATGGGTCGCCAGGGCGTCCCCAATACCCCGTGGCCCCAATACCCTGTGGCCAATGCTTCTTCTTCTACTAGTGCCAGGTGCTTTTGATAATATCGATAAACTCCTTATCGTTGTTCTTCACTTGCAACTAGTTCTTTAGTTCTTTTAGTTTCTGTTAGTTTGAAAGTAAATTAATTAGGACAAATTTTCAGTTTAGCGCTTCTTAGACCTTTATTTGTAAATTTCGACCTCTTTGTGTTTTATTTGCCAAAATCGACCTAGTTTCAGCCAC